>OX344857.2:10786440-11386440 GCA_947037095.2 Nycteola revayana | reverse complement strand
TGGATTACATGCTACGTATTAGGTATCAGAAGTCCACAAATACTTAAATATAATAAGCAGTTTTATTCAATCAGTTGCTACAGTTTATTCCATTAACTTTATCTTCCTTAAAGTATGTAAGGTATAATAATAAGAAAAGGTTTTATTGTTGGCATTAACCAATGCCAACAATAAAACTTGTCATATTTTAATTTTAAATATCACCGCAGCTCTATTGGTGAAAGAGAACATTTTTTTCCTTGGAAAATGTAGTGACATTTTTGGGGAATTTTAGAATATAAGTCGAGGATACTAAATAAGGATTAATGGTGGATTGGATGCGAGCTCCAGAAAGATATACCTTATATTTAATGTGTGGATTCGACATATGTATATGAAAATGACAAAGTTGCGTAGACCAGTTTGATTTCTTTAGGTATTTGCTTTTACCAATACTAACTCAGACTTTTCAAGAACTATCCAAGCGCCGGACTTTTTATTGATGCAAAATAATTTGGGTATTTAGATCAGCTAGTGGCAGGTGAAACCGAAGCTGGTAGTCCTGGCAGTGGAGCTCAGGGTTCGTGGGGGGGACGCCCCGCTACATCCACAGGTTCGATGCATGGTAGACAGGAGGGTTACAATTCTCATAAATATTGATGAACGTTAATGTTATTCCTGTAATTTTAACCTTATTGTCACGAATCATGGAGACATCGTACCTATTAAAAATAAGTTAATACCTAACTGCTTTGGTTTAGTTCATTGGTAAGTACGCAAAAACAAAGCCAACAAATTAACAGTTTTTATTATCGGCATGAATTCCAATGGTGCTATAAACAATATAGAAATAACACGGATTAACCGGTTATTGAAAAGCGATTCTAATTTGTTTGCAAAGAAAATAATAGACGCAGATAATAACAATAACAGTTTGTATTTTTATGTTAATTCTTCAAAAGGACTAAAAGTACTCGGCACTGACGGTAGGTAGGTACTATGAGAATAAACCCGCGTGTCGCGGAAAACTTCACAAAAATACGGCCTTATATCAATGTCAAATTCAGATAGTTCGGTAACAAGAAGCAATTTTTCTCTACAAAAGCGACGTATATTCTTAATTCTAATTCTAGTCAATACAAAAGATGGATATTTCTAACAGTGTTATTTCCAAAAGTCGTTATTATTAATTGAATCTAAAAGGCATGTCTTCATTATTCGGAGATAAATGGGCTACAATTTACTTATTTATTTTATGCATCTTTTATTAATAACGTTCATCAACGTCATAACTTGTAGTAGGTAGATGTATAGTGTAAAAAGGTATCAAATAAGTAGAAATGTCGGGTTAAGAGAGTAGTGAATGTTATTTGTAGTAAGTATGTATTAAGAACTTGGTTAGAAGGTGAAAGTTTTTAATTATTAAGGTAGTTGTAAGTTTGTTTTGTAATTGTGTAAATATTAATTATAATTATTTATATTTAGGTAGTCGTATAAGGTTACGGTTGATTGTTTTATATACTTAATATTTTTCTTTGTAACAAGTTGATCTTGTATGTTGCATGTTATGTTTAAGTATTTTTTATAGATACGGTAGTTTGTTGAGTTTCTTAGTAGATTTTAGATTATCTTAGTAATTAGTTAGCAGTTAATTGTGTATAAAAGCTTTATTTGCATGATAAACGTAATTATAATTAAGGACGTAACAAATACAACAAACTAACTTCATTCTTTTATATAGGTGGTAGTAATGGTGGCGACCGAGATAGATACCCTCCTGGCGTAGACCGCTACCCCGATGATGACCGGTACGGGGACGACGACCGGTACGGTGACCGTCGACCAGACCGGTACCCAGATGACCGGTACCCGGATGGCTTGGATGATCGCTACCCTGACGACCGCTACCCACCCGGCGTCGGATCAGACCGCTACCCGTCTGACAGATACCCACCCGGCGTCGGATCAGACCGCTACCCGTCTGACAGATACCCACCCGGTGTTGGACCAGACCGATATCCCTCTGACAGATATCCATCTGGTATCGATCGCTACCCACAAGACGTTGACCGCTATCCCGCTGGAATCGACCGCTATCCTTCTGGTATTGATCGGTATCCATCAGACATCGATCGGTACCCACCAGGCGTAGGCTTAGACAGATATCCTCAGAGTGGTGGACGATATCCCCTTCCCAATGACCGCTACCCAACTGACAGTGGACGGTATCCGTTATACGACTACCCATCTAACGATATTGGAAGATATCCAGCTGCTGATCGATATCCTATTAGTAGATATCCCATCGACGTTTACCCCGAGAGATATCCGGAGAGAATCCCATCTAGTAGATATCCAGAAAGAATCCCATCCGACCGTTATCCTGAAAGGATCCCAGCAAGGGGTGGTGACAGATACCCATCATCCCGACCCGGGTGGTACTCTAACCGTTATCCTGATAGGTTCGATCAGGACCGCTACTCTGGCGCTAATGATTGGGGACGGTACCCGTCTAACAGGTATCCAGTCGGAGTAAATAGAGTCCCTATACCGTTAGGCGGAGACCGTTACCCAGACTTATATGACAAATATCCGCCGACCGGATCGTCATATCCTGGTGAGCATGTATTTACTAATATATTATTATAATATTAATATAACATTCTTGAATAATTTAGCTTTTGCCATGTCGTTTAAATAATGTGTATGAGGTATTTTACAGCAGGATATGGTCGTGGTGGTTACTATGGACCGGACTATACGGGCCCCAACCGGTTCCCTGATAATGGAATTCGACCTGGAGCAGATAGGTAAATAAAAATATTATTTTAGAGGACGAAAAGATAAAGAAACGTTTATTATTTTTATTCTTTATTTAATACTTTTATTTTTTCATAGATATCCAGCTGAGCCAAGACCTAGCTTTGGTATAAGAAGACCTATAGAGAGGCCAAATGGGTACCGTGGAACTTATCCTCCTCCTGGACCAGTGGAGAGACCGATAAGTAGGATATTTGACTAGATAATATTATGTTTAATGTGCCTATGTATAATGAACCAATACTAATATCCTATTTCCTTTTTCTCATAAAGATGGCCCTGTATACGGTGGGTATGAACCGGACGGTCCTATTGGTCCAGTTGGTCCACCAGTTAACGTTCCAATAGGCGCTGGTCCCTTGAATGGTCCAGTTGGTGGTCCCATTGGTGGTGCAATTGGTCCTGGTCTCGGTGGCCCAATTGGCAGGCCTCCAGTTGGACACCGACCATGGCAGGGATCTCGCTGCGATGACGACAGCTTCAGACAAGTCGGAAGACAACGTATGCAAAGACGATTCGTCAGACGTTTCACTACCGCACAATCACTGGCACACTGCCAGCGTGAATGCATAGAAGCCAGAGACTTCATCTGTCGGTCGTTCAACTATAGGTTAGTAAACAAATGTTAAAATGCCGCTCATGTAATATAAATTATTTCACATTCTGACCTACTTTCGGTTGCCAGGGACGTGGGTTACTCAGGCGAGCCGCGCGACAATTGTGAATTGAGCGATCGTGACACTCGTGAACTGGATGCGGCTAATCCAGCACATTTTGATAATACTGCTAATGAATATGATTTCTACGAAAGAGCACTTGGAAGGATTGCTGACGATTGCTTAGATGGTGAGTCAGAAAATGTCACAAAAATGATTATTGAACTTCCGACATTGTAAACACATTTAAGTGTAGGTAACATAAATCACTAAAAATTATTCACTTACGTCTGGTTACGAAAATACCATGTAGCAAAAATTTAACTCTCTCTTATTGTTTATTTAGTTTCTCAAGTATGCAATGAAGATGGCATGGAATTCACCCTTCGTCTGCCTGAAGGCTTTTACGGTCGCATGTATACGTACGGCTTTTATGACCGCTGTTTCTTCCGCGGAAATGGAGGAGTAGTCAACGCATTGCGAATCACAGGTGCCCACGGATACCCGGAATGTGGAACTCAGCGGGTTTGTAACTTCTCTTTAGTTTTTCTTACAACATCTAGGTACAATCTCAATTCAAGTGATCTTTGTAACTCTACAAATATATCACATATAAATTAATTCGAATAAATCTACATTGGACCATCACATATTGTGTTCGGACAGTTTCGTACCCCTTTTAATACCCATTAGATAAGGTCAATATTCTTATTAGGATCCGGAACAATGATTTATAAAATTATTATTATGTGACGTCGTTCCAAGTTTGAATTTTAATGCAACGAATTAGCAACCATACATTTTGTTGAGTGTGGGAGTTATTCTGAAAAAGGATATGGGAAAATGGTTTTCCGTCATTACGCTATTGCTTGAACAATTGTTACATAATAGGTAGTAGATCGTTTTATCTGTTGGGTTAATGGATCGCTAGGTCAAGCTATTACAGCTTCTATTAATGATTGCGACGTACTCGTATAAGATCTGTATCTACTCGTATGTATTGAATTATCAATATAAAATATATTAATGGGTATACTACCTTAATATACCTACTTAGATAATGTATATTTTACCTTACCTTCTTTTTCGGGACACATCAGTTTAGCAGTGTCGAATTACCCATAATATCGAGAACTGATATACCTAATTATAAAAATTTCCATAATAATCATTTGCTTACTTAATACCCCATTAAGCAGTTAATTAAGTTGACTACATTAGATACCTACTCTCCTTAAAACCTTTCACATATTGGTAATATCAAATATATATTTTTATTAGAGATAAATATTCTAGTTATATTGTTTCAGTACGGTGACACAATGACAAATATCGTAGTAGTACAATTCAGTGACAATGTCCAAACGTCTCGAGACAAGCGATTCAACCTGACCTGTCTCTTCAGAGGCCCTGCTGAGGCTGTGGTCACTTCCAACTACATCGGAGCCGGGTGAGAAATTTGTTGAATAACTGCTGTTACCATATAAACGAATGTATTCTAAGTCGAAGACTTTAAATTGAGCTAGATACCTACGAACTATTTATAACAATAAGAGGCTATGTAACGAATAATTTAGAAACTTGAAATCTTTTAAATTGTCGTATTAATCGATACGTCATCATCATCATCATCCCGTATAACATCCACTGCTGAACATGGGCCTTCTCCCAAGAGGAAGGGTATTTGCCATAGTCACCACGCTTGGCAGGCGGGCTGGTGACCGCGGTATTATGTTGTACCACACAAGGAAACGCTGCTGCCCGTTCCTTGACATACGATTATTATAGATCATGTTATAACAATCGGGACCAACGGCTTAAAGTGCTTTCCGAGGCACGCTAACGTGGGTAGTCCCTCAACCAACCAGACCCGGAAAGAAATATTAGAATTTACACAAAGATTTTCTGTCCGGTGTGGGGATCGAACCCACGACCTCCGAGATTCAAGGCGAGCCAAATACCGCTACGCTACAGAGGTTGTCGATCGATACGTAATATGAGTTATTTTTTCTAAGTTAATATTTTGACAGGCTCGTGTGCACGGCCATAAAAAAAATGCAGAAAGCCTTATTTGTAATAACGAAATGAAATGAAAATGAAAATGAAATGAAATGAAACATGCTTAACATGTAACTTTGGATTGTAATACTATTAATATTACGAATATAAACATTTAACAACCGAAAATTTATAATCAACCAAATTTGAATTTGAAGTTTTTCTTCTAATACTACCACACGCAACTGTTGAGTATCTTAGTGGACTTGAAGACCGAGACGGTCTCAGTCGTAACATCATAAAAGTACATAGGGACATATTCTTTGAAATCCAGCTCTACATAGTCTCTTAGTTACCTATAAAAATTCAATATGTTAAGTAGGTACATTGAGTCTTGACTCAGAATACATTTATGCGATTCTCAACTGTCGAAGAAAGTAGTTATATTTGGCCTGGTAAATACTAAGAATGCTAAATTTAGCATGGCTAGTGACATTATTACGACAGTTGAGTTATTGCAGCAGAACTGCAAAAGTGTCTCTTTGATATAATCCTGGGAAAAATATTGAATAATTCCGATAAAAAAAAAGTTGTTATGGAGTTATTCGAGTATCAAATAGACACAACACTTACCGAATAACAATTTGATAACAGATTTGAGTGTTTTGAAGAGTTCGCTTCTGAAATGTTTTCCTTTGAGTTTGCTACATGATTATTTATTTAAGAAACTTCCTAAATATCTAACTACATACATAGTTTAAAATGTTTCGTTTCGTAGAATTCTTGTGTTGATGGTGGGGTATTTTGGGATGTTGTGTGTGAATTGGTTTTCCGAATTCGTTTATAATATGTTTGGCAAAATTTGTTTTGGATTATTTTCTAGAAACTATGTTTTAACATTACATATAATTGGCTTGTTTATACAATTGTAGATAGTTGTTTGGTTTTGAGTGCTGTTATAACTAACAGCTACTAACGACGAACTTTGAATGAATTCTAGCTTGACAGCCCATTAAAATTATAATTTGATTCATTATTTATTTATTTATTAAATAAGTATGTACTTATTAAATTACCTACTGAAAATGATTGTATTCATTCAAAGTCAGTAACATCTATCTATAAAGATTGGCTTCGAATCTAACAGTAGTCTTGGATATGATTTGGTTGACAGATCCGGAAGTCCTATTCCAATCGAATATCTCCCAGAGGAGAGTTCTTTGAACTCGAAAGTCCGGCTTATGATTTTGTATCAAGGTCGGCCAACCACGACCATAGCAGTGGGCGATCCACTGACGTTCAGACTGGAAGCTCAAGACGGATACAACTATGCTACAGATATATTCGCAACAAATGTAATCGCTAGAGATCCTTATTCAGGAAGATCGGTGCAATTGATTGACAGAATTGGGTGAGTTTAAAAATGTGGTAAATTGAAATCCATTTCATCATGATGATACACTTCTAAAGGTACATCTTATGGATATAAATCACGATACAATTATTTTTTACGAGGCTTCATCATCTTATATTGTAATTTCATATAACAGATGTCCAGTTGACCCGGACGTATTCCCAGAACTAGACAAAGGACGAAATGGAGATTCTCTCGAAGCGCGTTTCAACGCATTCAAGATCCCTGAATCCAATTTCTTGGTATTTGAAGCAACAGTAAGAACATGCAGAGATGGATGTCAGCCGGTTTGTATAAATACCAAATTCCTAGCTATCTAGTTGATAACATTACATCTGTATTCAATTCATAACATCTAATTACGTCAATGACTATATAAAAAAAATCCTTATCAAGCTTTTAAATCCAGTTATTAACGGGGTTATCGTACAGTTATCATTGGGTCATAGATAAAAATAAGACTGCTGTTTATGCAATTTCTATCTTGTCTATTAACTATTTGATCTCGTGACCTGTTCTGCTTATCTATCACGTGAAAAACACATGGCATCGTCCTACCTACCTATATATGTAGTTCCTACATTAGATTTGCTTCCTTGATTACATTCAATCGAACATATTCATACTTACCTACCTATCACTTTGTGATCTTATCAAACAAATTGATCTGAACTAAAAGTTGTATGTCAAAATGTAGCACTTATTGTATCAAAGGAGAAAAATCTTCAGGTCCTAATCATGTCACTTGCTTTCAGGCATATTGTCCAAGCCATACAGGAAGATCAGAGCCTTCGTTTGGCAGACGTCGAAGGGATGTGAATTCCACTATCGGAGTAGAAGGCAATGACACAGCGGAAGCAAAGCCTATCAGCAACAAAACTAATGCCGACAAAACCGATGATAAAAATGAAGGGACGGTTTATAAAGTTTCTTATGAAGAAGCCAGTGTTGACAAATATCTGAAGGATGAAGTGGAAACGCCCAGTCATGTTAGAAAGATGATTGAGGTAAACTTTAAAAATCGAATTCGGTTATCGGTTATTATCTAAATAGTGCAATTCGTATCAAATTGGCGGTTGTAATGCCTTATTGTATGTCATGTTTAATGTCATACTGATTAATTTTAATATAAGTTACTTAAAATTATTAAGTAGGTATCTACCTACTTTGTTCAGACGAACCAGTTATTTTCGTTTTCAGAAGAATATATAAGTTGGTACTGACTTTTGATTATAATTTCGACCGCATAGCCCTTCTACATAAAAATAGAGATTCTATATTTAATTGTAAACAAATTTTCAAATATTTTCGTATTCTTTAAGTGTTGCGTAACCTGAGTGTTAAGTCTAAATAATTTATCTTTGCAAACATTAGTAAGTACCTAGGTATGTATTTCGCAATAGCCGGTAATCTATTGCAGCATATTTGAAACTTGGGCATTAAATTGCGCAAATGAAGTGGAACAGAAGAATCTAATGCCTGAAAAATAAATAGGTTCAGTTTCAAAATTGGCGGGCACTACCCAAAATACCCATAATATAATCCGGTAGGTATTATAATAATAAAATTTACCATATTTGCAGGTATTTGACAATCGTAATGAGTTGATAGAAGAAAATGGCGAGAGCGATTCATCTCCGGTGGTAGCTGCGGCTGGCATCTGCGTTCCTCCCTATCACTACCGAGCCCTGCTGGTGGCGCTCTGTGTACTGCTGTCGTTACTGCTGGCCATGCTGACTGCTGCCTTATACATTTATAGGTAGGGACTGTGGCCGTCCAACTTACGTAGCGCAGTGGTATTTGACTCGCTTTAAATCTCGGAGTTCGTGGGTTCGATTCCCACGCCGGACAAGAAACCTATGACCAGACTTATGTGTAGATTCTAAGATTTCTTTCCGGGTCTGGTTGGCTAAGGGACTACCCTTCGTGCCTCGGAAAGCACTTTAAGATGTTGGTCCCGATTGTTATAATATCATCAATAACAATTATATACCAGGGAACGGGCAGCAGGCCTTCCTTATATGTTACAACATAATACTACGGTCACCAACTCGCTTGCCAAGCGTGGTGACTATGGCTTTTGCCATAAATACCACGCTTGGCAGGCGCGGGAGGCCCATGTTCAGCAGTTGACGTTGTATGGGTTGGTGATGATGATGTTGACCGTCTGATGTAGGCCGTCAGCCCTTAACGGGCCCAATATATAATAATACATGTTGTAGCAGCCATGTACAGCATACTTCGTAGCCGCGTATCATTGATATAGCTGACACGGTTGTAGCTACGCCCCTTGTAACTGTTCTTTGGATACAACCGTAGCTTTGACCCTTAATTAGATGTCATATCGTCTATTCGGCAGCACTTGTGCAGTTTCAGGAGGCTAATCACGTAACGATATTACTATGACTTAAGTATGTGATTCGCCTCCAGAGTTAGTTGAAATAAAAAATAATAATATATATCGCACCCCTAGATGAACACTCCGGCAACTCAAAAAAACCTCATTTTTCAGAAATGATGAAAAACAGTTTTTAGAGTATATAAGAAATATATCAAAGCTACTAACTCAAAACTCGTAATTTTTGAGTTAGCGGAGTCTTCATCTAGGTGTGCGATATGTTAAGTAGGTACCTACCTACTAATGTATGAACGGCTATACCTACATAAGAAAGGAGTCTAGTTAAAAAAAAAGTTTAGGTAGGGTAGGTACCTACGTTCTTCAATTAGGTACCTTGGTTAATTTGTCTTTGATTACTTATGTAATACCTACATACGAAAATGTAGTTTGCCAGATTCTCACAAATACGTATAATAAATAGATTACTTAACCTCCAACAAATTAGATAAGCACCTAACAATGTACATAATGCACTGTGCATAATATAATTGAAAACAACATCTATATTTAGCCGTCACAAATGTTATTAACACTTAACAGTAATAAGCCTGGTGCATAACAATCAATGTTTATTTTCTCACGTTGAAATTATTTAATCATCACAACACGCTGCAACGACGTGATCAGGAAATGAAGTTTAATTGTTAACACGTGATAATTTACTATAATAGCTATTTAGGATGGGTACCTACTTCAATCATGAGTCTGTTGTATAAGTTGTAGAAGTAGGTACCTACTTCGATATTTAAAATTAATTAATTTACCTAAATAGGTAGGTATGTAGTTGGATTATAGGTACCTACAAAATTATCAGTTGAATAGTATAATTAGTAATATACCCGAAAATAAGATGACACGGCCTGTGCTGTAAACATCAGATTACGATCGGACAACAGGGATGGGCAACGCGTATGGCGATGCGGTGGTGGAGAGCCTCCATGGGATAGACCTACGACACGATAAAACGATAAAAAAAATGTTAGCCATGCGGCCGGTACCTACGTACCTACACTGAGAGCGAAATGTTTATATCAAAGTTATCACGACGTTGTTCAGAAAGTACTCATCACATTTGGAAGATATTATAGAGTACCTACATGATTTGAATAGGTAGGTATAAGGGTAGTATAAATGTAAAATTCCGCAAGAAGTATTTTCTTTCTTCCCCACTTTACCTACATGTTTAGTTAAAATAAAAAATCATTTTTATTTACGTAAACCAATTACAGGCACTTGTAAATAGTCAAACATTAATTAGAAAAATTTAATTAATTATATTTGTTATTTATTTATATCTATAAAATTAATAATTTTTATATTACCGTAAAATGCTGTAACTTTGCCTGGATTTTGACGTTTTTTGGTCGTATCTCTGAACCTATTTATTATTACGGCTTCTAAAGACTTTCAGATGGAAAACAGACCTTATGCCTTGCCAGGTAGAACTCAAATCTATTCAAATCATGTCTTTTTTCAAAATTACAAACACTCAAAGTCGTAGGCAAAGTTGTAGGTAAAAGACACAACTTTGCCTAGAAGGATATCTCAATAAATATATTGTTGATCTTTTTAGTCATTTCTTTTCCGTGTACATGAGACACCGTGCTTGTCCCGGACAGTTATATCATTACCATGACGGTAATGTATATGTTTTTACTGCTGATAGGCAATGTTGTAGCAGGTACCACAAACTTTTCATACAAAACTGTTGATGACTCTAGGGTTGTCCAAAAAATAATATGGATTATTTTGTTAAAATTTTATTCACTTTAAAAAAAAAAAAACAAAATGCTACTTATGAGCAAAAATCACAAATTTAATTCAGTCAGTCAGTCAGTATTGCTAAAAAAATTTTTTTTTAGCAATCCTGACTCAATTATTAGTAAAAACAAAGACTTAACTCAGTAGTTGTAAACTATAACGGGCAAGTCTAAAAGCGTATGAGGACAAACAAATTCTGCTGTAATAAGTATTCACTATATCTGTGATGATCTCAGTTGTCAACTCTGTAGGGCGACCAAATAGTTTAGCATCGAGCTCCTGGTTTATCCTGCTTCGTGTATTATTCGGCATTTTTTCATATAACTGCAATAGAATTAAGACATACTTAAATACAAAATCACTCTTGCGTTTCGATTTGACCGGTTTCTAAGATGTGTAAATTTCATGCAAATATGACATGTACATGTGTCAAAATATATCATTATTAAAATCCGACTAGTGACAACCCTAGACCCAGGCAAAGTTGTGTCACTCAAGATCTCAAAACAGTGCATAACATTGCCTGCTAAGTTATTATAATGAAATCGTGTCCTTTTAATACAAATATCAAGCAATACGGAAAGTAGATAGTATTTTCTTACCCTGGGATGTAATAGCTGCACGGAAACACCTTTTTTTTTAGCTAAAACTTCAAAAGTTAAATGACACTAGAAATTTTCACCTTCTCGCACCGGTGTTTGTCGGGCAACTGACGGAGTAACAATGAAGTTATCATTACAAAACAATAAAAATATGTTGCCCTAATAATGTAAAGTCATTACCAAATGGTAAAAAATTAAAAAAAAACCAAGAAAATGCGAAATATCTTAATTTAAACGAAATAGGCAAACTTGGGCTTAGTTGGCAAAGTTGCAGCGTTTTACGGTATCATATATTTATATGTTATTATTATAATTTACTAGCGGCCCGCCCCGGCTTCGCACGGGTGGACTTTTATACCCTACCCCTGCCCTACCCTACCCTACCCCTACCCCTACCCTACCCTACCCCTACCCCTACCCTACCCTACCCTACCCCTACCCTACCCCTACCCCTACCCTACCCTACCCTACCCTACCCCTACCCAAAAGTATCCTATGTCCTTCTCCCAGTTCTTAGCTACCTCCCTACCAATTTTCAGCCAAATCGGTTCAGCCGTTCTTGAGTTATAAATAGTGTAACTAACACGACTTTGTTTTGTTTTTAAAATGTATTCTGCTATTCAGGGCGTAGACAAATCCAACGAAACAAAAACCATGAAAATTGATCCAGCCGATCTCGAGTTATAATGCCTTGAGCACACCGGATGCGTATGCGTAGACGTAAGCGTAGACGTGCACGTACCACTGAGTTGTAATGTATGGAACCGTATGAGACAGGTCACACCGCTTGCGTAACGTAGACGTGCGCGTAGACGTAATGCGTAGCCCTACGCAATGCAGCTCCCAAGGCACAAACTGACTGCGTGACTTACGTCGTACCTGACGCAGAGCAGAACGGCAACGTTGCATGATGACGTTGTATTCAATGGCGCGCCTTATTAGACGTCACACCGAACAATTTTGTACACGCACGTACCTTTGCTGTGCGTAGCCCTACGCACGTAACTTGCAGTCAGTTGTATATTTTTACAGATATACTGGCACGTAGTGATGTTTTGTATTGTTTTTGTAATGAATAGAGATAAGAAAGAAAAACTTATTGAAATTGTGCGTATTTATGAATGTATCTACTACAATCCAAAAAGTAAATTCTACAAAAATGCATCGTATAAATGTATATATTCCGCAGGATTATTCTGGCACAATAGTATTAATATTGCTTCTTCCTCGTCATTTCAGACATCGTGCACAACACAACCTTCGAAAACAGAATAAAATATGGCTGCCGCAGCCGGGTACGCAATAGGCCATGTGCGTTGCGTACTCGGCTCGGATGCGTAAGCGTATGCGTAGCCCGGTGTGACATCGGGTTACGCCGTAACTACGCGCGTGTCTACGGCGTGATTACGTCGTAGTCACGCATACGCATTTGGTGTGCTCGAGCCTTAAGTGTTGTAACAAACCCGTCTTTGTTTTATATATATAGATTTATTTATATTGTTCTTAGCGACACAAAATGCTTGTTCTGTCTATATTATGTCAAAACAATTGTCATTATTTGGGTGTACCATGAGCATATAACGACGGACGCGCTTTAATGCTACCACCGGATCCAATGCGCCCCAACTGAGAAGATCCGGCGAAACAAACTCAGTGGGTTACTTTACTACCGGTTTCAACACGGCCCACATGAGACAGTCCGGCGAAACATACTCAAATGGACAAATACGCGGGGTTTTGGTCCAATTATTATCATTTATTTTTAGTAGGCATACACAGTTATATTGGATAGATACCTACCTACACTACATAACTAAATGCGGTGCAAAAGATTAATTCCGATAGACGAATTTCAAAATGCCGATTTTTTTCTGTAGCTAAGACTTTTCTTGATATTTAATAATATGTATATTTCTTTCCATTATTTTGAAACTACATCTATAATTAAGTTCCTACATAAACGTTTCTGTTCATAGGCGATACTGGAGAGTGCTACGTAAAAACATACAGGCGTCGTCCCCCGCGCCTGCACTGAGGCCAGTGACCCCCGGACCTCGACCAACTAGGCCTTCGTTGTTTTCAGCATCGCATCTACACAAACCCTTCTCCTTAAGGTAAAATATTTACTGATCATTTAAAATTAACTAATAGTGAAAACAAATACCAACAATCACAACAATATACCTACGTAGCTACCTAAATTAAATACTTACAAAAAAAAATACTTACCTTATGTAAGGTAGGTAGGTATGTAATTTTACATGTTGCAATACTTATCCAGTAGGTAACAAAATTGAAACTAATATATCAAGTCTTTTTCAGTAGGTAGGTAGGTACTCTACTAAGTCATATTTAGATTACAAAAAGATAAAGCATCATAATAATCATAATTGTAATAAGAAATGAAATAATATGGATCTACTCTTATTTTATTCAAATCAAAACATTTTCTCAATTTCCAGTGGCTTAGGAAGAACGTTCGCAGAAGTGGGTGAAGAAGCAGGTTCATCAGGACGCCTGGCGAATGCTTTCGACGACGGCAGCGAGCCTATTTACACCGACCCTTCTTTGTTTGAGCGATCTCGATCGCTACGATCTCTGCACTCACTCGATATGAAACCCGATAGACGTGACCATCGCGCTTAGTTAAAAAAACAATATTAAAAAGTTACACTCTGACGCAAATTATCTAGAATCTAATTATTTAACTCATTTTGCTTACTTTTACAAATTGTATTTCGGTGCCTATTATTGGTAATTTTAATGTTGTGTCAGAGTGAATATAATACATTTTAATTATTAACATAGGCATAGCACTGTAACAGAAATTATCAGTAGCTGTTTTTCAGTGAGACACAGTTATACTTGTCTATTTTCTCTTAATTAAAATTTATTTTAATATATTTATAGCTTTGCCTATGGCGATTATATCATTTGAAAATTGTTAAATTCTTTAAATAACTCTCAACTTTGGTTTGCTCAGTCTGTATCCATCCATTTTAATTTGTATAAGTGCATTAAATTAAATATCTAATATATGATTTTAATATTTTTATATGTATTAATTTGAATCTTGCTGTAAGTTGGTACTAATAAATATTTTACAGTGATTGAATTGTTTTCATATTCTAGATAAATAATAAAATAAAATAAACTATGACATTATATTCTTATTTATTAAAATAGTCAGCTTTTCTACATACTAAATTAACAGATTCTCTTTAAATTATTATTATGCATTAAAACTACATGTGATAAGGTGCTGGAGTTGGCACACTCATGAGGGGAGAGTCAAGATACTCCATTTCACTAGTACTGGCCACCGGCTCTGTCTGTGTGGTCATTTTCTGTTGCATTGTCTCATACAACTTGTGCACAGACTCATTGTGTTGTGTGCCAGGCTGAAGAGCCTTCATAAGAGTTTGAATTCTTGTCTCAGGCAGTTTAGGATGAATATACCAAAGCAGCTTTAACAAATGTCTAGTAACATTATCCTTAGAAAGTCCAGCAAAAAAGAATTCATCAAATAATACTGTACTAAAATCTTCACCTTGGAATTCATCAGGCAGTTGTACAAGCAAAGCCACAAGTGCATGTAAGAAGGGATCTTCATAGGCTCTTCCATCTTTGCAACTTCCCAGAATACTCAGAATGCGGAGTAAAGATCCTCTGTCTCTCAGTTTAGCTGCATGAAGTGTATAGTACATTGCTAGCACGCCACACACAGAACTTTCTCTCATGTAAGCCTCACAGGCATCAGGAGGCGGGCCGGAGTGCTCAATAGTAGTAATAGCAGATTCTCTTTCATCGGGAGGCAATTTATTATGCAATGCTCTAACCTGGTCGTCCACCATCAGCGACATCAAAGCTGGCAGATATTTAGTAACTACTTGACTGTCAAGTTTAGGCTCTTTAAACTCTTGAGAATCAATCATAACCCATGCACTCAGTCCTAGTGCCAACATTCTAAGCAGAAGAATTAAAATAACATTGTCTCTCGGAAGAGCCTCTGTGTTGATTAAATGTTGCAGTATCTTGATGGCTGAGGTTGCTAAGAAGTTGATGGCATATGGGTCACATAATGTCATAGAAAGGTCACCCAGCACTTGTTCCTGACCTCTTTTAATACTGTCCAAAAAGCCTTGTAGTTCTCTAGACCTTTTAATGTCAACATTTCTCTCTCTAATGCAAGCGTCTAAGCACCAAGTGAACTTGTGGCAAGGGTCCACTGAGATAATGTCCTGTATTTCTAAATCATGCAAAGCCATTAGCAGCTCTGCTCGTAGGGTACAATAATGTACATTTCTGGTTCTCAGGAATAGTGTACGGAGGAATTGTAAAACCATATCATACAATTTAACACTGTTTCCAATCATGTGTGCTAGCTTTTGTACCACTGCTCCTTGTCTTCTTACTTTAGGAGAAGGAGAGAAGAATAGGCTGTTAAGATTTTCATGGTCAAACAACACATTCTCCTTTTCTCTAATGTACTGACTTAGCAAAGGCGAGACTTCATCACCAAATAGCGACTGGTTATCTTGCCAAATTTGACGTTTTACCTCTGTGTCTGTGTCATTGTACAGTTCACGGTCTCTAACTAAGACCTTCAGATATTTGTCATCAATATGTGGTGTATTTTTCAATATACCCATGATTACTGGCCGTAGAGGTTTCACTCGAACTACAGGAAAACTCTTGGAGAGCAATTCTTTAAGTTTTTTGTCATGTTCTTTACCTTCTTTAGATCCTACTTCATTTATATGCGCTATGAGTTTATCTCTCAGTTCTTCAAGTACAGAAGTATGAAAATCCAATCGGCGAACACCATGCAGGTCCAGTAGGGGCAGCATAGGTCTTAGAGAAGGTAATAATATACCGTTTTCCAGTTGAAACTCTTCTATAGCTTTCAATGGATCGGTGCAACTCGTGAGTGCATCGCGAAGAAATGTTTGTCCCGGTACGCCCACTTCTTCCAAACCCGTACCTGGTAGTTTACTAGAAGAAGCCATTCTCTAAGCGACGAATGGAATGTATATCACCAAGTAATTTAAAATAATTTTTCATTGAACAAATAAACAAACCGGATTCCGTATTAGAGTATCACACATTATTTGACGTTTCTTTATTTAAGCACAGACATTGCTGAATCTTTGAGTCTTTTGACCGGCCAGACTGCTTAGAGTATGTAAAGCAGTGGAAGCAAAACAAATAAACATTTGAGTTAAATGATGTCACATAAATTATTAATAATAAATAGTAATTGAAGTTACTAGAGCTTGTTTTGTTATTTGAAGGCAAATATTTATGTTGATATGGAAATGCATCTTGACTCTGACTATAGCTTTAGCACTAAATTTGATAAAATATAAATAATACAGAAATGGCGTATAATTACAAAATGGTGCTATTATAGTCTGCGCAAGTTTCGCATACACTATACAAAAAAACACAAAAAGCCTTTTTTTCGTTTCAATAAGATTGATCATAATTTTATGAAATTTTATTAATAATACAATACATGAATAGCTATTTATAATTTAAAAATTATAAAAAGCTATTCGTATACTTAGGGAGAGGAGGAAACCTGTCCCCATTTCCGTGACGGTAAATAAAAACAAATTTATAAAATTTGTACCTTTTTTCACTAGCAAGCTACGCATGAAATTTAATATTTTATAATGGTCTTTATGGCATTATTGACATTTTTTTAGTCATAATTTTATTTTGCATAACATTTATTACTCATTCAAACGCATAATTTTTTAATTCAGAATCAACATTTGACATAAAGTTCATACCTTTATTAAGTAAGAAATAGAACCATCGTGTTGCAGAAAGTTCATAGTAAGAATCGTCTTTAAGTATAAATTTCATTCAATTTCATATCGATAGTCTTTTAAAGTCAGAACTATCATATCTCAGGAAGAATAGAATTAGAATAATATTTTTACATACATTTCATATCTATGTATGTAGCTTTTATTTCCCCGTAAGATCATGCAAGCAAGCATACAGCATGCAGCGTATCTGTCACGGCTCCGGCGCTGCGTGGTTACGGTGGTTCGGCTCTGGCTGCAGTTCGAACGTAACCTAAACAATTATCATTTGCCCACAATTCGGTTCTGGCACTCGCCGGCCGCTGCCGCGAATACCAAACGTTGTTTTATGAGATAAAATGAAAAAAAGATGAATTATTTGATATTCAGCAACCGTTCTCCTAAGACCGATTCGCCATGGACTGTTCGTCGACAGCATGATTCATTTATTTCCGTTTCCCCAGCAGGGTCTTTCACCTATGGACATTTCGCCGACAGAACGTTTCATATGCGTCACTTTCGACGACAGCCCTTTCCAGCTACCAAATGTTTCACCGACACGACGATAAACCTATAACTCTTTTAACTACAGGCCTTTCCATCTACCACGGAGAATTCGCCGTCAATCTTAAGACAAGCAAAATTACAAAAATATAGTTACATACTTCTATTTAATGAAAATAAAACAATAAAATTATCTTAAACCGGACTTATGTGCGGTTTAAGATCATTTTATTGTGTACGGTATAAATGTACGGCATTTGCATTATTTTCCTTTATTTACTACTTATTACACCGGAAATGATCTTTATAAATATTGTGCTACAACTCATTAATTTTGCTTGCATAAATCAGAAAGATGTTAGACAATTTTCCTAGAAATTCTAAAATGTCAAGCTTCAAATAAGTTGAAAGTGCAGCTGAACCCTGTTTTATTTTTTATATTATGTTTTCTTTGTTGTATGTGATTCAGCAACCGTTCTGGTTTTTGTTTGTTGAAGGGGTTAAAATTGACTCCAAATGGTTTGTGTAATACAGCTGCTGCGTCCTTTTTCTTGACTCAACTTGCCCCTAATCTGATACGGCCGAAACCAATAACCTATCTATCACCATCTTTAGCATACTGGAGATAGCAAAACAGATGAAACAATATATAAAATTATATAGGTTTTCTGTTATTTCATTTGTTTTTCCATCTCCAGTATGTTATAGATAGGATATTGGGTTCGGCCGTTAGTAAAGGCATAGTAAGCTGTAGATTGATTTTCTCCGTCGTAGATGGAAAGGTCTGTAGTTAAAAGAGTTATAGGTTTATCGTCGTGTCGGTGAAACATTTGGTAGCTGGAAAGGGCTGTCGTCGAAAGTGACGCATATGAAACGTTCTGTCGGCGAAATGTCCATAGGTGAAAGACCCTGCTGGGGAAACGGAAATAAATGAATCATGCTGTCGACGAACAGTCCAATGGCGAATCGGTCTTAGGAGAACGGTTGCTGAATCGAATTATTTATTTAATAATACGTTACTAAATAAAAGATTATCGGATAATTATTTCGTTAAGTGAATAATTTGGTAAGCTTGTTGTTTTATAATGATGAAATAACAAACAATGGTATTGCCAATCGTTGCTTGTCAAGTGAAAATTTTTGAATTACTTTTTTGTGAACTGACGGGCTACCCTATTAAAATTATTCCAAATGAAATTCTACTATTTTCATAGTATGTCAAATAATCGCCGCCCTAAATAAACGTTATGCTAAACGAAATAATGCGGAATTTAAACTTTGCCAAAGATAATTATGCCAAATAAAATTCTGCCACCTTAAAAGTATGCCATTGTAAATTCGGACCTTTATAGGTTATACATTCCATCAAACAATAATTATACTAAATATTTTTTATGCCTTAAAAATATTCGTTTAAAGAAGATTATGCCAAGTGTGTTATGCCAAATAAAATTCGGAGCATTCAAATTCTGCCACATAGAGGGAACTAATTTTATAAACTTCTTCGTAAACCTTAATTGAATAAAATCAGCTTTTAATTATTTTAGCTTTAAAAACTTTAAGTTATAATTATTATTATTGAAACTTTGAATACTTTTAATCGCATGCAATTCAATTTTAAGTAGAGCTTTTGAGGCCATTTTATGAATAAAGTAAAGAGTAGTCAAAAGAATCCCTAAAATTCTCGTAATATATTCTACTACTACAACCGGCAGACACATAAATAGTAGTTATCGAAGAATCCTTTCTAGGCATTTTTCTTTCTATGTTGGTTGTCAAGTTTCAAACTGACATTTAGTTCGCAACTACCTATTTAATTTAGTTTCCCGCGTACGGCGTAATGCGTATTCCTTTTCATCAAGTTTCTAATGATATCGAACGAAGATTTCTTTTCTACAGTGTGGTCTCAAATAGATATTAGATTTTTTAAACAATAATAAAAATCAGTGGAATTAAGTGAAGAAAATTTCGGACTAAAGTTGGTGACTGGTGAGGTTGTTTTTGTTAGTTTGACTCTGAAACATTGATGTGAGTCGTCCTGCTGCAGTTAAAGAAAGTACCTACCTAGGTAGCTTATCTTTTCTCGAGATATAGCTAGCTTACATGTTTAATTTTTATTTATTCTTTAAAATTATGTAGCACGTTAGCTCTTATTATAATAGGTAGGTAAGTGAAAGTACCGTCACTAAATAATACTGCTATGCTTCTGGTGACTTACTAATTTAGTATCGGACACGAGGGTTTGCAAGCCTGTTGCCATTCACTCAGAAATGTTTAATGGCAAAACCCAATAACACTTTGCTCCACCTGGGAATCGAACTCAGGACCTCATGCTCATCAGTCGCGTTGAATAGGTAGGTAGGTATGTAATGTGCAGGCGAATGCCGATTTGAATAGGCATGTGATGATGTGACGAATTATATTTAATTGTTGTTCTAGGAGAGATGCTGCATGTTTAATTTGAAGCCGGTGTAAACAAAACCAAATAGGCAATAAAGTCCCCGGTTGCCTTTGTTTCCACTCTTACCTATATCACATTTTAAGTGCATCTTTATTTGTTACAGATACAATTTCGGGAAAATGGTTTAAGATCATCTTCTCACGAAAGAGTCTTGAATTTAACTCAGGTTCAATAAATTAGGATCATGAACCTATAATTGAAGATCCAACATTATCCACGAGACGTGTGGGTGTAATAGTTGGAGTGTCTCACAACTTAGTTTGGAAACTATGGAAAAGATATGGGCTCCACCCTTACCTTTTTTGCAAAGCTCAAGGCCTCTTACCCGCCGATAATTTTTCAAGAATAGCCGTCAGCGCATGAATAAACTTTTAATTCAGGACCCAAATATGATAAGTAAAATTTTATGGATGGACAAAGCCCAATTTACTCGAACTGGGGCTTTTAATTTAAAAAACCAGCATCAATGGAAAACAGAGAATCCACAAGTGTATGGGAAAGTTCTTACCAACATGAGTTTTCAGTCAACATGTGGGCAAGAATTTTGAATAATAAATTAATAGATCCCATAGAAGCCCGCACCGCCTTAACTCAAAAAATTATTTAACGTTTTTACGAAATTTAACACGATGGGGCGCCTGCCCATTATGGGACACAGGTACGGGAATACCTAAATGAACAATATCCAGAACGTTGGATCGGGCGTGGAAGCGACTATAGCGTGGCCCGATAACCAGACCTAGCCCCACTAGACTTACGTGTGGGGTACATTAAAAAGTAAGGTGTATGATTTTTTTTTTATCAAGTGACCATTTACTTAGGCGAATTGAAGATGCAGCTAATGAAATGCGCCAAAACAATGTGTACATAAATAGGCAGATTCGCACCAGGATAAATTTGGGTGTCCATGGCGGACACTTTGAAAATCATTTAAATTAAATTGATTGCTTTAACAATACTTGCTTTATTTATCATACCCTTAACCCATAAAGGCAGAAACATATTGTTAAAACGCCACGCCACCTGACGACACGCGACGCGTGTTGTGTCGAATCAAATGTAGAATCACACTGAACACCCGACGCGTCGCGATTTTGATTCGAATCAACACGCGTCGCGTGTCGTCAGGTGGCGTGGCGTTTCCGCCTTAAAACACACACACAACACATCGACCTACCAAAATCTGTCAAATCCCCGCAATCAATTTTCAACTCAACATCTAACGATGGCATATTTTGACATATTTAGTAGGCAGGTAAAATTATCAGCTTTTGCTATTTAGCAATTTGAAAGTTAAGAAAAATAAAGCCAGTGCTATGCAACCTAGCACTGGCTTTATAAACATATGAAACCTGGGACTTTTGGGCAATTTGGTATATTGCCAAAAGTCCCAGGTTTCATATGTTTTTAAAACTTAATTAAACAATGAAGTGATAACATTTAGGCCAGTTTGTTTTTACTGAACTTATTTCAAATTTTCCTATCCATCATCCTAGCGTGTTGTCTTGGTTGCGTCCTTTAAAAATTATTAAAAGCTGAATTTGATGAAACTAAAATATCTTGTAAAGTTCACCTACCTAATTTTGTTTGCTTACCGTACAAAATAGACCCTCGATGTTTCAGGTGTCTAAGTTTTATTGATAAATACTAGTAATTCATTTTAATTCAAACCAATCATTGATATTTAAAGCTAAGAAAATGCGACGTTGTCATATTTCACGTAAGGGTGTTTTACGTTAATAAACTTTACTTTGCCGAATTATTTTGTATGAAAGATGAAAAAAAAGGATGATTGAAACATAATTCATATGCCAGTTGATTCTTTGATATGGTCTCAATCATACCATAGAGTTATAGGATAGGTATCATAAAAAAAAATACGTGGCGATCCGATAAGTATAAGTACTTAGCCTACAAAAGAAAAACGAACATTTTGGAAAAGTGTCCATCTATTTCTCAATATAGCATTGAGCTCCATACACTTAATCCAGCGATGCTCCAAGAGAGGAAACTATACCTACCACTAAAACGCCCCGGGTACTCCTCCGTCCGCACACAAGGTACACTGCCAATCCGGGACACCCTCCGGCGGCACCCGCGGCCAGATGGGCACCGCGGGCTCTCCTGGGCTTACCCAGTTACAGGAAAGCCCGAAGAACCAGGGCGTCCTTAGGTGCCCATGTAGGCGGCAGGAGTTCTTCAGGTACCTAGTTGACATAGATCTAGATCACACCTTATGAATCAGAGACAACGGTGGCTATCGCCTTTCGGGCCGTTAGGACAGTCTTCGCCTAGGTATTTCGGAGTTCTCTACTGTTTACCATTAGATCCATGTTTTGTCAACGCTAGGTAACAAAATGACGCCTAAACCTTCAGACTGCGCTAAAACACTATCAAACACTGATCTGAAATCTGAAATGGTTTTACGGTTGTGCTTGTGATCCGGAGTGAGTAAACTCGGCATCCTTCGTGCCTACAGGCTTTTCAAACCCAATTTTACATGCAGGATATGACAAATGCAGTCTTTTGATGCTCAGTCTCGGCTATCTGAAAGAAAATAAAGAAAGAAAGAAATCTGGCGCTATCTGGCGCACCTTTAATCGGCGTCCAATACGAGATCGTGGACTTTTGTTACGTTATCCTCCGTGACAGCCGTTTAAGTGGTATCTGGGCATGGCTCATCAAAAACTAACATACCACCACGTTGAAACTCCTAAAACCAATTTTTGACACACATTTTACACATCGTCCAAGCGCTCTTAGATTTCGCTGCACTTTCCCTTCCAAAAATAAGAAAGTTGTTATTTTTCCATTTTTTTTAATTCGTTGACACGCAGGCTTCATTTTCTTCTGCATTGAATTTTATTTTTTTAACTTTCAGTAAAAGAAGTGAGTTGTTTAGGATATTTTATAAAAATATTGAAGAGTACCTACAATGAGGGATGATAGGTACTTAGTTTCAATTAAAAATAGTCAAAAATATTGATTTAAACTGCTTAATTCTATCTAGTTTAGCTTAATCTGCAAAGCCGCATATATTATAAAATTATAACACATAAAAAAAAAAACAACTTTATTTATTTTTTATTGTTGGCTTTTGTTCTCTAACACAAAAATGTTGTAGGTTTTGTAGATTTAAACAGTAGTTAATGAATTAAGTAATCCAGTTAATGTGCATACTAATATTTATAAATAGTAGATAGGTAACTATCATATTAGGATATATATATGCTACTATAAATATTATGCAGATGCGAGTGGGTTATTTCGTAAAATATTTTAGAAATTCTTTATTAAAATTCTAAAATAAAAATTGTTATCACAAGAGTTCGTACTTCATGATTCAGTTAGACTATGAAAATTTATTCACACGTTTGTTTTATAAATAAGACTACTCCCGCGCTAGCGTAATTAAACCCTGTGTCGCGGGGTTACTTAACAAACACTTAATCCACTAAGATAAATCACACCCAGACGCAGAACGTCTATCTTTAGTTCAAACAAATACTTGTCCCGGTTAGAAATAGAACACCAGGTCTCAGAAGCAACTACCGTATCCACTGAGCCACCCGGCGTAGTCAACTTTTTTCAAAAATCTCACGTCTTCAAAAACATGCAGATGCACGTGCACACGCGAACCAAACAAAACTACACGTCCGATTTGGCTGAAAATGTTTGTTCCGGCGGTGAGGCTAAGGCGTTCGCACTATGTCGTAACGGTTAATTTATCGTCGGACGACTATCGTTTCTAGCTGTTCGCATTATAACGACTGTTTGTCGTCAATTTTTTTTATCGTTTAGCGACTATCGTATGTATCTAGCTGTTCCCATTGGATCGCGACGACATTTTATCGTTTCACGGCAGTCGCTTTGTCGTTTCCACACATTGTTCTCTTGGAGATCAGTAGTGTCGATCGATATTTTTATCGTGGCTACGATAGATTTGCCATCACAATTTAGTCGTAACGACTTTTTATCGTTTTACGACTGTCGTGCTAGCCGTTCCCACTGTCATGACAATCTGTCGTCACCGCAAATAATCCGTGTCGTGACGTTTTATATCTGAACACCTCCATTTGAACATACACGCCACGACACTTAAAAATACACGATTATCTCTCGTCACGACAAAGGGGGAACGCGGCCTTACTTCTAATCGAATCGTCCACGTATAGGTAGGTATGCTGTAAGATCTTGTTTTTTAGGACTATTAATTAAATTGCCATTGATAGATGGATTTATGGCGCAAAAAGGATGGAGCGGAACTTTATCTACCTGCGAGAAATTTAGGTAGATGGATTAGTAAAAATCTTTGTACATATTTCTATCTTTCTAGGATTATTTTTACTATTGCGGTTATACGCTTTAAAATGGGTAGCCTTGCTTTTGCGGCTTAATAGTGCTGTAGTAGGATTGTAAGGACGGGTAACAGAAATACTTTTAAACTTCAAGTAAATGATTTTTTATTTTTCGTTCACATCATACTGACCTAATAACTCATTTGTTTGCATTATAAAAACATATCTGTAACAACATGATTAACTAACCCTTACAATTATTTTCGTGTATTTATTTATATTAACAAAACGTTTAAAAATGATATGGTACATTGACTAGAATTCAGAATGATTAGATTAAGTTTTTGATAACAATTTGTTGATTCTAATTATGAAATAATATATGTTAATATGTAGGTATTTAAATAACGTACAATCATTGAGATAAACTGCGTTACACAATTACGACAATAATTATATAGATATTATATATAATTTTCTTTATAAATCGTGGCCAATAAATGATAAAATAAGAAGCTGCATGACCATAATTATGTTTTTGATACAGCGAAATAGTAATTTATTTTTGTGAACGTAGTTTATGCCAATGATTTCATGTAAAATGTATGTAAGTATATAACCCTCAACTCTTTTAAATTTTGTGCAAAAAATTTGTCCCAAATGTTAAATGTCACATGTAATAGTTATTTTAATTTCGATCATGTATTATTTTAACATATTATATGCAATGCAATGGCAATTAAGTGATAATTAGATCAATAAAATATAAAATAAAAATATCACCTAAGCTATGAAAAAGTAAGAAAAAAAACTAAATAATTAAAATCATCATCATGTTTAAGTAGGTACTAAAAAAATCTACATTGTATTATTGACTAGCATAAGGTAATTGTGTCTAGATTATATAAAATAGATCTCAATTAAATATAGGGCAGTCTTCGTTGGAATTACTAAAGAGTGTCAAACATAAACAATTGTAAATTATTATAAATTCACACAACTCACTTAAAACATCCGTGTTTACGAATACAAACAGCATTTAGTTTGTCTCCAACACTCATATAAACTATAACTACAACATGATACAGTTCATAATGTACATACAAATTGTTAACTTTCTGCCGTATTCACCAAACTATAGGTAAGTGTATTGTCACGTGTTACTGAGGATTGTATAATACTAATGTTTACTTTATATCGATTAATACGCACCAATTTATGAATGCGTGATCGCTTTGAGCGCGCAATCGACGTGCAACCTGTTGCGTTCTCAAAGCGATGAGGTTAATATGATACAATAGCTATGTTTTATTGGAGATGGTAAACCTTTTCACCTACGTGCCAATAAAGAACACCGACGTATATTAAAATATGATTAATTCGCTAGGAGACTAAAATGATTTAGGTGTGAGGTACGGATGAAATACCAAAATTAATACACCAAAATTCCAGAAATCCTTTAATTTTTCTGAAGACTTGAATATTGGCGCGTATTTAGCGACGTTTTGACGTTTTGCTGGCCTAACGAAGGAGCCAACAATCATTAGATACCTATTATAGGTATACTTAAATTTGTGTAGCATATTAAGAAACAAAAATGAAGAGCATACAGAAATATATTGTAAATGTTTATTTAATTTCAATAAAATGTGTGTTATCTAGCCAAATCTCTCCATTATTATTTCCGTAACAATTTTTTGGGACGTCTCTATTCAAAATGTTATAATAGTGTTATGAAATTAATATATTTCAAGATGAGTCATTTCAAATTGGTTTCATGCGTGTCATTATTGGCGCGCGAGTCACTGTTTGCGCCATCACCGTAGTTAAGTAGGTATTAGAGGTTTCTCAATATATTTGTCAACAATAAGTGCAAGTATAAAAATCTGAAGTATGTTGGATAAAATGATAAATATAATTAGTAGTAAGTAGGTATATGAAGGAATATATAGTATGCATCAACTTTTGAAATAAAATGTTATTCAAAGCTAAGTTGGGAAATCCGGTTCAATTTTAGATAAATAAATGATTACAAGTAATGATTTATGTGTAAAAGTTATCGAATTATTGTAACTGTCAACATTATTTTAATACTTTTTACAGAATTTGTGATCGTTCACTGTTGGCACTTCAACAAATGCTTATTTTAATCTTAAGATATAAATAGTTACTTGAAAATTCATTTACACATTTCAAAACCTTAATGTTAGGTATAGACAATGATAAGATTTGCCAATGAAAACGTCGATGTTTCCATAAACTTTACAACAATCAAACAATTCGTATTTTAATTAAATATGGGATATACCTAATTACACAATTACATCCATAACTAGTTTTAAGACTTTGGTCAATAAGGCATTAAGTTTAAAATATATATTTTAATTTTAATTATTGTTCTCCTTATTTTTTATATTCGATAGTCATTAACGCGTACTTATATATTAATTACATTTATATTTACACAACGTCGAGCGGCTTTAGACCAAGACAAATTTAATGACATTCTGCCATTTATTTAAAATACTCGATTTTGGAGTATAAAAGGATTAATAGTCACTATATTATATTGTGGCACTATAGAATAAATACAATTTATATTGACTAAACCTATCTATCTACAATATTTATTTACATGCCTTACAATATGGAAGTATTGTGGAATTTGGCAAGTTTAGTTGAACAAATAATGCAAAATTCCAATATCTAGTTATATTGTAATACAGGAATATTAGGTTTGAGTATAAAAACAACGAGTAAAACTAATCCATATAGTTCGAAGTCCTCGTTGCTTCTAGCAGTTTGAACTCGTTTATTATTATGGCAGTGATAATAATTATGCAACCTAGTACCTACCGTTTAATAAAAATGGCGGAAGTCAATGTTAATTGACCAGTTTTGTTACAGGAAACGACCATAGCTTATAGAATTTATGAATGTATACCTTTTTTGTAGCCGAAACAACTGTAACATGGTGTTTACCTAACACAATAATGTTTAACGTTTTTCAATTTTACGTTAAAAGTGAAATTATTAAATTCGATTAA
Source organism: Nycteola revayana (assembly GCA_947037095.2). Lineage (NCBI taxonomy): Eukaryota > Metazoa > Arthropoda > Insecta > Lepidoptera > Nolidae > Nycteola > Nycteola revayana. The sequence continues at coordinate 11,358,686 of OX344857.2, read as the reverse complement.
TAAAATTAGTAACATAATAATATTGTGTAATTGTACATAGAATATTATTATTTTTGTTATTAGTAGTTTCACGTGTTATTGTGAGAGCGCTTCATCGATCTCTCGTAAATGGCGCCCATCTTGGACATGTTTAACCCATGTTGGGTGCCATTTACAAAGGGTCAATGAAAAAATATCACGGCGATGCATGATTGTCGTCAAATAGGTTATACAAAGTGGGAATATTTTCTCTGTTACTATATGTGTTGTCGTCCTTATGAACAGAAAACTTTAGTCGTCCTTATGAACATAAGCTTTGGTTGTTTCTTGCAAAAAATATAATTTTATAAGGTCAAGTCTGCGTAAAATATTAGATTCTCGTGTAATATTAGTTAACGTGTGTTTACTATACAACAATCTGTTTTCCACTTAAATGTTGTGTAGGTGCCAATGTTTTTTTATTTTGAGAAAGTGCCTCAAATATTAATATTTCATATCAGCAGCTGATAAGAAAACCAAATCCAATGATAAAAAAATGTTGTCTGCATTTGTGATATCGGTAATGATTAAATAATTTCTGTTATTATAGAGAGATTCTGGTCAATAAACTAGTTGACCCATATGAAATTATGTTACAATGTTGTTTATTTCAAAAAGTATTTGCCATATGAAACCTGAATTAGAATTTCTGTTCTAAAAACTTGAATATGTTTGTATAAACTCAATATTAATTTTTTTCTTTTGTCGTCTTCAACTTACGAAAACGCTATCAGCCATTTTGTGACACGATTTTTTAACGAGAAGAGATGAACGCGATCCCTTACTATTACACTTTCTGAGTCATGACTTCATCGATCTTGAACACAGATAATGTATGAAGATCAACATGGCTGACATTTTTCATCTCTAAATGTCAAACCAATTTTAAAATATTTATTTTAGTGCTTTTCAGATCTCAAATAAATGCCATATTATTTTCTTGATCTAGTAAAACCATTCTAAACCATATAAAAATAATTAAAATAAAATGTCAACTAGCCTATTGTGCCATGTTAGAATCTTATAGGCCTTTTATTTATAGTGCCTAACTCTTTCATTTGTTCGATCACAAGAAAATATTCATAAGTAATGAGTTTTAAGTAGGTATTTATTCATTTGATTATATGAATATTTGGTTTTATTATCAACAATGATATGAAATAAGTTGCGCCTTTTCTATACGGCGACAGTGCAAAATTAGATAGTTAAGATTAGATATACAATGTAACTTCAAATACATTTTGCACCTTTAGTTTCGTATTGAAATATCACTTTTAATTCAATTCCCCCTGGCAAAGAAACGAATAAATGCGATGGTGGAAGTGCATTCGCAATACTTTATGTTGACAGTATAGAATGACATATTTCTAATATTGTGTTTATCAATCCTGCTGTGCGTCACCAAACCATCAGAATTGTTATGTTAAGTAACAAAAAAAATAAGACCAAGTTATGCGACTTTTAAATTCAAATAATATTTGTAGCGTTGTTCGATGGTTACTTAACAATCACTCTGAATCGGGGTACAAATGTTGGACATCTGTCATCTTGCCTTGAAATTTCTGACACCTGCAGCCTGAAGATCTCATGAATGCTACTGAGAACGCAATTCTAGTAGCAACGTTCTGGGTTGGCACTATACAACAATGCCATCGATCCGCTAAGAAGAAGAGGAATAGATATCCGATTAATTTCAAATACCGTCTAAGAGCTTACACCACCACATTTACGTAATTACTGCCAGGTTATTGTCATTACTCCATGATGGTGTAAGTAGGGTTGTCTCAGACATTTATTTGGAATGCTTCTCTGGTGACCTTAGCTTCGGGGTGGTTGGGGTGCGGGGCTCGCTTGCGTCGGTGGTGACCTTCACATTCTGTGTCGTCGGAGAAACGAGACGGAGGGTGGATGTGGTCGTTGAATGATGGGTAGTTTGATATACTGTGAAAAAAATTGTATATTTTTTATCTATTAAAATCTTTTCTGTACATTTTTATATATCTTAATGTAGTGAACAGTCAAATCATATTGATTATTGATTATACATTTGATAAATTTTGAATTCGAGTCTTTCCAAAATGTAATTTTTGAAACTATTACTAAGTATTAGTCTTTCAAAAAATATTTACGTTTTTGAGTAAATATAATACAAGAAATACATTGACTAAGTAAACGTCCGCCTAGTACAATCCATGTGACAAAAACGCCTCTTGGGAGAATTTTAGCACCAAAAGTCTGCAGGGTTATTCGACAAACCTCAACTTTCGTACCGGTGGATTGACTTTTATCTGAAATAGATACTACATCGTAAGTTTAATGATAATGTATATTTACCTGAAGGTGGTCTCATCGTTATGGCTGCTGTACCCAGAAGAAGACCGCACGTGTCTCTTCCCGAGAGCCCCCGCCTTGCCCTTGCGCGAAGGAAACGCCTTGCGCACTACACCGCCCACTGAGTTCTCAGAAGACGATGACGACTCTTCTCTCTCCACGCTCGGGTCTGAGAAGTTATTGGTTTAAAATATTTTAATTTCATTATAATGTTGTAGTATGTAGTATTGCATGAAGCTTTCACTCGATCAATCAAATTGTTGCTTTCGTACTATAAAATTTCAAACATTTTTTAATATTATGTTGTAGAATTCTGAATCCACATTCATACAATTCACATTGGGTCCAAAAGCGCGTGATTCTGTCCCTGCAAATTTTTGTTTTAATGCACATACATAATATGTTTTAATACGTTATGTACGTACGTTTTGAATTATTTCAAATATTGCGATATGTTGACCGAAAAGTATCAAAACATTCAAATTGTTTGTGTGTTAGCAATAGTGTGAATTAACAACATAGCAGTTTATATGTTATTTTAAATGTGATGTACGCCTCTCGTATGCTTCCTCATACTCATACATCGTCTACACATGCATTCGTTCACGCTATCGCCAACTCTTTCTTGCTCTATCGCCAACTCTGTCGTGAACACTTTCACAGTTTCGGTCGCGCACTGTCAGTCCTCCGTACAACTAACATGTGGCGGGGTGCTTGGGGCGCAGGCGCGCGGCGGGCTCGCTGTCGGAGTGCGGCGCGGACGCGTCGTCGCTCGCGTCGTCCTCGTACTCTGTAATGGGCAGGTGCAGCGTTAGTATCTTCTTCACCTCCGAGTCCGTCGAGCCCAAGTTGTCCGACTCTGCAACACCACAACACAATCACTGCATGAACCCAACAACACCGAAACCGTAGACCACCACGCATGAAGGTAGAACGACAAGATTATATTTTAAATTTGAATTTTAACGATTACGAATGATTTCTATGTTGTCGTACTACCCTCAAATATTTAAATTTAAAACTGAACTTGTGTGGAGATCTACGGCGAAATACGCGACGATGAATAAGAAAGTGAATAACAAAACCATGGTCGATGTGTCTGAATGAATACGAGGCGACGATGAAACTACCGGGATAACGCTGAACACACACAAGCGGGAACGTCCACACTACGAAATGACAATGAATGAATGGGTGCTACTCACACAAAACCAATACCAAACAAATATCGAAAGTATGTTACAATACATACTGTGTGCATGCTTACCTTTATAAATTACAACACCAGTTACGCTCCCAACAGGTTGCATAAAAGGCGATCATTATATCAAATTCGAATTCCATTACTTAAACTTAAATGGGACAAAGTAAATTTACTTAATAGAAGGTGCAATCTACGTAAAATAAAACTATATGTAGCTAACTACTTATAGATAAGCGGTCGAGTATAACATAAGAAAGAGATGTACCTTGACTTTCTGAGTGCGGGTCTCGAAGTCTGTTTCCTTTTCTTCGCACCTTTGTGTATTCTGGTTCTTTGCCCTGCAATTTTTTTTAAGTATGAGTAATTTTAAAAATAAACGGATTTATAGAATAAATTATTGGATTGCTATCTCAAATAAAATATAGGTTAGTATTAGCAGTAGCCGTCTTCACCCACCCTTTCAGTTGTATGTTGTTTCTATAAACCTTACATGAAAGACCTGTGTTCCTGTGTATTCGAAACCTGTGTTGTTGGATTTTACTTCTGTTTCGTGTAACTTTTATTAGTAATTGTGTTATAAGTCATAGTAGATAAAATTAAATGAAGGAAACATGCAAAGAATACCTAGTGAATGCCACTTTTTTCTATTGGAAGCTAATCTTTATCTATGGTAGTAATCATACTACCATACCATCCCAAACTTTAAAAAAAGTTAACAGATGGCGCCAAGAAGTCTTTATTGCTAAGACCCAAAATTAGATCTCAATAAAAATAAAATATAATATATATACTTTCAAACTTTTAAAAACGTTATTTTCAAAATCTGTTTTGGAGTTTTTAGCTTTTCAAACCGCGTATCTAAAACCTGACTCAAAGGAACTCATATAAAATAACGCAATCTTCGCGATTTGTTAGTCAATGTAACATCCGTGTAGTTTACCTTATATTTGTCATTTTGTTTCAAGTCGTGGTACACGAAGGATCCTCTAACCGAGTGGTAAGGCCCGCTGTACACGTTACCGCTGTAGCTGCTCTCACTGTAAGCTGTGGGCTTTGTGAGTTGGAATGTCGCGTACGGACATATGTCTTCGATGTATTCTAAAATGAAAAAATGAATTTATTCAGCACTTAGGTATTACATACACTTGTACTTGTCCGAATCACAATGTTACACAATTATTCTTATTCTATGAATTAAACTAGATACTTAACTAACAGGTAGCAAATTGTAGGATATTACAGACAAAGAAGTCCGTCCGTCAGCTGGTATTTAATAATTCTACTCATAATAAGTTTAAGTTCACATTAATTATTATAGATTTTAGTGGATCAATATAGAATTAAAAAAAAAAAAACAAACAATTAGGTGACACGCACCTGGGGGCACCCTTAAGGGGTTAGGACCAGTGTTGTGGCGCTGGATGCTGAGCTCTCGCCGCGAGGAACTGCTGGTCTCTGTTGACTTTGTTCTGTACTATAGCTAAGTTCACACTGAACGTTACCAATAGAAGCATGTTTGTAATAGTGTTGTGGCGCTGGATGTTGAGCTCTGGCCGCGAGGTACTGCTGGTTTCTGTTGACTTTGTTCTATACTACAGCTAAGTTCACACTGAACGTTACCATTAGAAGCATGTTTGTAATGGTGTTGCGCCGCTGGATGCTGTGCTCTTGCCGCGAGATATTGCTGGTCTCTGTTGACTTTGTTCTGTACTATAGCTAAGTTCAAACTGAACGTTACCATTAGAAGCATGTTTGTAATGGTGTTGCGGAGTTGGATGCTGAGCTCTCGCCACGAGGTTCTGCTGGTCTCTGTTGACTTTGTTCTGTACTATAATTAAGTTCAAACTGAACGTTACCATTAGAAGCATGTTTGTAATGGTGTTGCGGCGCTGGATGCTGAGCTCTCGCCGCAAGGTACTGCTGGTCTCTGTTGACTTTGTTCTATCCTATAGCTAAGTTCACAATGAACGTTACCATAAGAAGCATGTTTGTAATGGTGTTGCGGCGCTGGATGCTGTGCTCTTGCCGCGAGATATTGCTGGTCTCTGTTGACTTTGTTCTATACTATAGCTAAGTTCACAATGAACGTCACCATTAGAAGCATGTTTGTAATGGTGTTGCGGCGCTGGATGCTGTGCTCTTGCCGCGAGATATTGCTGGTCTCTGTTGACTTTGTTCTATACTATAGCTAAGTTCACAATGAACGTTACCATTAGAAGCATGTTTGTAATGGTGTTGCGGCGCTGGATGCTGTGCTCTTGCCGCGAGATATTGCTGGTCTCTGTTGACTTTGTTCTGCAATTGAGCGACGGACGGTGACTCGCCGACACCACTCTCCGTTGCCACAGTCTCTGTAGTGCCAGCTTCTGTCGCAAATTTATTATAGTGTTAAGGGTATTTTCAGGCTTTTGTAACAAATGTATTATAATGGCAATAATATCTACTTATTCGTTATTTATTTGTATTCCACAATGTGAGGATTGAATAGGATTAACATTATGATTTTTCATAGCGTCTGTAAATTGTTTACCTACATTAAAATTTGATTTGATTGATATACAGCCTGCTTTGTCAGTGTCATGTTTCCATTAGAGGCCTAATGTATAACTAAGAAAAAAGCTTAAACCAGATATTCAACAACTTTTAATTAAGCAGTTCAATTTTCACTATGAATCCAATAAAAATACCAAAACTTCTAATTTTTGGGCCTGAAATTTTGGCCTCAAAATTACATTACAAATAATTTATCATGACAATTTTGCTTTCTTTATGCCTTATTATAGTAACCGATTCTCACATTGAATCGTTAACATCAATATTCATAACGTCACAATTGATCAGCGGAATAAATTTGAATTTCAACAAAATTCCCACAAAAGATCTGTCAAATTAAACATTTACTCCTTTGATTTATTTTACTGATGACTGAAAAATGAGTTGATATAAGAATAATACTAATGTTGTCGACACTGACTATTCCTCCGCACGAGCAGCACGATGGCCAGCAGCGCGCCCAGCACCAGCAGCGACAGCGCGGCGGGGAGCAGCACGCGCGCGCCCGACAGCGCGCGCGTGCCGGGGGCTGCGGGAGAGACCTCTCCTTCCACCACTGTGCACAAACAAACAACTATACTAGTGGACAAGAACTATTCAATTAGATGACCTACCAAACATCATATAGTCATGATTAAAAAAAATATTTTTAATAGGTACTTATAAATTTAATTTAAACTTGATAATTTACTATTATCATTTAAAATTAAAAAATATTTTAATATTAAACAATAAATGATACAAAGGAGAGTGTGATTTTTTTTTATCTGTAGGTTAAAGAAGAATACTCATGTAAAAAATATTGTACGTATAACAACGGCAGCGAGGGGTTTCCATCCGTGTTCAACAGATGGAGTGCATTTAGCTGATAACTTCATAAAGAGAGCCCCAAAAGAAGAGGCAAATCCATATATAGAAAGAAGAAATAAAAATGGAGTATTGTAAAAGATGTAATATAATCAATGAGTATCCTCATATCGTCACATTCTGTTTAGTAAAGAACAGGGGCTTGTTATTACAAAAATATTTTAGTGATACTTTGATGTTGTTGAGTGAATTTCTGGTTACATACACAGCAAAGATAATGCACGCCTTTGTATTTACTATACGCCTTTTATGGCATATCTGGAACACTGAATTTTTTTTACCATAAAACCCAGAACTTTAAGGTTATGCGCCTCGAAATTTGGAGGCTGGAAACAACTGAATCAATAAAGAACAAAATGATTAAATTATGATATGATATAGGTACTAACAATACTTACTGCCGCTCAGCGAGTGTGTAGTGAAGTTATACAACGCGACGGCATGTCCCGCGTTGTTATGCGCTGTTATTCGCAGTTGGTAGTGAGTCGCGGGCGTGAGGCCCGGCACGCTGAACACGCGCTCTGTTGCTTGCACGCTGTTTGATACGAGGCGCCACTGAAATGTTAACACGTTATTTGGTCAGTCACTAAACTAGGTATATTAGTATATTATATTCTTCTTAGATTGCTCTCTGCGGCCATACTCTATGGAGATATCACACCTTCGGTAGGACTAGATGGATTTTTCTCTGCATGATATCTCTATTATCTTTTTCATGACATAAACTACTTACCACAGTTATTTTACGCATGTTAAATGATGTTCTAATTAGATTTTTGAATATTATTCAAAAATCTAATTAGAATTTATTTATTTATTATTTTATCTAAAAATATTTCTTTAGTAGTAAGGAAGAGGAGTTATGCAGTAGGTATAACCTACTGCATTATTATATATATAGCATACTGCATATATTCTAATTAGATTTTTGAATAATATTCACAATTTACTTGATCTTATTTGTGTTTCATTATAATTCTTGATCTTCTACCTAAGAGCAAGGAAATATTTTCTATCATGTTTATTAGTCCCGCAAAAATAGAACAACTATATTACCTGTGACTGACTGATCTCTCTATACTCAATAACGAAGTAGAGTATTCCGCAGCCACCGTCGCCCCACGAGTCCAGCCAAACCGTCACTGTAGTCGTATTGAGTGTTATCATCTGCGAGTGCTTTGGTTTCACTGGTACTGGAATGAAGAAAACTGGCATTAGTCAATTTAAAAATTGAGATTAATAAATTGAGACCACCGGCAGAATTTGAACCTACATCTTAGGCAGGTCCTCAAGCCTGGATCTAGCCACGGTGGATATATACCTACCGGTCGTCGAAATTTAAAAATCTATTATAATATAATTTATATTTATAATTCTAAACATATTTAATAATTTAATTGATTTAATGTCTCCCTCTCTCCTACTTTTAATTTACTGTGCCCGACAGGGTCCACATTGAATTGAATTTGTAATAATACCACCTAAAAACACTGTGGAATGCAATAAATGATTGAGTATTGAGTATCTTTTTAAAAGCTTTATTTTGCTTTAAATGTTCGGCTATTTTATAAGTACCTACTAACTATAAACACCTAGATTATTTTATTATGTTACCTATTACAACATTTTTGTGATTGTTATAAGAATAAGCTAGCTCTTAATAAGCCTGAAACACAATATAATAACCTAGTCCAGGTATAGGCTTATAAGTAGATAGTAAGTTATTAATTGTACTACATAAGTAACACTGTAGGTATATTAGCTGTATAATGTCGTTGGTACAATAAATTTATTAATTATTACTAAATTATAGTCAATAACACTTACCAGTGCCTTTAGTATACGCGTGTACAATATCGCAAGGTAGACCAGTCCCTATGCGGTTGAAGGCCGTGATGTACAACTGATAGCGAGTGCCGCACCACAAGTTAGGGAGCACATGTTCTGATGTTCCCGCTTCTACTTGCAGTTCCTCCCAGTCTCCATGCTCTCTTTTGTAGTTTATAACGTAACCTGGAAACATGAATGCAAGTAAAGATGGGGCAAGTATAATCGAATTTTTTAAACATAGAAACTATAGAAAATGGCGTTAGCTCGTGGCTACTCCTAACAAATTGGGAAGGAACGTCCGTCGTGTGGCTAAGAACTAAAAGATGCAGTGAAGCATAGATGTATGTCTCGGCAAGTGTTATCTTACTTCTCTTGTTGATTAGGTACCTTATACCAGTCGTCATCAGGCATTTCTACTTTATTAAAGACCAAGAGAAATATCCTGCTTAAACATTTTCACCTGAATAGAATTGATGATTGAGGTACAATTATTCTAGTGTCTTATCAAATGTGGGATATTCTGAGTCGAAAGTTATAGTTTTAGTAACTTCAGTTCGTGATTGCTCAAAAACTTTATATTTTAACCGTATCTTCGAAACTTTCAAAGATGGCAGCTGTGCTTAATAGGAAACGATCTGATTATTTTAATATTTATTTTCATAATATTGTTGTATTAAAAGTCACAAGTGCATAGTAGATGTTGAATTTACCTATATATGTCTGATAGAGGTTTTCATATAAACGGTTACAATTACTCATCAACTGACCCTTGAGTTTAATTTTGTTTGTAACGGTTTTGGAAGTGATACCTTAATTAAGTTATTATCGTATTTTTTAGCAATAAATTGAATATAAACAGCGACCATTTAGTAAGTAGGTAAAATAGTTATAGTATTTTAATTAGGTCAAAAACAATTCGGCTAAAGCTTAAGCGTTCGCGACTTACTAGTCTAGCCATCGTTTAACAGTAATTACGTTTTGTTTAGGCAAAGGTCCTCTGATAAAACATAAGTAGGTACCTAGACATTCCAATCTGTTTAAAATACACAAGCACGGAATTGAAAATGTCAAGAAAACTTGAATATAGCAGATCCACAGAAAGTGCGAGCCAAAAGCTCAAGCTCAAGCGCATAAGTTTTTTTTTTTTTGGCTTTCGTTTGACCATAATCTCGCTTGATGGAAGGCGAAGATAAGGCCTAAAATGATACACGCTTGCGCAGAAAGTGTCTGTGTACCTAGTATAGGGCTGCCTCCGTCCCCCTGGTCGCTCCACTGCAGGTGCAGCGAGTCCGCGTACGAGTCGACGACGGCGAGCACGGGCGGCTGCGGCGGCACCTTCACCTCCACGCTGTACGTCACCTCGTCGCGACCGTGCACGTTCTCCACGCCGCACGTGTAGTTGCCGCTGTCCAGGTACTGCGTCATGCTGGGGACGATACAATACAAGTGTAATTACACCACTCTTACACCGGTGCACCGGTGGCTCAGTGGTTACAGTAGTTGCTTCTGAGATTTGGTGTTTTGGGTTCGATTAACAACCGGGACAATTATTTGTGTGGACAACAGATAGATGTTTTCAGTCTAGGTGTGTTTTGTGTCCGTGGATCAAGTGTTTTTACAGTGGGCACTTAGTAGGTAGTTGTAGTATTGTATTGCGGGGCCGCAATACTACTACAACTACCTACATGGTTTTATTTCGCTAGTGCAGGAGTTGTCTTAAAAAATGTAAAAGAAACAAATATCTATGGTTCGACATTTATGTCGAACCATAGATATCTGAATATCAAACACTGTGAGTGGAACTATACGATTAGAGCAGTATTGTGAAAATATGTTTGATATTAATAAAAAAAAAAGGTTAGATAGTTACTCATATATAAAAAAAAAATCGTTGTTTAAGTTTTAACGCCACGTTAGTCATGTTCAATGTCCTTGGCTAGAGAATCGGATTATCAATCGTTTAAGCCAATTAGATCACACATTGTCCAATAGAAATCTATAAAATAATGTTAAAAAGTAAAACTATGTATGTAAAGTATATCTATGGGTAACTGTATATGTAATAATAAAGTTATTTCAATCTCCTAAAAAGAATATATTTCTGACATACCTAATTACGCACTAAGAACTTAATCTACAATATTAACTCCGTAACCATAACCAATGTTAAATCAAAAGGTAAATAGTAATAATTTGTGTATGAAAACAATGTATTTTTATACTAAGATATAATTAAAACATATACATTACCTAATGATTAACGTTCCATCAGTCGACACATTTTTCCTAAGCGTAGACTCCAAAACAAGTCCATTCATGCTCCAAATAGTAGCCGGTGTGGGAAGTCCCACTTTGTTGCAAGGCAGCGATATGTTCTCTTTCCAAGGCGTCACGATACTTCGGCTGAAGGACGTTATCCGAGCCGGCACTACGAGAAAACGGGCTTTTTTTGAATAGAAGAGATTGAACACCACTAACCAGAGTTACGGGTGTAATGTTTGTGGTATTGTTATATTATAGGTATAAATAAATAAATGCCGTCGGAGGGCCGGATTGCTTATGCGTACCCGGCCCCCGCTAACGGCGGATTGAAGGAGTGTCCGGGGGGTTTTAGTGGCGTGTGGTCCTCTCCTCGTGGTATGAGTTAGCAAACCACGCTATGGAGAGGGCGCGTCCCACATATCCCACCGCCAGCGCGCGAATACGCTGCAGCAGCGGTGGGAATGCGTAAATGCATTTCCCCCCGGACAACGAAAAAAAAACAGTATAAATAAATAGTTGCTCATGTATAATGTCTTTTGCATAACATTTCTGTGCAAGAGAAAATTTTGTATCGTTACATTCACTACGTTTGTATTTGTTACGGTTTTTTATAAGAACAATGTGTTTAGTGAAAATTGCGTGTCTTTACTTCAATAAAATATTATTTATAATTTCTCGAACACTTGTACAATTATTATACATTATCTTCATGATCTTATTATTATAGTTTATTATAAAGTATAAATAAACTATAGAACCGACGACGGTACCGGTGGCACTTTTGTTACAACAGTTGCTTCTGAGAACTGGTGTAAAATCGAACCAGTTCGATTTCCACCCGAGAGAATTATTTGTGTAAACCGCAGATAGTCGTTCTGTGTCTGGGTGTGCTTTGTGCGTCATTTGAGTATTTGTAAAGTACCTCGAGACACAAATATTAAATTCCCTAGAGCGGGAGTTGACAATAAAAAGTGTAGATACTATTTTTATCCAATCCTTACACAAGTTTGTTAAAGATGCTGCATACCAATGTGTGAGACAAAACTGTACGTGTGTTCGAGAAAGTAAATTATAGCAATCTTAAGTGACGTGTTACAAAGAGATTAATAAATTTCGATGATCGGTAGGGTTCCACCGTAGCCTAATTGGTTAAGGCATGGGGGGCTTTACCCAAGATGCAGGTTCGAATCCTGCCGGTGGTCGAATTTTATTAATCTAAATTTTGAAATATGGTATAAGGTAATCTTTTCCATAAAGAGTTTAAAACATTTAAATAATTTTAAGTGATTTCAAATACAAGACAAGTCCGGATTAAAAAGAAGCAGATATTTATGTAACACGGTGCGTTATAGACAAACCTGCTTCAGATGGTAGAACAGTGACTACCCGGGTCGCCTCTCCTTCACCAAGTCTGGTAGACGCTGACACCCAGAACTGATGCGTGGCTCGTGGCGGTGATCGCGATGTTTCGTGAGACAATGTACTTGGAGACAGCATTCGTTTATGCGTCCCTTCCTATGTATGAAAATAATTGATGAAATTATTAAAGCAGCCGTAGCACAATGGCTAGGGGCGTCAGCCTTGTAATTTTGTGGTAGCCGGTTCGATCTCCACCCATTGCACTACCGACGTGAACCCACTCGTAACACAAGCATTTTGTCTTAGTAGCCTACGAAGAGTTAAGAAGAATACTAGTAGACTGCAAAAACACTGTTAGTAATTTAAAAAAAATTACAATTTAAAATCACCGATTTTGCTAGTGTGATGAGTTCAATATCTTTATTCGGACGGATAATTGTAGTTTGCTACGAAGATTTTGCTACTTCACCAAATATAAGTGAGCAGTGCTCATCCTGTATGATAATGGTGAGCAGAGCAGGGCCCAGGCCCAGGGCCTATAAACACTTTAAATTCCGCAAAAGGGCGCCCCCTGTGGGGCTTGGATCTCGACTCAGGGTGGTCGTTGGAGAGAGAAGTTCGATTTCCATTAGATCTGTCATTATATTTAAATTATAACTCTAGACATAGGCTACCTACGGGTAAACTGTAACTATAGCTGGGGTTGTATGCTATGCATTGTGATAGGGTGTTATGCTTTTTGTGTGCTAGCTTTGTTTCACATCTAATTTGAATCATCATTTATGTGATCTACTTATAAATGTACCTAAGTCTATGAGATCTAAGTTCGCGAATCATGTGTTTGTTGTTTAAGTGTTGTTTAAGTATCCCCGCGAAGTAAGGATTTATTTTAACCTCCTTTGTATCGATTTTCAATAGCATTATAATACAAACCTCTCTTCCATCTTCTATGACACTCATATATAACGTGTATCCAACAAGAACGCCATTCGGAGAGGATGGTGGTAGCCACGACACCAAGATCTTATTGCGCGAAGATACCACTGCTTTGATATCGGCTGGTGCTGAAGGTACTGTAAAAATAACATGAGACTAGATCTGTGATTCGCAAAGTGGTCAAAATGGACCCCTCGGGGTTCGTGGGAAACTCGACAACAGACTACGTTGTCGCGTTGGCGTGAAAAAAAGAGGATTCGCGAGTTCATTATCATCATCCCGAGGGAAAGTTTTGACAAAGTCACGCTCAGCGACAGCATTATTATGTCGTATTCCCAAGTTATAAGTGTGTAATATGATGGAAAGGTCGTCAGCAGGGGGTCTATCGAAGCCAGTAAAATTTTAAAAGGGGAAAAACATTTGGGAAACCTTGTTTTAGTTGATAACCTTCTTATTCGTTTTTAAAAGGGAATATATTATTTGGCTGTAGTTTTCTTCAAAATACCGAGAAAATACATTTTTTTGCAAAGTCACTTTCTTAGTCGAACCACTCTATGAGCAAATTGACGCTCTGCTTTTTTTCTCTCTGCTAAAAGGGAACTTTTTCAAAGACAGTCACAATTTTAATTATTTAAGATTATAACATTTTGTGTTTTATGTCTTTTGAACCCAAAGAACTAAGTGAATATTTCTAAACATAGCGTATTTATCATCATTATCACCATCTTCAGTCTCCCATACAATGGTTAGATGATGTTATAACAATCAGGACCAAAGGCTTAACGAGTTTACTGAGACACAGAGGCTAATCTCTCAACCATCCAGGCCCGAAAAAAAAACTTACAGAAAGATTTCTTGTCTGGCGTGGCTATCGAAACCACGACCTCCGGGGCTTAAAGTCAGCCTGTCTAATCTTCTATAACTATTTGCTATAACAATTGTACCTATAAAGTATTTCTTAACAAAAAGAGTTTATTTCGTCTAGTGTAAATTTCATCTTTACAATATATAATAGTTAAAATAGAAGTTTACCATCTTCTTCCGTATGACAGTACACAGGCGCTGCTCTGACGCCATCACCGGCCGCAGTGAACGCACACACCGTGACCGAGTAGTTGGTATACCGTCGCAGACCTGACAGGGTTGTGTGCAAACCAGATATTTGTTTTGTCACTGCTTCTTCGTTACCTGAAAATAAGTTGCTATAAATTTTTCTGTTCCAAAACAGACTTTAGGTACCGGTCTGCCATAAGACTATCTATGCAATATCGTGTGTGATGCACTTCTGTTGGCATACCTAATTCAATGTAAAAACATACCTGCTTGTGCACACCAGGCTACCTTGTGTGCTGTCATAATTAAGGGTTTGTACCCTAAAAAATGCCTTATAAAAGCACTTTTATGGAGACATAAGTACTCTATTTTGATTACAACACAAATATCCATGAAAAAAATACTTTAAAAAAATCTTGATTTCATCTCATTTATATTTCATTTATATTTTGAAGTACCTACATTTAAATACTTTTATTCTGCTACTCTGTCAAAATTGTGCTATACAATAAACACAGAGCAACGATCAAGATGCAAGCCACCAGCCTCTTAGTGGACCGCTTTCGCAAGAGACCTAGTCACAAAACATCGAACCATTGACAACTAAGTAAGAGCAGAGTGTCCTAGCGCAGACGCTCGTGTAGACCCGAACCCAAAAATTGGGAAGGGGATGGGAAAAGGGCAAGAAGATGAGACAGTTAAACTTAGACACTTACCATACCAATCAGTGACCGGTGCATAAGTAACTCTATATCCTTGTAGTACGCCGTTCCTCCCCCTAAGGGGCGGCGGTTCCCACGCCACTCGTACAGATTGGGAGCTTAGAGCTGTGCATTGGAGAGAGCCTGGAGGGAGGCTGGGTACTGGAAGGAACGTAAAACATATTTATGTTTACCATAATAATAGGTGAAGACAAATATTCGATACATTTTTTGGAATACCGCTAGTAGTCCAAAAAAAGGTAAGTACCTGTCGAAAGTTTTCTCACCCAGTGATAGAAATTTGACCATTCCATTTTCACTTTAAGTATCATTTCTGCTGTGTGCATTGTTTATTCCAAGAAAAAGATAACATATTTTGCCTTCCTTACATACATTTTAACTATACCAAACATAAAAGTATTTATCTAGCCTCGAAAATGTTGCAAAAAGATTTTGCTTTACGCAATATTTACTTTAGATTGGTAAACATTTCAGGATTCTACTCGTATTATGCATATACAAAACAGCGAACAAGAAAAACTATAATTTAAAAAGATATAAAACCCGACTGCGATTTTGTGTAATTTTTTAATTAAAAAATACAAACTTTTTAATTTAGCGCCAAAATATTGGCATTTTTTGTTTTGATATACTCACTCAGTGTCTTACAGTAAACACGAATCTAACGACGTCTTCCAAGCTAAATTCCATCAAGCTGTTTAGTCTAAAGAGCGAGCTAAACAATTATACATACATACTCTCGAAAAACATAACTCTCTTTCTGGCGCAGTCGGAAAAATGAATCTACATTTGATTTTCATTAATTTCATAACCGTTATTTTCTAATGTCTGTAAGCCTGTTAAGCATATTTTTTTATATTATTGGTACAATATTTTTAGTCCTTACCGTCTTCCATAGTAGTAGCAGTAGTAGGAGGCGAAGCTGGTCCAGCTCCTCTACTGTTATACGCCTGTACGACTACAGCGTACGCCGCGTGTTTCTGTAGTCCAGACAAGGTAGTTCGAGCTCTGGCACTGCCCGCGCCTTCTACAGTCCGCACTGTGTACGACGCGCCCCCTGGACCACTGGCACTTAGAACTGTGCTGTTGCTATTTAGCTGTAGAAGCAAATATCATTAAAGTGTTTATATTGTCCCACTGCTGATTCGACATAGCCCAACGGAGTAGTTCGTTGAAGTGGCAATGGGCAGGCCATATAGCACGGAGAATAGATGGCCGTTGGGGCCGAAAAGTTCTCGAATGGAGACCGCGGATCGGCAAGCGTAGCGTAGGACGTCCACCAACTAGATGGACGGATGATCTGGTTAAGGCCGCGGGATCACCGCAACAACTGGAAATCTACGAGGGAAGCCTAGGAGTGGACGTGCTACGGCTCAAATGAGGAACTTCTAAGAAAATATACCTGTATAAAAGTAATTTGTTTAGGACGAATGATTTTTTACTTGGACTGATGGTTGACCATACGGTAACTTCGATTGATTAAAATTATAATTAACTTGCCTATTCTTTGATACTTAATCTAGGCATAATACTAAAGATATATGAATTTCAACTTAAGACAGTGACTTCCAACCTTTAGAATGTGGTATAGATGTAGTTAAAATCCGAGAGAATTTAGTTTACAATAACAATTACCTCCTGAAATCCTACGTAGTATCCGAGTATGTTTCCGTTCCATAAGTCACGTTGTGGCGGTTCCCAGCTGACGATAAGTTCTGTTGAACTTTTAGCTTCCACCCTCACATCCAGTGGAGGACCGCTTGGCACTGAAGAATAAATAAAACTTTAGGATTATTTCAATTAGGTAGCAAGGCAAGGAAGGAGTAAAATACATGTAGGCCCGATTTTGGGACATATATTTTTATCTAATTATGATTATGATTATTATTATAATTATTTTTTTGATTAGATTATTAGCAAGCACTGGCTCTTGCGATATAGTTTTTACTAGTGTAGTTGTAAGTACTCAATAAATACCCCATTAAAACTTGATATGCAACAGGCACCAGTCTCTCACAAAATGTCTAGCTGGTATTATGCTATTAGTTACTATGTCTATAGTTATATAACCCTAAATTGTGTACAGAAAAATAAACGAATTTTGAATTTGAATTTTAATATGTTATTGGATAACACTTTATTAATAAGCATAGTATAGGTACAGTTAAGAGATAAGGATGTATGTACGTACATACATTTTTTTAAACATCTTCTAGGTTTATTAGAGTAATACCGTTTTAACCAATTCAGCGCCACGCCCTAACGGCATATACATGCCCTGTACGGCAAGCCCGAAAACCGACAGGTATAATTATTATTGTTTATTGTCATTTAATTTGAATAACTGTAATGTATTTTCTGTTTGCTTTGTGAAGTAAATAAATAATTTCAGATTCAGTTTTTGAGCTGTGTCAATAAAACACACATTGCTTTGTGTTTCTATGTCGAGTATGGCCGACATTAGCGTGCCAAAGGTTAAAAATACTGTTATCAATAGTTATATAAGGCTGAGACATGGTCTATCTAGTTGGTTTTACAATCAACAAGGTATTTTAAGCCTATAATTTAACCTTACCTACTGTATTACGTTATTACCTTCTTCAGTTGTAGTAACTTGTACAAGTTGGCAAGGCTCGCTCTGTCCCAGTCGGTTTTCAGCTATAATTCTCAAATGGTAAGAAGTCGCTGGTTGTAAGTTCTGTACGCTCGCTGACGTCACACTTCCTGGTACTATTACTTTTTGAGGTGTCGTTGGCCATGAGTCTGTAGATAAATATAGAGAAAAAAATGTGTTGAAATTATTTATATGTTACAGTCAAAACTCATAACCGGTCAAAGACACTTTTGACTGCAACAATCAGGCAGAAGTAGATTTGACCAATGATTGCGTTTCACAAAGTTTATAACAATTTGTAATTAAAGTACATCCGTCTTTATGCTTCTGAGGTTATATTACGTATTAATTAAGATATTACCTGGCGCTTCTTTATATTGGACAATGTAGTTGATAATCGGACTATTCCCGGCGTAAGGTTGAGTCCACGATATTTGTATTGATCGCGACTGTTGGTCTATGATTCGTATGTTTTTGGGCATTTCAGGAACCTGGAAAAAATTGTTACGGATACATATTTCTTCCGTTTGGGGTCGAACTATATGTCCATGGGGCCCAGACGCCTGGTATTTTTTGCAGGAGCTGTCCAGACGCCTGGTGGAGGAGCCGGGTGACCAAAGGGCTGGCTCTTACCTCGGCCAACGAAAAAGCTTGTCTATCCAGCGGGGTAATGCAGCCAGCGTTTTGGGCACCTTGCTTATTTTTAAATTCAAATTAGTTTTTGAATGTATCTACTTGATAATTTATTGATAATATATAAAAGTGTTATAGCTACTCTTAAAAAAATATTTCAGTAGTAATAGATTTATTGTACGTTGAAATTTTGCTATAGGTATTCCCCAAGAGTTCATCGCCAGACCTAAAGGTCGGTAGCCTAATAACGTAACGAAATGACTGTACTTAACTTCGATAAAAATGTCTTCACCACTGTAGGGTTATTGTAACGGATTTCTTATGTTATTGTTACAATATTATTGAAGCTACATTACCTCAATAAATTTACATATTTAAAATATTTTTGCACGCATTGTAAACGCTGGGTAGCGAAGACATTTTTATCAAAGTCAACTCCGGGTTTGGAATTGTATAGGTACTAATATATATAAGCTGAAGAGTATGTTTGTTTGCTTGAACGCGCTAATCTCAAACTTCTGGTCAAATTTGAAAAATTCCTTCAGTGTTAGTAAGCCCCTTTATGGAGGAACGCTAAAAGTTAAGTAAGCTATATTTAATTACTAATTTATTACGGGAAAGGCCGAAACGCGGGCGAAAGCGCGCGCGGGAAGAAAGTGGTTTAATACCTACGGTTTGTCGAATTTTATTAAGTAACTGTATTACAAAGCCAAAGCGAAATTATATTTTTATTTACCTCTTGCACCACAAGATGAATGAGCATTTCATCTTGACCGTACGCATTGGACGCTCTACACGTAAGTGCTCCCGTGTCTTGTCTGTACGTTTGTAGAATACTCAACTCCGAAACTAATCCATCATCTAAGACTTGCTCCCGAATGGTGTACCTGCAACACATAATTGAATAACTTAGGTATTTGTTGTTGCTAATATGACGTCATTTGCTAAAATAAAATATTTATTTTTGTTCAAATTCATCACATATGCACAATAAACTCTCATATACATATAATACGGATTTGTAATCAGCCCATCAGTGTCCCACGATTGGTGTTCCCTAGTTGAAATATGATCGGCTTAACACAAAGCTAATGATGTTACGTAAAATTTTACGGCGATGGAGACTTCTTTCTTAGAAAAAAACAAATGTGAGTTCAACGGAAACTAGACCAGAAAGTCCCTAACAACGTAACAGCTGATGTAGATAATATAATATTTACTACAAAAAAATAAAATTGAAGTATTTCTATGAGAAACAATGGATAATTACTTAATATGTGCTTTTTGAATGTGGTGGACCAAGTTTGATAGAACGGGCAAAGGTAGATGTCGCATGTAGGTAGACAGCATGAGTTACCTACTTATGTAACAAAAAGGAGGATTTAATGCAATGTTCCGCATATACTTAATAAATAAACTCACTACGAGAATGAAACCGCGTGCGACTTCTATCTTATAAATAACGATCTTTGTAACTTTGCCTATTAACAAAACTGCCTATTTACTTTGCAAACATTTAGTGTTTGTCGTATAAAAATATTGAAGTTTTGAAATAAAACATACATTACAGTTTATAAGTAGGTACCATTTGTTAAATGTTCAATGATTAAACTTTTTTTTCTATAGCCTACTAAATTATTAAAAAACTTCATGTTATATATGAAATATTTGGTTATAACTATTTGAGTGTTGAGTTGGTAAATCACCACCAGCCTGTATTTAGGTACACAATTAAATTAAATAAAAAAAAATATGAATTTATTTTGCACTTAGGTACTTACCTATATACTTTAATTTAAATATAACGATTCCAAATAAATGTTATCATTTTTAAATGAAACAAATATATTTGAATTGGAATGTTATTACTAGCAGAGTTTTTACATAGTGATAAATTAAAATGCTTGTGTTACGAGTGTGTTCACATTAATAGTGCGATAGGTAAGGATCGCTAATCGGATAGGATATGATCGCAAGTATGACGCCTTAGCTATTAGTCCGCCTGATAACACTTGCCATACACTTGTTTCTGTCAGAAACACAATAAAATACTATAACTAGAAGAGTACTAGGTAACTAATAGGTAGCAGTAAATTGTAGGATACTACAGACATTGTACACAATACACAATTTTATGCCACAAGTGAAGTCCTACCAAGAAGGATATCTCCCATTGTTAGACGGTACGGTGGTTTAATGCAATATGGTCTTACGGCTCCTTACGATACGGTAAAATCTTTTACGTCAGATATCTAATCAAAAAAAGGCGTAGTCCTAAAACAATTTTAACTGTACCGGTGGCTTACAGTTAACGGTAGTTTCTTTGGAGACCTGGTGCTCTGGGTTCGATTCCTTTTCGGGAGAATTATTTGTGTGAAGTACAGATAGTCGTACTGACTCTGAATGTCCGTATATTGCGTACTTGTGAAATCCCTCGCTACACTGGTATCAAACCTAATCAAACCTCTTTTTTAAGGACATTTTTACTTTATTATTTGTATTTTTTTTTTATAATTTTGTACCGTCAGTTTTTGCTATCAAATGCTTGCACATCATCATAATGCTTCAGAAATCAGCGCCCTTTTATTTTTATTAATAAATAATCATACCAGTGGGTACATATAAACTGGGATTAATATTTATGGAGTAGGAGTTGTCGTTGTACGTACCTTTGGTCTAAATGGTGTGCGATAGTATGATGATGCGGGCTTCTCCAACTGACTTCGAGTGGCGCATCCCCTGACGCTGCACATTGGAGATGCGCCGCCTCACCCGCAGTTACTTGCACTGTTTTACTCTTCATAGGAAACCGGGCTGGAGCTAAAGAATATAATTTAATTATACACTTACTTCTGTGTCCAAACTTTGCTCTTCAATAACAGTGTTTAATTTGTTTAGTTTCAGGGAATTTGTTTATTGAAGTGTCTATTAAAATATGTGAATATTTAGCTTTTAGGCAGGTACTAAATCTTTTAATACACCAACTCAATATGAAAATCAGTAATGTGACATCATCACGATCATGTACATTATTTTTTGTTGTACCTACGTAGTATTTTTATTAATAATTCCATTCATATATTGTAAAGCTCAGTTTCCTAGGTTAGCATTCCTACGCCGTAGACGTGCCGCTTGCTATGTAGCATAGAACTACACGCAAAATATGTAGTTTGTAAATAAATTGTTGTCGGTAACTAAGTAAAATTTATTTAGAATTTAACGTTCATATAAATACTGCCATTCAATAGACTTGTAACTAGTCTAATTAAAATTAAAAGTACGAACGAAAACTTTATTTTTTGCATAACATCTGTATACAGGTATAAGTTATCTTGTCTCTATTCATAATCATTAATGGGAACACTAAAACGACTTCGATCAATTTTGAGCTAATAAATAGTAATGTCTTGAATAGAGTCTAACTAAACTATTTCATTTGGCACAATCGTGATTTGGTGGGTAATAATAAGTTAAATAAATACGGTCGCGATAACGCCCAAAACCATTCTCAACAGTTTTCTTAACTGAGGCATTTAAAGATCAAATTTGTGAGGAAAATAAAATCCATAATATAGATTTAATTTTTGTGACTGAACCAGTTTTATTTACGTTTCATTGTGTTATTTACTGAAACTCCTATTATCTTCCTGTCTTAAAACCTGTTTGAAATCTTGCAGCCATTACGGGCTTAATTTTTCCAGTCCAAAGTTGGGTTGTCCAAATTGGGAAACAAAAAAGATAATCAAGGTTAATATAAACTTTATTGTGTCTACCTTAAATCCTGATAAATATTGTGTCAAACCGAAATAAACAAGCGAGAAATACGATTACAGTTAGAAGCGGAACTGTTTACAAACTGTTCGCGGACGTGACGGGTTTAGAGAGCTGCGGTACTGCCCACAATCGAAGAAACTTTGACCAGTATTTGTACAATCTACGATTTGTTAACGGTAACACAAATAAATAACATCCTCAGAAACAGCAATGTTTTTGCTTTGGAAGGTTTGATTTAAAGGATCGTAAATAAAGTTCAGTTTGTTAAGGTCATGACGTGACGGTGGTATATTTCTTGATGTTGGTTAGATTCTTAACAAACGCTCATATCGGAAACACAAACACGTACACCGCGAACTTATACTAGGGGAAGCCAACTGTCTCGTTTTCTAATAAAAGGAGACGTATTGCGACGTACGGTCATTGAGTTTTCTGCTCAGACGCGCTCGACTCGCGTTGCCGTTCAACGACAATTGAATAAACTTGAAATACGTTGCCTTTGTCGCCTACTCAACTTTGAATAGTGATTTGTAATTAGTCCTACAGTAGAACTTATTAATGTACTGTAATGAATACACCAATCAATTCTGTAAAGCGACTAACTTATTTCTTCTCAAACAAATTGTTGGTACAGCTAATTAGTAAAGTAAGCTTGCCCTCAGTCTACAAGTTTTCATAAAGTTACCAATAGAATTTCCAACCACAGAACGATCTAAATTAAGTTTAAAAGTACGACACTTGCATCTGAGACTTTGTAAAGCCTTGAGAAAATGGACTTCCTTTAATTTTATGATATAATGGACGTAGAGAGCTTGGAACAATAGAATGCCGCCAGTTCAGCAATTTGAGAGAGTTATTGACGGGCGTTGTGGAATTCAATAGAATTAAATAAAGTTCGAAAGAGTATGGCGCGAACAGAAAGATGTTCTATTATATTTTACAAAAGATATAAATAATATTTCTATTAACTTTTATTAAAAATAGTTTCCTTAATCGATATTTCCTGTTTTGTTATTATACTCGTATTTTTCAGTCAGTTGTAATTTTCTTTATTGGAGATGGCGTACCCAAGTCGAGTAGCTTTTTAAAAAACAATACCTTTGAAAAGAAAAACCACTTATCCAGTAACGTCACGACGCGTTCTCAACATTTATTTTATTAAGGACAGCTCGACTCCACAACAAAACAATAATGACGCTAAAGAATTTTCATTTGAGTACGGGCGAGCTTGTCCCGACGGAACTCATCGCGATGAGATCCTCCATCACGACATTCCACAACTTTCAAACCTTCTACAAAAAGATGGTTCTTTTCTTTCATACACTGCCTATCATATAAATAGATGCCGCGTAGTAAAAATTCTATTTCCTTCGGCAAATTGACTGGCCGAATTTGAAAGAGATTGGCATCGCGAAGTCTTTGGATCACACAATTTATCGCTAAAGGAATCTATTATACAAAAGCTTACGGTATTTCGTGGTTCTTATTTATTTCGTGAAAAAGTTGAGTGAAAATGTATTTATCGATGAGTGGATTTGGCATTCATTGCTATTGACAAGCTATTTTAATAGGATCAATAGATAAGATGTTTAAATCTGACGCTCACGGAAAGAAATCTATTAGATGTAGAAAAATAAAATGCATTCTATACCTATACAAATATTTTGAGAAAAAATATATGCAATTTTAAGCTAATTTTATTTTTCTATATTCTACC
The DNA here is from genome assembly GCA_947037095.2 of Nycteola revayana. NCBI lineage: Eukaryota > Metazoa > Arthropoda > Insecta > Lepidoptera > Nolidae > Nycteola > Nycteola revayana. Next base: position 11,334,813 of record OX344857.2, on the reverse strand, counting down.
GACTTTCACCTTACATTAATCTAACAAATATCTATAACTTTTATCTACCAATGAACCGTTGCGTTGAAATCGGTTAATACACAAAATATAAACTTACCATTAACTTTCAAGAAAATTAGCTTGCTCAGGCCGGCGCCGATGTCGTTCCTAGCTTCACACAGATAATGTCCTTCACTGTCTTTAGCGACGCGCTCGAATACGAGTGAGCCATTCTCCAAGACCCTTGAGCTCCCTTCAAACATGAAGTCTTTGTATTCGCCGGGCGTGTTACCTGTTCACAATAATATGTGCTAGTTACGACAAAAAGTTATATCTCACCGATATAAATACGAAATAAAATTGAAGTTTAATTTACCATAATTATGATGTGTTTGAAATATATTGGTATGATCTTACCAACAGCTTTTTTCCATGTGATGGCAGGTTTTGGGTAACCATCGGCTTGACACTGTAACGTAACATCTTGACCTGCCGCAACTGCTACGTCGTTAGGTTCCAACCTCCACCGTGGTGGCACTGCAATTATATTAATGTTAAAGTTTCTGATGTTTTACATTGTACGGTTATGAAATATATTCTTACCATTGACGGTGAGCGGTATCGTATACCGTTCCGAGCCGGCGACATTTGAAGCAATGCACGTGTAATTTCCGCTGTGGAGCGATGTCACTTGCTCTATGACTAAAGACGCGCTGTATTCATCCATTCTTCGTGTTATTATTCCGCTTGGAGCGTAAGGAGATGACGTCACAGGCTGCCCGTTTTTCTCCCAACGGAATGCGACGGGCAAATCACCCTCCAAGATTTGGCAAGATATTGCTGCTCTCATGCCTTCACGTAATAAATTTGTTAAAGCCGGTATAGGCAAGATTTTTGGTTGCACTGCGAAAAAATTAACTTGTTAAATTTTGTAGAAAACGTGATTTATGAAGGTATTTTCATATTGTTGTGCTAAGGTACGTATTGATGTGGCGTAGTAGTAACGTAACGTTTCGTTTGAATAAGTATCAACAATTAATTGCAATCGGGACTTAGCTTTTAATGAATTTGTCCTTATCTAAGCGGGAACTATAGGAAAATTATAATATTGACGGATAAAAGGTTAATTGAGCTAAGCGATATCATGAGTGTTGAGACATTCCTCAACATTAAGACATTGAATTATATACCTTATGATTAGATAACATAAGGTATATATTTCAGTATTGGCTATAATGTCGTTTAGCTCATTTAGCCTTTCACCCGTCGATATGTTAAATCATAAGCAGCGATTTAGTTTGAATTCATCATCATCATTTTTGTATATAACCTAGGTATATTAAATGAACTAGTAGCGTGGTATATCAACTGTTAGGTCATAGGTGTCTAGATATATTTTATCAAAGTAAAGAAGTCAGTTAAACTGCCTTTCTTCTAGGTACAACATTCTGGCTTACGCGAGAAACTTTAACTATAATTCACAAAGATTTCAAACATTTTAGCGCGTAGGTACACCTATCTAATTTCCCCGAAATTTATTTAGGACGTGACTAACTGGTAATTAAGGTAAAATCTTAATGCCATGTTCACGCCTTGATTTCGCGAGCCTCATTTTCGAGGGCTGCTTTTGTAAAGTTTTCATTCATTTTTTTAATATTTTTATTTTATTGCCCTATTAACCAGGGAGAGCTGGAAGTTTTACGCTCAGTGGATGCGGCGGTAATGGTAAACGTGCTAACTTTAATGAATTACGGATGAGTAACTCCGCCCCTCTTGAATTCGTGATTTTATGGCGCATTAAATCTTAGTACTGAAAATGAGAAAGTTTATGTTCTAATTTCTTTTCTAAGTAGTGTAAAGGGAGAATAATAAACAAGATTAATCTTGACCGTACATAAAATGCTGTGATATTACATTTTCCCACCACATTTTCCCGTAGGTACTACATTGTTAAAATGAATATAAGGAACATTCATTTATTGATTGGATCACTACAATATAATTATTAGATATTTTTGATTGCATGAATAATTTAAAAACTATATTTAAAACACAAAAAAAGGTTCTGTCTTTAAAAATCAAACAGAAGTATAAGATTATTGCAAGAACATGAAAGAGTATTTGAGTTTTTGAATTATTGTTGTATTTGAAAATATTTGTAATTAAGTCAAGTAAGTTCTTACCTAAAATTTGCACCTCTACATCTCTTCTAGCCGCGTGTCGTTGTCTATTAGCAGCTTGACAGGTATACGTCCCCGCGTCTTCCACTCTCTGAGTTTGTTCCACAATTAATGTGCCGTTAGGGAAAACTTTCTGACGACGGTTCAAAGGCAGGGTCTGGCCATCTGTAAAACATTAAGTTTAGTTACATTTGTTTAGTTGTTGAAGATGTAGCATTAATTTTGTAAAAATATACAAAAAGTTACCGTTGAAACCCTTATGAGTATTCACTCTTTGGATCAAATAACTAAAGAACTATTTATGAGTCCAACAAAGTTGCAAATCCGTAAGTAAGCAAGTCAGACTAGCATTTTATCAATATCACTTGCTTAAAAATAATAAAAACGTCAGTAGTGTTCAATGTTTATGTGTAGGTAATGTTATAGGCTGACCCCACATTCAATTGTGCGCATTCCTTGTGAGTTTGTGATATGCGAAAGATGGCGTCCCCTTTCACCCGCGTAGATCCCGTTCCCGTGGAAACTTTAACTTAAAATAGCCGATATATAGCCGATGATACTAACAAATGACGTGACGTCTATTGGTAAAGATATTTCAAAATCAGTTCAGTCGATCCAGAGATTACCCCCTACAACGCCACAAACTCACATACTTTACCTCTTCCTAATATATTATTATAGATTTGATTAAAATCAACTAACAAAAGAAAATAAGAACGTAGGTATAATAGAAAACCGGTAAGACAAGATGACATCCATGAGAGTTTATTCGTTCAATGAATGTTTATCATGCTTATGGCAAATAAGGTGAATAAAAATAAGTGGGAATTTTGTAGGAATATCGTCTAGCCGGAACTCGGTCGAGAGCTTGCCAGTGACTGTATAAAATAAAATTTCAACAGCTGCCTAGTTACACCGCTAGGCAAGTTTGCTGAAATGTGAACCGCCTTTCGGATATGCCCAATTTTAAATTCAAATATTGAAATGCGGAAGTAGGTCAACGTTTAATGTAAGTGCATACCCAACTCACACAAGTTGTATCATTTGGAAAGCTAATAGAGAGTTGGCAAACGTTTTTTATATATTACATTACTTATATAATAAGGTACCTGGTACAGGTAAGGTTCGCGTATGACAATCTTTTATAAATTAACTATTTGAACGGCAAAGGCATTTTGGTCGGATGTGCCATATTGCTTATCAGAAACTTGCTATGATATTTAAAATTATTCAAGTAGATAACGGTTTTCTAAGAAACGATATTTGATTTAAGGGTAAATTTATTTTTGTTACATTACCTATACTGGTATTTCATAAGGTTTTTATTTGTAGTTAGTTAGCACCTATAGATACTTATTTTTGTATATTGGAAATAATAACCTGCATTGCCTTTTTAAGTATCAACGTTATTACTGCATTGCCTGTATAAACACCTACTCACAAGTAAAATGTGTCTTAATTACGTCATCTATTTAACTTTATATTTGTTTTTGTTATCCATTATCATGAACATCGACGTAAATAATAAAAGAGACATTCAAATGTCGGTCCATAATGAAATCAACACCTGTTACGGATATGGTGAGCTAAAAGTTGGTACGACTACGGCAACAAAATGTAAAGTGAGACACAGCTTGTAATGCAGTTACGGGGCGGTCAACATTTATTATATGAACAAATTAATTTTATTTTGTTTTGTATACGTACTCAGTTTGGTTGGATATAGTATCTATACCTACTAATATATAAAGATGGAGAGTTTCTTTGTTTGCATGGACGCGCTGATCAGGGAAAATACTGGACCGATTTGATTTCAGCGTAAGATAGCCTATTTATCGAGGAAGGCTATAAGGCTAGATTTTATTATGAAGTTCCCACGAGAACGGGAGTTACACGGGTGAAACCATGCCCGGGCAGCTACTTTACTCATATATGACATGAATTGCCTAATTTATATATTATATTTATTACCTCAATAATTGATATATTTAATAAAACTGAAGAGATCGAATGTCTGTATAGGTATAGAAAAAAAAAACGCTTAAATCAGAGCCAGGGGGATGTTAGAAGAAAAATAGAACACAGCGATTTTTTTGTTTATCTGTCTATTTATATGGGCGTCCCTCCGAAACTGTAGCACCGATTCAAATGAAATTTTGCATGGTGGTACCTTACATGCCCGGTCAAAATTTAAACCACTTTTAATCGCAGAAAATTTACGAGTTCCCGTGGGATCGTAAAAAAACCGAAGGAATAACAAACACCACGCGGACAAAGTCGCGGGCATCAGCTAGTTTCTAATAAGATATTGGTATTGCACTCGACGTCAGTAAGAAGTTCTTAAAAAATAACAGTAATATAAACTTCCTAACATCGGGCTATTACTTAGAAGTTTATTGCCCTAATAAATTATTGTTTACTAGCTGCGCCCTGCAGTGTTACCCGCGTTCCTCTGCTCCAGTGGGTCGGAGCGTGACGTTTTGTAGCCTATATTTTAATCCAGCGTATAACCTATCCCGGTGCGAAACATAGGTACATTCGTATTTTTTACTAACTTACCGCACCCGAATTCACCAGCGTTACTCACCGGTCTCGTTGGAACTTCAAAATTAAATATAACCTATGGATAACGTAGATTCCTGATGGCGAAATATTTTTACAAATCAGATCAGTAGTTCCTGAGATCAGCACGTTCAAACAAACCTATCAGCTTTGTAATATTAGATTAGATAAGGTTACATACTCACTCATTTAAGATCTTAATATCCACTAGAAATATATGATGAACCATTCTTTTCTTACAAGATCAGGTGTTAATGTTTTTAAACTTTCGCGATTTGTACAAATCTTTACCTTTTTACTGGTGTAACTAAGTAAATAGATAGAATATTGAATGGATAATAATAATAATAAAAGGGAGAAAAGCGTGATTATATGTATGTATGAAATAATAATAATTAAATATAATTTTTGAATGCATTATTGCCAATTTTTATCTATATATTTTTATTTAACGTTTGGCATGCGTGGCGTCAAAACTGGGGCTGGCTAGAATACCAGCGCTGCGCAATGATCTTTTAGATTTTTGATGTAGCTTAATGCTGAAGCCAGTTCCCATTTATGGTGCATTAAACTGTAGTATTAGTCAATTTTTATGTTTTATTTTCTTGTATGCAAAGTAAATAAATGTACATATTTTCTTTCTTCCTTTCTTAAATTGTACCGCGATTCAGACCCGTGTCTACTATAAATTATGTGTACCTACAAATCGTGTAAGTTTTAAAACATTTACATCTAATGTTGTAACAAAATAATGGATCATCATATCTTTCGAGTTAAATTGTACCGCGACAAGATCCGTATCTACTATAAATTAACATCAGATGTGATTTTACTATTCATTAGTGAAAACGTAATTCAAAACACAAAATGACCCACTTACATTAGTTTCTATCAGATCTCAAAAGCAAAACTCTTACGGCTGAAATAATATTCTGAAAGGTGATCTTCCTCATTTAATCTTTTGATTTACTATAACAGTCGGTATCAATGCAGGTATCAAAGACTGGGCTCAGCTTAATGAGATTGGCCACTCTATGAAAAAGATAAGGTCTGCGTTGACAAGGGTCTAAAGAAAAAGGAAAAATTAGGAGGGTGTAACCGAACATTCTTAATTTGATCTTTTCGAGTAATATCGGTGAACGAGGGAACAATTTTACGGTCGCAGAAATTTTTTTTGAAGTAAAGTAGGTAAGTAAGCTATTTATTGAATATTTGGTGCTTTTCTGCCTTTTAGTGAGTATATAAAAACATGATTTATTCAATATGGTGTGTCTAAATGGAAGAAAGATGGTTTATATAGTCCCACTGGCTTCTCGCAAGCGGTAGCCGCGTGCAGTGGCCTAAATAGTTTTTTCTGCGCCCTGTGCGAGCTTCTATTTTAGATAGGTATATTGGACCTTACCACCCACTGTGCCTCACGAGCAATTAGAAGCAAACCGAAAAAATAATAGTCCTGCCTGGTCTAGCCATTTTTGCGTCCCCAGAGTCTACGCTCTGTGCCTGGGCACCGGTGGCACCGCCTATTTACGGCACTGGCCGCGTGTAAGAACTTCATAAGCATAAATATAGTCTTCCTCAATAATTGGGCTATGTCACACTTTAATATACAAATCGCACTTGTTTTTGAGATTGGCGCGTTTAAGCAAACACACAAACAAATGCTTCAGCTTTATGTATTGGTATTTTCTTTGTCTATGAGTTAGTAATTAAAAACTTTATTTATTTCTGTCATGCTCATTGTTTGTAGCATGGTCTCTATTATAGACACGAAATATGTTAAAGGTTTCCATAGTTTGATAATGATAAAAAATTAAAAAATACGTTAGCTTAAATTTTACGATAAGTTGATTTTGGTCATTGTTAATCTATCTTTACTAATAATATAAGACTGTAGAGTTAATTTGGTTGAACTGAATGACCCTAGGAACAACCAATACGATTTGAAAAAATCTTCTAGTGTTAAATAGCCCATTCATTGTGAAAAGATATAGGCTATATTTAATTACAAAGTTCCTACGGGGACTGGAGTTATGCGGGTGAACCCGCACAGGAAACTAGTTCCTTTAGAAAGTAAAACTTATGTTTTGTGTATAAGAAATGATATCTTCATCCTCGCGTTTCTGGTCTGTCAGCCATTAATTATATATTTATTGATGTAATTACAAGTTGCGAGCTAAGCAAAAACAAGAGAAGAATAACTTATATTTGTCCTTAATTGGATGTTGCAGAGGTGTCTCGTCTATTAGGTTGTGGGTCGCAATTTTCTCTAGGGCGGGGATATTACGACAGCGGGGATATAACGAACATATTTTCAAGCCGATGTTACACGGAATTTTCAAATAAACAAAGCAAAATATGGGGAAACGCGTATTTTTGTATTTTAAGTCACCGATTTGGGTCTCCACGAGGTGTTGAATAAAGTATGAATACGAAAATGTACGCTGGATTTTCTTGTTTTTGTAAGTCGTGTTTTTATATAACTATGTCGTCAGATATATCTATCTTACTACTTAATTATGTATATTACTGAACAGCTTGACCTAATAAAATCATAGCTAGCCCGTATAACGTCCACTGCTGAACATGGGCTTCCTTCCGTGGGTGACTTTTGCCATAGTTACAAGCGGATTGGTGACCGCAGTATAATGTTGTAACACACAAGGAATCTCTGCTGCTCAGATGGGGCCCTTTCTCATTTAGACACACAACACACGTAAATATAAAAATACAATAAGTAACAAGTCCAACACAGATTCTTGGTATACAATTTACAGTTATAGATGTTTATAACAATTGGCTTAACGCAACGTAGTCCATCAACCAACTAGAACAAAGATTTCTTGTCCAGCGTGGGGATCGATCCCACGGCTTCCGAGGCTTATTATTATACCGCTACGCCACAGACGTTGTCAGCATATAAGGACTAATATTTTGTATCCCTGACTTAAAATATAATTACATAATTTATTTAAATATTTTCATATTTCATTTTTGTTTAAATTAAGATTTTAGAATTAAGCATTTTCTTTTTGTTATTTAAGTTATTATATGTTAATAAATTCACCTTTATCTGATTACATAATTAAGAATCGGTTTCTGTTAGTGGCTCAAATTGTAAATTCTGTAGCATTTATTTCTAATGTGTGTGTTATTAAAACATTTATTTACAAACATTTTAATAAATCTACAAACCGAAGATTAATTACGTAGCGATTTGAGGTACCATGAGTTTGATAATAATGTATCCACTACTCATGGCTTACTATGCATAAAATCACTAAATAGTATAAAACAAAGTCACTTGCCGCTGTTTGTCCGTCCCTATGTATGCTTAGGTCTTTAAAACTACGCAACAGATTTTGATGCGTTTTTTTTAATAGATAGAGTGATTCAGGAGGATGGTTTATATGTATGATACATCAGCATTGCACTCGTGCGAAGCCGGGGTCGATCGCTAGTATTTTATATGTCATTTTTTAAGTTATTGTAGCTTAAATATAATATAATATAATAGTCTAGTATCGTTACGTGATTAGCCTCCTGGCATTGAGGAAACTTTAGTACATCTTAATATATTTCATTATCTCTTATTCAATTACAAATGTCACACTCAATTTTTTCCAAAATGAATTGAAATATCTAAGAGTGTAGACATGGCGTAATATGAGTATTTGCAAAAAAAATAAGGAAAATAAATATATTTTACTGATGTCTCCCGGCGGTAATTCAATTCTCAAAGTAGGCTTGATGAAAATTATGTCAATTTGTGTCAGAGATCTACGCCTGTTTCAAGGAAAATATTGCATATTTTAACTTTAATATACATATATTATGTTCTATATTATCCACAAAAAATAATTTGATGTATAATATAATAAGTTATTGTCGTAGTAATGTATGAACACTAGTATGTACCTACATCTAATACTTTTTAGTTTCTGTCTACTTTCTTTTTGGTTGTTTGATTATGCTGAGACTTAAAAATCAGTACTTCAGTTTAGTAGTCACTTTTACATTTTAATCGATATGTAATTCACTTATATTAATGCTTTAAACTCAATGTTGAGTATAACTAACTCCAGAAAGTATGCACTGATATTCAATGGTCTATGCGGTATTTGCACTCCTACTGAACACACTGTTAATCAGAGCCGCATGCAAAAGAGTGAAAAATTTGAAACTTAACATTAGGCTCCCCGAAGTGGGGTTTTACCATAGTCACCATAGCTTGGCAGGTGTGTGGATGACCGCAGTTTTTCGCAGGTTGTCAGTTGATTATATATGAACGCACAAGAAGACCCTGCTGCCCGTTTCCTAGTATACGATTATTCTCCGTTCCGATTATATTCGATTCCGATCGATTATGTTCCGTTGCTGCGTTGGTCCCGATTATTTTCACGCCACGCACAGTGTCAAACAAAATATAACATATATATAATTCTGATATTTTCGTTCTCCCATCAGGACTTGGACTTACATTTCATCATAAATGCCTATTCGTAAAAACACGTAACATCTAACTTACCTGAACACTACAAGCGAATAAAAAAGTAGTACAAGAGAAAATTTAAACTTATATTGTTTTGTATGCTTAAAACTCACAATTATCCAAACATTAAAAATGTACTACAATTCTGCAAACAAATATTTATTCATTCATACGAGTACATCTTTGGGCTTAAAGTGATCGGAATTGTTGCCAGAACCTACATCAAAGCAACACCAAAATTTTGGCAAAACATATAACACTTAGCAATTTAGCTAGAATAACTTTATAAATGCCTACGTCACTTTTTATTAGCCAAATTTCATGCCATATTGAACAATTTATAGTTTAACCTTATTCACAAACAATAAACACAGCACTATGTAGTGGCATAACCATTTTATAGGCTGATTTGCTGTAGTTAGTTAAACAATTTGTTAAGGCCAAATTTGTTACTTTATTAAAGACGTTTAATTTGTTCAATAAAAAAAAGAAAATGTAACTTTTATATTACTATAATCTAATAACTTCTCGCGCGCGATTCCACGCCCAGCCCCCGTTCTCGTGGGAACTTCGTAACTAATTATAGCCTATATCATCCGGAGATAATGTAGCTTGCCAACAGTGAATGAATTTATCAAATCTGTAGTCAAGTTTTTGACTACAGATTTGATAGACTGAGCCACCGGTGCAGTCAAGTTTTTGACTGCACCGGTGGCTCAGTGGTTATGATAATTGCCTCTGAGTCCTGGTGTTCTGGGTTCGATTCCCACCCGGGACAATTATTTGTGTGAACCACAAATAGTTGTTCTGAGTCTGGGTGTTCTTTGTGTCCGTGAAATTAATGTTTGTAAAGTCCCCCGCGACATAGGGATTTATTTCCCTAGTGCGGGTGTTGTCTTTTTAAAACAAAGAAAGAACAAAGTAATTTCGGAGCCAATTCAATCCAAAAAAAAAAAATCCTCTTTATAAAGATATATTAGTAAAGATTTAAATTGTCCTAGTTAAGTCAGAATATGGGTTCAATTTTGTATGAAATTCCATTGTGAATTTGAAAAGGAATTCGTGTTACACCAAAATATGTTGACTGTAAATTCTCTGATATACCCAACTAAAATTGGAAATGGTAACAATACCAAAATATTTTCAAGAATGTTATGTTTTTTGCAAATAAAAGTATATCTATTGATATTAAAGTCTTTTTTAAATGCATTTTAAATGTATGTAAGAAATATGTAATTGGTTATTTCATAGAGAAAAATAATCTATTAGTATAAAATAATAAATAATGTTTATTTTATTGTATTAAATTGTGATTCTGACAAGTACATGTGTATGTAATTACCTGAGGGGTAAATAAGATTCATTTATTTATTATAAAACAAATATTAAGATTTCAAACTATTAATTTTAGTTCTATTATTTATTTAAAAATAAACTCGAAATAAAATTTAATCTTAATAAGGTAAGAGATAGATTAATGAGATATATACTAGGTTTTGCCCATAATTTTGTTAGTGTAGACGTAAAAGTGTAAGTCAGTCAGAGTTAATTTTGTATAAAGTAAGTAAGGGACGCCGTTTTAGTTTCTATCATCTAGATACTCTAAAGTATTTGTAACGTAACCATAGGTATTTTGGTTTCATGCTTTCAAAAACTTACTTATAGCTATAGCTTATTTATATTCATCACACCTGAAGAAAATCACGTAAAGCAAAACTTAACCAAAGTCCTGTAGCAATGGAATGGGTATCATAGCACCTTGTTGCTCGTTGAATAAGTTAAAGAACCTTACCTCTCTCCCAAGTGATAGACTCGATGGGGTAGCCGGCGACGGGACACTTGATATTCAAGTCACTGCCAGCGACTGCTGTAACTTTGGGCATCTCTCGTATGTAGGGTAGACCGTACACGTTGACTCTTGCGGCGTGCAATGCTTTTCCCGCTGTGTTGGAAGCTACGCACGCGTATTCGCCGCCATCTTGTTCAGTGACACGACTGATGTTTAAGTGGCTGACGACATCATCTTGCAGAGTGACATGTTGTCCCACCACAAATCTGGTAAGAAAAAGAGTATTTTCAATGAATAATAAAGGAATTAAGACCAAATCTATTAATATTATGATTTTTCAACATTTATTACTTTTTTTTAAACTTTAGCTTTAAATAGTACATAGGCGAACTTAATGCCTAAGGCATTCTCTCTCAGTCAACCATTGCGTGGTGCAGAATAAAAGTGGTAGGTGCACAGAAATTGAAATTACTATTATTAACCTTTTTTTTTATAGCATTGGTGTATCCAATTATGAGTCCGAAGAAATTGTTTGTTACGGTCGTATTGATTGTAACCAAGTACCAACTCATATTATTTTGTTAAAAATTAAGTAATAAATATAACAAATGTTATGATTCTATTGATGAGGTGACCCAGATTTCTATTTCCCACGGTATTGTAGTTTTATACATATAAATTCTGGCGAATACCCGATCAAAGCAGTTAAAACTTTTATTATACGTTATGTACACAATGTCACATCGAGTTTGTGAACTAATAAAACTTCGATTGCTATTTTGGTCGATATTGGATGCGATTTTATTAGAGGTATTTGAAGCTTTTTATTGAAAGTAATAATTAAAAATCTGATTAGTGATGTATGCAGTTTAAAAAAAAGGATATAGAAAAAAAGTTAGTAATGAGAGATTAAATGATTAGTGACTCCAAAATGACAATTGAATAACATTTCTTGATTTATAAGCATAGGTATAGAGAAAGGAACTGCCACAATATTTGTCGTTGATGTTCTATCACACCCAACGAGAGTAAGATATTGAGGCAAAGATATAATTGTGGTAAAACTCAATAGGAATTGCAAAGAAACTCTTTCAGTGCATACATAATGTATAAAATATGCAATAAGACTTACCTTGAATTGGTAGGTATGGGAAACCCATCAAGAAGCCACGTGAACTGGGGAGGCGGATGGCCCATGGCTACACACTTGAGGGACACACTCGGCCCTGGTTGTAATGTCTGCTCCGAAAACCAGTATACCAATTCTGGCTTAGATTCTATAACAAATACAAACAAATGATTTAAACTCAGGAGCTTTATCGAAATAATAATTTTACCATAAACTATTTTACCATAAAATACTCGAAAGTCTTTCGATTTTCGAGTATTTCATACAAAACATCGCTACTAAGATGAATGAGACCATTTAGTGGTACGGTACGGTATATTTAAATAGCTTCTTTGTTGAAGATATCAACTTAAAATATAAAAATCTTTTCACAAAGAAAATTGTAAGAAATAGTAATGTAGTTTTTTTATTATTTAAAATAAAATCGTCTGGTTACAACATCAAATGAAGAAAATTACGGATATTACTTATAAATTCAACGAGGCCATTCTATTGAAATGTAGAAATGTTATTGCAATATCCACATATTTCCTTTCATAGAAACTATTTTGCAGTTAAAGCAATTTTGAGTTTTTGTCGTGTGTTGGCTTATTCTGTTCTATGACAAGTTGTTATTAAAGCTTAGTATGATTTCAAAGGAACCTCACATCACTTTTCGATTTATTTTAATCTTTTTTTTCACACAAACAGCGCCTTAACTAGCGGGTATCAAAAACAAAGGCTAAGCTTATTATCTCGGCAAGGGTGGAAGGGGGAAGAATAATAAACCCCTTCATCTCCTACAGTATAAACTGTGGAACAGTGCTGTAGGTGTATACGACTGTCTGATTAATATTCAGCTCTTTATACATACAAGACTCTAGACAACGCTATCTTCTCTGTAAGTGTTTAATTTTTATTAATCCTTTTAATTAGTTTAAATATAATATTCACTGAAGCAGCTTTAATTATGGTAATTAATATGGATTACTAATTAGTCTAGAGTTTATGTATGAGTTTAATTATTATTATGGTTGCGGTAAATAACTACTTACGAGGTACGGCAACGGCTACACAACAAATAGGTATTTTATACTCTAGTGACACTTGGTGTAGTTTCCTCGATGATGAGTTATCTACCAATCATTTGTTAATCAATCACCAAAAAGCTCGCGTTGATTCCACGACAAAGTTTCCACATAGCTACAATTTTTATCAAATAAAAAAAAGGTATCTAAATATGTTTTTAATTAAAAAGACCAAGAGATTAATGTGATTTTTTAAGAAAGGAATCAATCATAGGTCTTTGTGTTACTTATTTTAATTTATAAACTCTTTAAACTGGTTGCGTTTATATAATCCTGATACTACAAAGACCGTTCGTTTTCATATCGAATAAGCTGCATAAGTAGGTAAGGTTGGTATTACCGAGACAGTCGGACGGACGGGCAAATCCGTCCGGCCTCAGTTGCAGCACGCGCGCATCAACTGGCTATAATTTTTCCACCTCAAATAACAAAGTAGAAGATCTGAATTATTTACGCTCTAGGTAGCTTAGAGATTAGTTAACTTTATGTTTTGTATTTTAATTATCTTTTACCGACGTCTCGATCTTTTCGTAGTAGGTCAACATGAAAAAAATACAATTTGATGTATAATTTGATAAATTTGAGGTATATCCATGTATTCTGCGACAACATGGAATTAATACAATGATTTGGCAAATGTAGCCAGGATTATTGTTTGACCTTTCTTTTAAGGATTCATGCTTATGGGCTTATGTTTCTTGTTAATTTGTTTATTACAAGTTCATAATTTAAATGACTTAATCCTTTAATAGGTATAAAATATATCTAATGTGGATTTAAGCCACAATCCTTCATAAGAGTAATTGGCGTTCCTACCTTTACATAAAGACTAGCTTTTCGTGTTGATTATCGTATTACAATTTTTGACAATGATTTTAAAATCTGTAATTCACCCCTTGTCTAATTCTCTAGTTATAGCAAAACGTATGAAGTACAATTGAATTTGATTACCAAGAAGACGAAAATAATTTGCTTTATTTATATGCGTGCTATTTTTCATAATTGAGGAATGAAAACAGAAAGCGTTGTCCATTAGTATTCTAATGCAGTGCAATCAGGGCACTTGGTTCCGCAATTAAAATTATTTGTCCAGTGCTTTTGAAGTTAATGGGTGAGTATTTTATTTCGCCTTTTCTAGACCATTGTTTTGTACTGTTTGTTTTAGAACGCTACGTCTACGCTAGTGATTAAAGAGGCTCATTAGGGAGTCAGTAGGTATCTTCAGAAGCGTTTGAGGGTGGGGAAATGTTTAGTGGTAGCAAGGGCACAAATAATATTGTTCTTATTTCCGTAACGCGTGGCAGGAAGACTAATTATGTTATTATTTACCTTGTTCTTTAATGAGTTGTGCTTTGTTATAATGCCATCTTAGTTTTGATAACGAATACAGAACATGGTACTTATTAAATATACCATTCTGTATTCGTTTTTCTTTTTCTATTCCTGTATTCACTATCGTTAACTAACAAAAATAATTTACTATTTGTGTTAGTTGACGATAGTGTAGCCTATCACTGTATACAAACATTTTTAATTGTCCTAAAGGTTTTTTTTTAATTTCGGGTTTGTTTTGTGTCAAAATGGACGGTGATTTGCTTTAATTTGATACTGAACGATAGAGAAACTGGTTGTTGTCATTTTACAGTGTTGAAATAAAATGTACTTTGTTTTTAAATATTTTATTTTTTCCATTAAGATACATTGATCATTATACAATTGTTATGAAATGTTTCTTGTTAAAATATAGAAATTTATAGTAATATTTATTCATGAAATTGGGAACCATTGCAAGTAACTTAATGTTTGTAAACCCCACTTTCCAATATGTACCGACGTACAGACGTTATGCTATTTTTTTATTGTCTCTACAAGCAAAATGCACTAATATCAAATTGAGTTTTGGTAGCATACGAGTATATTTTCAGTTTGCACACAATACCATAGTATCCAACTAGCAGTACAGTAAACGAAAAAAATTGTAAATATTGCCTGTTAGGTAGGTAGTGATAGTTTTTTAAAGTATATACTATTCGTATACATACATTGTATTATACAATAAACATATGTGATAGCTCAAAGTGATGTATGGTATGTAGCTACATTTAGACCTTATAACACAACTAAGAATAACTATGAATCTTCACGACAGGTATTAACTGATTTATATCAAATAACTAACTAAACAATTCTGATACTAATATTCCTTCCTATTATTTCCATAGTTTAACCGATGAGGTCCGAATCCGGTAAGACGATATAAAATCAATACAATTGATTAACAAAATTAAATACATTAACCATAAGATATCGCTATTACACAGATTTTAATAATTGCTTATACACTTTACGTACCATAACAATCCAAATTCTCAATGTTTCGACGCAGCGGGTTCCTTTATAAATGACCCAATAAACTGTGGATTAGAATTATGTGTTTTTCCCTATACCTCGGGTTCGCGTAACGAGCAAACTGTAATAATGCAGAAGGGCACCGTCCCTTCATTGGATACCGCATTAAACGGCGACATTTATTTAGTTAGCTGTGTTTTGGGTTCAGTCGTAATTGCTAGTTTTAAGCTGCTTCCATTTCGCATAACACACTCAAGACTTAATATTAATGGGAGTTAGTTATGAACATCATTACAAACTGTGAATTGTACTAACAAATTTTACAATGGCAATTTAGAACGGGCAGAATCTAATCATGTTGCATTAATAATGAAAAAAATAAAAGGTAGATATAAATTCCGTGTAAATTTCCACGAGTGAGAGAGATACGGGGAAATAAAGGGATAATGAACAATATAAACGAAGGCCAGGTAAAGGATTATAATTTAATATCAATAAGTAAAATTGAAGTGTAAGTAAATGTATTTGGTACTTATCGAAAATCATGTTTAATTATATTTGTCTGCTTGTTCCTTTGTTCCTTTAATCCGTTTGTAGGTTATCTTTATGAGAAAAAGGTCTGATACTTTTTTATTTTAGAATGTGAAAAAGAGAACAGAAATGTACATGTTTCACGATGGCGTAATATTTTTTTCTTTGCTACTTTTTTCAAAGATAATTAGCAGCGCCAACTAGTGCCTGACATCCAAACTAACCTGCATCGCGCAATACAAGTTCGCAAGTCAATTAGAACATTTACAAGTTTTGTATATCAACAAATGAACGTCGGCCGCCGGGCATACCACCTTGCCCGGGAAAGATCTTCATTTTCTGTGGAGAAGCACCACCAACCCTCTACAGATACTTTAAACTTCAGACTCCCTTGACTCGACATCTTCAATCGATGCGTGTTACCAGTGATGACAAATATTCTCCCTTTCTGTTCTTCAAAAGTATACGTCATAACAAAGTCAACAGCCCAGGCATGCCATGCCCTTGATGCAAGCGCAATTTATTATGACCAAGTAAGTACATATTCCACAAAGTGAAGTGTTTCAACACACATGTTTTCACAAACTGATAGAAGCTACGAATCGTTAACGCATTCAATTATTGAAACAGTCTAGCGAAAGTTGAAGATGAAAGTGCAAAGTGTGGACATAGCTTATGGATCTGAGTCCTTACTCAAAGTATGACTGATAAGACAGCTCAAAGTCTCTGAGTGAGCTATAAAAAGAGCAATGTCCGGCATTCTCAATTGAATATAAATGTTCAGATGGGTAGTAGGAGACATGGCTGGAGATAGGCAGGACTGGAAAGAACTGAGGGCCGACAGGACAAAAAACAATTGATTTAAAAACAAAAAAAAACGAATCGTGAGTGCGTGAGTCAGCTGATTATAAACAAAGAACCTCACTAATTAGTGTGCTCCTCTGTGGCCGGACCACAGTTAAGTACTCAGATGCTATATAGTTCGAAATAATACCTACCTAAAGTCTTCTTCGGACTTTCATCGGAATATGTATATATTTTTAGTACCTCAGGAGATAACTTTTTAATTAACAATTTATGTGGTCCGGCCGCCAGGCAGTGCCCTCTGGCCGCGCCACCTCAAATTAAATAGAGTATAATGAACTATTAATAAATCAATATTCCGAAAAAAAAATACCTAAAGAGTACCTTGCATACGACAAATATGGTCCAATAAACCCCTTTAGTTAAGGAGTAATTGGTCGTAGGGTGTGGTAAGGCTGGGAGGTATACTCTGCAGCAAGTCAATTTTGCAATATTTAATATTAACTATCCATAAATCAATTTAATTAATAGTACCTTTTCTCTACTCTTCGTTGATACTTTTTTCTCTCAAGAAACTATTCTTTTTGATTAATTAATCTTTAAAGTATGTGGCGCGGCTAGGGAGGATTACGTTCAGCAAATATAACGAAATATGCTTCATTTCTTTATGCCAAGGAAAACTGCATTATAAGTACTTATAAAAAGACCTGGACTTCATCTATAAACTTTTATTTTTATTACCAACAATGATTTTGAAAAAGGTGCACATTTTGGTTTTTGTTAGGTAGTTAATTTGACGGAGTAAGTGAAAATTATGAAAATATATATTTATTTTCCGTATACTTATTGATTATTTTAAACCAAAATTTTCACTTACTTTGTCAAACTTACTACCTATTCTTAATTCTAAGAATAGGTGCACTTTTTGATTTTTGTTTAACTAAACAAAAATCAAAAAGTGCACCTTTTTCAAAATCATTGTTGGTAATAAAAATAAAAGTTTATAGATGAAGTCCAGGTCTTATTATAAAGTACTTATTATGCAGTTTTCGTTGGCATAAAGTAATAAAGCATATTTTGTTATATTTGCTGAACGTAATCCACCCTAGCCGCGCCACATACTTTTAAGATTAATTAATCAAAAAGAATAGTTTCTTGAGAGAAAAAAGTATCAACGAAGAGTAGAGAAAAGGTACTATTAATTAAATTGATTTATGGATAGTTAATATTAAATATTGCAAAATTGACTTGCTGCAGATTATACCACCCAGCCGGACCACACCCTACGACCAATTACTCCTTAACTACAGGGGTTTATTTTATTGGACCATATTTGTCGTATGCAAGGTACTCTTTAGGTAGTTTTTTTCGGGATATTGATTTATTAATGGTTCATTATACTCTATTTAATTTGAGGTGGCGCGGCCAGAGAGCACTGCCTGGCGGCCGGACCACATAAATTGTTAATTAAAAAGTTATATCTTGAGGTACTCAAAAAATATATATATATTCCGATGAAAGTAGACTTTAGGTAGGTATTATTTAGAACTATAGCATCTGAGTACTAAACTATGGTCCGGCCACAGAGGAACACACCACTAATTACAAATATGATTTAACTATTACCCAATCAAATAAAGTAATAGTTAAATAAAGTATTAGTTGGAAACGCGGTGAGCAGTGTAAGCTATGAAAGCAGTAGATATACGAGGAAATTAACTGTTCCGTATCTCTACTTCTTTGGTCCGTCCGTTCAAGGTCTTCAAGGTCAAACGTCGATAGAATAATATAGGGCGTCTGGAAATTGGATCCGTAAGTTAAGAATAAGGATGTAAAGACCGGGGCGTGTCGGATTTCTAATATAAAGACAAATGTAATCGGGGGTCTTTTTAAGGGATTCCTTGATATTATGTGACTGAACACAAAATCGTCCATACTTATTGCAGATGTTTTAGAAGGTTTACAAGTAATTATATAACTTACAATGGTGAATGTTTATGTTTGAATGTCATTGAACATAAAGTCAAATCTTGCAACTGAATCGTCAAGTAATTAGGCTAAAACTTTGTACACACGAATCATTTTAGATAGTTGGGTTAGATAGTTGATGTCGGTAAAATCTTGTCTTGTGCAATATAGCTTGATAAATGGGCTATCTAACTCTGAAATATTTTTTCAAATCGTACCAGTAGTTTCTGAGATTAGATATAGATTTTGTTTATTTTCGATGTGGGTAAACAATACATATAATATGTACAAACAAACGAGTTGTAACAATCGTCATAAATTCTATTAGTCTGGCGCACATAAAGGGCCAGACACGACACGATGTGTGATTGTTCTCCCACAATAGTTCTGCCGTTAGCTCTAACTTGCCAGCCGACGCCGCCTATCAATACTAGATACAGCGTCAACTGCCTTCTAATAATAGTAGGCGGGATGCATACAAACTGTCTATTACGTACATAAATAATAAAAGTTATTCCCTTGTAACAATGGCGTTTCTTTATATTCATTACCGTATGCATTGTTGTCATTCTATAAAAGGTAATATATATCTTAATTGGAGTATATTTTCCAATACAACTATTTGAATAAGTAGTATTGGTATATACCAAGAAAATACTCTTATTTTTTGCTGTGACATTTTTTACCAATTAAAGCTTTTTGCTAGTTCATAAAGTAATTAATGTAACGGTGAAGTATTTTACATTAAAGTGATTATTTGGACAAATATTCGTTTGTTATTCGTCAGTTATGTAACTGACGAATGAGCATGTGCTCAGTCACAGAAACTGACACGGAACAACGTGAGGCAGTAACACGACGCTTAAGTAGATTTTGAATGAAAACTTTTTAAAGCAACATTATGTCTACGTTGCGTATGTCCTACGTCTTCGCTTTACCTCGATTCTGTATAATTCACGCCTAAATTGTAATATTAATAAATAGATAAATAAGAAGATAACAAGTTAAAACAATTAATTTGTTAGAGAAGAGCGTATATTTGCTTTGCACAAATCGCTAAGTGGTGATCAGGTTAGAAGGTGCAGCAGTATATCAATAGTGGCTAAAAGTCATTCCTCCCTGTCTGCTCGGGTTTACCACTAGACGGTAACAAATGTACCTTGTTAACAGAAGGTCAACTTGTATAATTTATTGTATCCCAACGCTGTATTGGTAAGGATTGTTTAGCTTTGTATTAATTGCCCACTTAAGATTAAATATTAAGTGTGTTAATTCACTATTTATATAAGAACTTTTTATTTGTGTTTTTTTAAACAAGTTTTATTTTGTGTCAACCTTTTTGTCATGGTGAAATGTATTGCCACAGTGGTGAGGGTATGAGGAGTTCTCCTTTCGTCCTTGGCAAGCCAGGCTGGCTTGTCAAGGAATGTTGAGGGATATTGCCATAATCAATACGCTTGGTAGGCGGATTGGTGATCGCAATAAGATGGTGGGTAACCTGGAGTTGATAGATGTCGCCGCTAATCCATCAGGTCTTTAATCGCCTCTGACGACACCCATGGGAAAACATGGTGGTGTCTTTTATCTTAGCATGAAACTACATGCCAAGTTAATATAAAAAAGATATTTATTTTTGTTGTTTTTTCTCGTTATTATTTGTTTTTTTTTTAAGTAAAAACCCTTTCTTTTCTTTTATAACCTATTTTATTGTTTCCTTAGGAGAAGTGAAAAGGGCCGGTCTAGGTGTTCGCCGTCCGACGAACACTTTAAAATTGCACGTGGAGCCATAAGTTTGACAAACTATGCGTCAAAATACAAAAGTTATCTTTTTATTGTTTTCGTATAATTATTGTGGTTCCAAATCATTTATACTGATCAAACATGAAGTATCAATTCGTTTATGAAATATAGTCTTGTTACCTAATAAGACTTTGTTTTATAATTAGAGGGGTCGATCTAAATTCTTGAAGACCCTTTCAAAGAATTTATTTATTTCAAAGTTCGTTAAATGGGATCAAAGGGCCTGAATTGTCAAGGTATACGTTTTTTACCAAAGTCTGTTAAAGGGAATGGAAATGTACTAAATTTAATTTATGTTTAAGTAGATTTGATTTAATGTCGTAAGACAAAAATGAAGAAGGAAAAAGAAACGAATTGAAGATCAAGGGTATAATTCTAGTGAATTATTTTCAAAGGTAAGTTAAAATAGAAACATTTATTTCCTTTCATATTAGCATTCAATAAATTAATCTTACATTTATTTTTAGAAAAAAAAACGATTTAAAAAAGTTTTATATGTACCTATTATAACAAATATTAAATTATATTTTATTTTATTGTTTTAGGATAACTTACAGCTAATAACAATTGTGACAGGCATAAGTATCGAAAAACGGCCAATTACAAGTTTTCAGAAATAACAGTGCTAATGAAAATTTACATAATTATATAGTATTTAAGCCTACATTTTGTCTTTCTGTTTAGTATAACCTTTTATATGCGTATTTTGAAGTGGTAGGTATATTGGTTTATGTTAAAAGTAAAAATGATTAAAGTGCATATAGTTTAGTTTTAAGAAATAAATGTTAAAAATCTAATGCATAAAATCAACGGTTTAATCTTTAATACGATAATATAAGTCTTTCCTTTTACAGGAAATCTTGAAAGAAAATTTAATGTAGGTACCTACTGTATTTCTCGAAACATTGAATAAAAGCGGAGTACCCCTTTGACTAGCATTATAGGATAGATTAATAATAAAGATAAAATAATTTAAATCATTAATGTGAATTCTGACTAAGAAACTTTTTTGGGTTGAAGTTTTTATTCTACTTAATAATATATTACTTTGTAAATTGTAGGGATAACTACTAACTTCTACATTAGACAAATATGAATCTTACTTACATTATTATTAATATGCTTATCTCGCATTTATTTCACAAAGATGTCAGCTACACATAAATAAATAAAGTAAACAAAACTTTTAACGTGTTTGCATTAGATATTGACTTTTCTAAAACTTTCCAGCTTTCAGACTAGAAGAGAAGCATATTACGTCTTAATTCGTCAATCACATTATACATACAAGATAATAATTTTCATATAAACTCAAATACCTAAACAGAAGGTATCTTATGTGAATTTCTCATATTATATTTAATACTCATATTCAACAGAAGCTCTAGACACTTTTCCCGTCCTTAGCAATTTCCGGCATAAGGGAAACAAAATAATGAAAAAAAAATAATCGACAAAGAAATAAGTGGTTAGGTGTACGTCACAGCCCTACTTATACTGAACCCCTGAAGAGCAGCGACACCAAATAGCGGGGAACGAATTAATAATGAAACAAAGCGGCTTATATTTCATAGAGGGGGAGGGGAAAACCGACCTTACGAGCTGTGAGATACGATCTTAATTGGTGGTACCGCGGTTAGTATTTAGCGCGGCGGTTGGATGCGCCCGCGGCAGCCTGCCTGCGTCACTGAAGCTCTTTGTTTGAGCTGAAGAGCTGACTCTAATAGCTTGCACCGGATCCGCGCTTAAAAATGGACTTTTAAATATTTTATGAAGAAGTCAGGACGGGTAAAAACTTTAAAATTTACATATCTGCCATATGCGCTTGCATATGGTGATGTATGAATGTGAATATACTACATAAATAAAACGTAACTTTTTTATATTATGTACTCACTCGTCGATATGAGAGGGTCTTAACGTGGAAATCTTTTTATCTTGAAAGGTTGTTTCGTCATAAAACTTATAAATTGAATATCTTTTGAGTTCCCCAGGAAAAGTGATACGCGGAAAGTTTTGGCAGTCTTCGTAGTAATTCATGAATTTGCACTAGTGAATACGAGTATTGTAACTTAGACTTTCAATAGCGTTATATTTTAAGGCAATAGGCCTTAGTTATAAAGCAAACTAAGTAGTTTAGTACCTTTATAGTGCCAACAGTGTAATTATTCTTTTTCTTTTTTATTGGTTATATGCTGGGTGACGACGCTTCTGCCAATGTCAGGCGTGAAAGCGTGAAATGGAAAAAACTTCCGTCAGAATAGCTTGCGCTCGCGACTTCTTTCGCGTGGAATAGTTCATTTGGGTTAACCCCGATTTTGAAACATTTGTCGTTGGTGTTCTGCTCTTATTGGTCTTAGTATTGATATATAAATTATAGCTTTCCTTGATAAATGGGCTTTCTAACACTGAAGTTTTATTGCAATAGTGAACATTCGGTGCGGAGGTCGATAGTTCTCTGAAGGCACAAGATATAAGGATGGTTAAAATTTATAGAAGTTTAAAAGAAACACACAAACTAAGCAAGCTCCCGCAGACGACTATGTAAATTATCAGTATATTTTTTACCTAGTTCCTACAATATTCTAAGATTCTTCTTTTGTATTTTAACATGCAGTGCTTAGTAGTTGACGGTTAAATAGATCACAAACATACATGCATACAAACAAAAATAATAATTGCACAATTAGAAAAATATTCAACGAATTTTCACTTTAATCTATACTAATATTATAAAGCTGAAGTGTTTGTTTGCTTGCCTCAGAAATTATTGCTCCGTTTAAAAAAAAACTTTCAGTATTAGATTGCTCATTTACCTGGGAAGGCTATAACTATATTTAATTATGAATTTCCTGCGGGAACGGGAGTTTTGAGGATAAAACCGCGCGCGGAAATCTAATCTGTTATATATTTACGACTGTGACTTTATTAACGTACTCAGCTACCGTAATATAAAATGTATCTCATAAAAATACGTAAGCAAATATTTAAATAAAAATATGGTTTAATACCGTGGGTAGACGTTAAAACTTAGTTACCTTTGCTTTCGTTTATGATGAAGTTGGGAGCCGTTGTGAGACCGGCAAAGTGGAAAAGTTATATGGATGTCTGTTTATTTTAGATATGGAGTTACACTACACTGCATAATGTTTTATAAATTGCCACTAGTTGAAGCTGGATGTAGCATGTTTAGTTCTATTATTGTAAATATCAAATTGTTGTAAAGTTTATGTAAATCGATTAATATTTTTAAATATGGAAAACTAATTTACGTAATTATGCTTGATGCAAATCATAACAAAGTACTGAATTGATTGATTGATCATTCCGATTCATAGCCTTAGTTAGTATGCAGTTTACGTTAGTACGTCTATACTACGGTGGCGTAGAGAAACGACGTAGCAATGCTACGCCGCGTCGTAGCAAAGTTTACATGAGTAAACTCTGATATGAATCGGAATCTATACTTTTACAAATAAATAAAATGTAATAATGTCTCTTTGTAATGAAAAAATAACAGGTTTTTACTAAATGCATATGAATATATAAGGTACTAGCTTCCCGCGCGCGGTTTCACTCGTTCCCGTGGGAACTTCATAACTAAATATAGCTTATGTCATCCGGGAATAGTCTAGCTTTCCAACGGTGAAAGAATTTTTTAAATCGGTCCAGTAATTTCGGGGCCTATTCAACACAAACAAACAATCAAATCTTTCCTCTTTATAATATTATATTAGTACCTATAGAATAATAATAAAATCACAATTTAATCGTTATTTGTCTGTCTCTATGTTTGGCTGTCTCAGTAACGGCGAGGCCAATGCTGACGTGACTTTCATTGGTAGATAGATAATTTTTCGAAGGTATAATATAAGCTTATTTTTATTTTGTCCGTTTGTTTGTCTCCAAAACCGTAGTAGCGATATAAACGGGGAATTCATTCAATGTTAGTTAATATTTAACTATTCGATATAATGTGTGAACAAATTCAGCTGTCATATTTTATTGGAACTTGCATCATCATTTTACTTTAATGGCGGTAATAACATTTAATTTCTATATTTTTTATTGCTATAGCATATTAATTTGTAAGTTTTTTTTTAAATTTGAATTTGGGTTATAAAATTATAGCTTGCTTTAAATGTAGGATAATATAGCAATACGTAGCAATATATAAATTCACTCCTCTTTTACATAGGGGTAGGCAGAGTATTTGTCCCATCACTGGCTACGAGGAGAATTTATAACAAACACATTAACTTCCAATTTATTTTTAGCCGTTAATTACATATTCTATCCAAAACCTTTAGACGATTCCTTAAAAATATGGCATTTTACTATTTTTCTTACACAGATAAATTCTAAAATAAAATTAACCTCTTACTTTGATAAATAATTATATTAGTCTGGACCTCAAAAGCATAAAGACGGATGTACTATATACTTCAGAAGCATTTGGTCGTAAGTGCCAGTTTATGATAAAGACACATACGACGGATGTTTCTGACGTATAATTGCATTGCCGACCGTATGAGGTCTAGAATTGAAGTAAGAGATGTATGTATTACCTACATCTGTATAAGAAAATGTCCACCACAATCTGAATATAGTTGTCAGAGCTAGAAACGTTTAGACCAGCATCAATGATTCATACCTCGAGTGCCTGTGAAGTTCCAGTCAGTGTCGTGTGTGTGAGTGCTGCGGGCGTAAGGCGCACGCCGCGAGCGGTTGGTCCCGGCCGAGCGCGACCGACCATCGGACACTGCAAACATAGTATTATGAACCACGAGCCTTTATGAGCTGAAGATTGAATGTGCAGTTGAAGCTTGTTACAGAAATATACCACTGGCTTGCCATTTTAGACCGTACGGAATATTCAACTTGCGACTATTTTTAAGTTATCAATACTTGATATGTAAAGCTGGAAAGTTTGTTTGCTTGAACGATCTAATCTCTGAAGCTACTTGTCCGATTTAAAAAATCTTTGAGTTCATATAGCCCATTTATTGAGGAAGGCTATAGTCCATAGCAATATGTTTTATTTTGAAGTTTCCACGGGAATGGGAGCCACGTGGAAAGCTAGTTGCAAATGTACTAATTATTATTTTAGTTAGTAGTAGTAGTATTTACATGAACAGATTTGTCACATCTAAAGCACATTTAACATTTTAAATTATAATCACGCGAATAAAATGTGGAACTATTTTTAAATACACAGCATTGCATCAGGGTTCTACTGTAACTAAGTATGCAGTTTTGAAACGAGTATACAACATATGCTATGTTATGAGTTATTTTCAAAATATCGTTTTTCATTTCTTTCTATGACTTTGCAAACATGTTTGCTCTTTATTTTAGGACAACATGGCGCTTTCATAAGAGTTGAGTTTTTATTTCTTTTGAATATTGTAAATGTTTCATATTTTTCAAACGCTTTTCATATGTAAAGTAAAAGTCGATAAAGCATATATTATTGAAAACATTGTGTCATGAATATTATTTATAGGAAATATTCGACGTGCAATTTATGGATAGTGATGACGAATACAAGAAAACTACATAATAAAATACTTGGATTAACAAGTTTATCGGCTTATATATTTTTTTTTATTACTGAAGGAAACTTCATTATAACATGAAAAATGTATATCTGAGGCCAAGTATAAAATTTATTCAGGTAGTACGTAAGTATATAGAAGAAAGAAAGTGATGGATAAGAAAGAATTTACAAAGAAAAAACTTGATTATAACTAGAAAATAACAACAAACATGATACCCAAGCCCAGTTAAAGGGTAAACTAGAATGTAAATAATAATGTGATATACTAATTATTTACTATATTAAATAAAAATACACGTATTTTAATGAAAGTCTTTCGTCTACAACACAATTGTTTAGATGAAATTCTTTGGTAACGTAGTTATTTGGTATCAACGTAAACATGCCAGCGAAACTTGTGTAAAACTCTGCAAACTAAAAGAAAGTCACGACTTCTAACATACCTCCCGGACAAAAGAAAGTTTCATCCGATTTTTTAAATAAAAAGGATGCCAAGATTCTTGTTCGTTTAAATTTGATATATAAAACATGAGTCTTGAAGATTTACTTACGAGGATAATTTGACATTAATGGACGAAAAAAGCAATAACTTTGTTGTGAAGGTATTCAATCTAAAGCCATGTTTTGTTATACAATATATACATGACCATTTCTCTTACAAACAGTTTTGCAGTTTTTGCAATTCTATTAAATTTAATGCGTATTAGAAATTATGATTATAATAATATTCAAAATATTTATTCAGATTTGTGGGGTAACTATGAATTTCATTATTAAGTGTATTATATTTTCCATAAATCAAGGTTAGTAAAAGATAAATTAATAGGTATTTACATCACGAAGAAGATATGCCTGGAGACCTTACCACTTCAAAAACGAACCTTAATCTTTCTATACATACATGTTATGGCAGAAGAAAGAGATGATTCAGATCGGCATTTGCTTTTCATTTCGTTAATGTAATGTATATTCATTTATTAAGCGAAATTTAATTTATTCATTCTCTACGCCTTGAAGTTACGTATAACTTAGTTCACAACGGTAAACTTTGGTAGGTAGGTAATCATAAATTCTACCACTTTATGTTGAATTTCCTTTCCCATGTCGTATCGATAAAATTTTCGTAACAGCTAACACAAAAGATTTAACCTCATTTTGCATAAAAAATTATATTTTACTGTACAAACTTTTTTCCTCTTTTAGAACTTCAAAAATAATTTAAATGGGAGATTTTTTACTTTTAACAGAGTACCTAATATTCGAAGTTACCCAATCAATTTTAATTATACAGAACTTTTTGTAGGCGTTAAGAACTTTATAGCTTTGTATAGTACTTTGCACAGAACACACAAGCCTCGAGCGAGGGGTGCGAAGGGAAAATGATTGGTTATAAAATGACGAAAACCAATTTAGAGACGCACAAATTTAGCCTCAAGCGGCGAGCGCTGTAAGCTTGTATTTATTTTCCTGGGTTCAATGTTGTGTACATAAGAACAACAAAATCCTATTACTCCGATCCTACTAATTTAGAATTGTAACATTTAAATAAATTACGCAAAAACTACGAAGCATATGAAGAGCAAAATAAAATAAAATATGAAGAAAAAAAAAGAATGGTAGATGCAATTTGGCACATAACAAGATATGCAGATAAAACATCCTACTCTTAGATATATGAATTGGTCTTGCACGCTGAACTACATACCGCGCTAGCTTAAAACCATACCTTCGTAAATGCGGCAACTCAATATTGTATATTATATACACAATACTGAGTATTATTGGTATTATACTCTACTCATATTATAGTCAGTGAAAATTATATTCAATATTCAGTATATATATGACACTGTACCGATGGTATTTGATCCCGATGTATTTTTTGTTTCTTGTAGTGTACACTCTGCCGTGTGGTTTCCGGCATCGATTAGACCACCCCATGTCCTCCCATGGGTGTCGTAAAAGGCGACTAAGGGACATATGGTTGATGGATGGGTAGCAGCATCTATTAGCTCAAGGTTTACATCTTACTGCGATCACTAATCCGTCTGCCAAGCGTGGTGATTATGGCAATACCCCTCAACGATCCTGGCTTGCCAAGGTCTGTTAAGAGGAGGCCCATGTTCAGCAGTGGACGTAAACGGGCTGTTGATGTAGTGTACTACTACGTATATTTTTACACAGCAAACTAGCATTTTGCTTCCACTATAATCGTAATTTAATAACATTTTTGCACGTATTCCTCGTACAAAGCATGATTGGCTCGGAAACACCGCTTTCGGCGTACAATTTTTATTGCCGCAATTATCAAGTACGACAGTGCGGCGGTATCTAAATCATTTATCTTAGATCGAACTAAAATTTGTTAACAAATTAACTATCAAATACTCGGGACGGCAAGTACTAACAGGAGATAGTATTATAAAAATGCATTGCTTACCGTCTATTAAGTATTCGGATACTCCATACGCTTGATCCTTGGTGTTACTGGCGAAGCACTGATACACTCCTTGATCGTCTTTTATCGAGCTTTTGATATGTAGTTTTAGGCCGTCTTCAGATATTTTAGTTCTATCATTAGCTTTAACGACTCTCGCGTCGTGCACCCAATAGACCAGTTCTATCGGATGACCGGTCACTTTACATTCGAATGTAACATCAACATTCATTTTCGTTCGAACGATTGCGGGTTTTATTCGGACGGAGATGGGTTCTGTAACAAGGAAATATAGAACAATAAAGTGCCTACACGTAATTTTGTTTGTATAGGTTGCAGTAATAAAATTTTACGATTAGCCCAATTAGGGAGTTTACGGAAGGCGGTTTGCAGGAAAAGGAAACAATTACCATAAATTAGACGTATGTAGTGAAAAGAAGGATTCGAAGAAAATATGGTGTCTTGCGTATATTCTGTTTTTGTTTACTGAGAAAAAATCACAAGTATTCGCTGATTTACTGTGGCTATAGTAATTTTCAGTGACACATTAAAGTTACCCTACATACTTTAATACTTACAATTGTAAAAAGTAGTTTTCATTGAGTTTTAGACGAATAAATTAACTGAGCCGTAAAAGTTTAGTATCCGGCTTTGCCATGTGGTTTCCTACTTAGAATAGACCATTCCATCTTCCTATGGGTGTCAACTAATGGACATACAGCTTAAAGATACTTCTATCTTACTGCAATTACCAATCCGCCTGCTAAGCGTGGTGATTATAGCAATATTTCTCATCAGCCCTGACTTGCCAAAGTCTGTTAAAGAGGAGGCCCATGTTCAGCAGTGGATGTTAACGGGCTGATGATGTTATTACCTGAGTCTTACAAACTGGATGGAACAACATGATTTTAGGTACTGTAGGGAGGTTATTTGGTGTTGTTGGGTAGCTGTATGTTGAAGTTTTAATCCCTCTCTACATTGGCCATTATAAAGTACTGGCTGTATTCGACTTATAAAAAAAAACTGTTTGAAAAATAAATAAACAAAGACTTAATATTGGTTAGAGTCGGATGTGATATTTATTAATAGTTTTGTAAAAGAGAGAGAGATTCATATTTGAGAGAAAGATTTGGTTTGTATAACGCCCGTGTGCCATTGGAGGTCTAAATCACAATGCCAAACAATACTACACTATAATATTACCTGTAACAATGAGAGTGAAGTGCACGGACTCCCCACCAACTGTGTTATTAAGCCAGCACACGAACCGGCCGGAGTCCTCGCGCCGCACCGCCTGCAGACTGAGCAGACCGCCACCCAGGTGACGTGCCCTTTGCCATAGAGTCGTCTTCTCTATAGGCACAAGTTCTTCGTGGTGCTCGCGAAACCACCTGTAGTAAGTAAAATGATTTTAGGATTCTGATCATGAAGAACTTTGTATAACAAGACTTGTTTTCCTTGAAAGAGTTTTCACAAATCAAAAGCTTTCTTTTTTATTTCTTTCATTCTTGAAATAGCTACGTTTCATATTATTAACTATTGTAGTTAATACAAAATTTAAAGCCGTAGTCTAATTTATTTATAGCTTACAAAACATTGCATTGTCTCCAATAAACACAATAACAATTAAAGGTATTACAGGCCAATAAGATAAAAATGCGACAAGGATAATTCAGCAGATGAAGCGCAAAAAGTCGAAAATTACGTATTGTCGTAGCAATCGGTAGTTTGTTGTCAAATATAGCTTCAATTTATGTTATTGGTGGCTATCGTATACAAATGTAGATTTGCAATGACAATGCGATATTTTTGACGAACTTATAATTCTCGCTTCTTTTACATAACAGGCCTGCATGACACAACTAGTAAGAAAAAATAAGTTAATCGCTATAGCGATATTGGTTCTGGTCATCTTTATAAAAAGATGACCAGAACCAATATCGCTATGATGCGAAAATCGTTAATGAGCTGACGTATTGACATATTGTTCATTGTTATCTATCACAGCAGCGACGTTGCTCTTTATTCATGCCACAATTTCCCACGTGACACTATTCGGTATAAATTGATTATGTATTGTGGTTGCAAATAAAGGGTCTTCAAACTGCGTTCCAAAGTTTGTTTGATGTCTGACCATTCAGTATTTAGACAGTAAATGTCTAGCCAGGAACAATCGGAAAGTTTAAGGCGATTCAGCTTGCCACTAAAATTAATTCTATTTTAGTTCACGTACTTTATAACACTCTAATTTAATTTTGTAGTAGGTATTCAAATGCGTATAGTATTTTTAATTAACTCGAATTGGACCGTTAGCACTCTAAACAATTCTTCCAAATTATAAATGGAGACATAAAATACATATTTCATTGTAAAGTTGATTCATAATATTATTAAATATATTTGATCGCTAGCTGTTTGTTCACTTATAGAATACTGACATTCTCGGATGATTTTTCAAAAACAATGTTTGCTATGAAACTTGTACAATTGCCCATCATGATACAAACTAGCGCTTAGCGATACATTTTATGATTACTTACATAGATTACAGCTATAACTATACGAAATTTTGCGAAAGATTAAATTAGATTAGAGACTTAGTTTTAGTTCGATTTCAATTAAGTTTGATGACAATTATACACATAAATTAAAATAACGATTTTCAATTTAATCAAAACCCACCTTCAGATTCAGGACCGGATAATTTGGGTAGAGGTAGATAATAATTACCGTTAGTAACCATTAGGGTTCCAACCTTGATATTTATTATTTGTGGTTTAAGCTGTGCTAAATTAGTATTAAATTGTCTTGTGTCGTATTTATTACTTTGTGTTACTCAGTGCATTCATAGCTCTTACTTATCTATTTATAGTTGGAGTACTAATTATTAAAGTCAATTCTCACGCCAGCGACCACCCAGCCCGGCTAGCATAGGCAGCACTTGCCGTCTACTCTACGGAGGCCGACCAATCACATTGTAGAAACGCACTGTCACGTGACACTTTCTGCAATGTGATTGGTCGGCCTCCGTAGAGTAGACTCGAGTCGCGCTGCCTATGCTAGCCGGGCTGGACCGACATCAAAGTTTGTTTCTAAACCATTTATTAAGGCCGGATCATTGTTCGCCTTTATGCCGCTAAAGTAGCAAAAGCTTCGTTGCTAACTACATAATTATGTCCGGCGCAAAAAACAAGGTGGCATGACTAAATACTAACAGTATTCCATCAAATTTTAGGCATTCGTTTCAAGTATTTGTCAGTCCTTGACACAGTTTATGTGAAGTAAATTTGTTTTGGATAGAATTTCGGAGGGTTAAATTGGAACAACTTATTTCGGACCCATATATGACTTTACTTGAAAACGACTCCGCTTTCAACTTATGTTCACAAACACAGGAAAGCAAATCCTTTGTGAATACAGTCTAATATCGTATGCGAAATTTTGCGGAAATGAAATGGCTATGTGGCGCAAAATCTTCAACTTAGTTTCCCTTTTAGAAATAGTTTTGAAAGGAGTGGAAATGCACCGAGACATTTGCATTCTAAAAGGTTTCCGCGAACTATGGCTGGATATGAAAGTTTATGGCGTATTCAGAAGCTCTCGGCACCGTAATTCTTTGAAAACATAAAATGTTATCAGTTCACTGAGGAAGTTAGTGACTTGCATAGTCGGTAACTTTCACATATTTTTGAATGACAATAGAGGTTTTATTATAATGTTGGTATCCATAGTTTAAAGCAAGCATTACATAAAGGTACATACACAAATTGTGTGAGACACTGTTTCCTAGTAAATAACAAGTTATAATTATGAATTTATTTGTATATTCAAGCATCCCGTACTCCCTTGCAAAGCGTTGGTGCTCTTTGAAGATTCAAGATTCCACTATTAATTTGCTATCAAGTTTAAAACAGAGAATACGCTCTATACCTACTATTGTCGGCTTAGAAAATAAGTCTTTAAAAGCTAAAAGCTTTGGAGTAATTACGTTTTGAATGTAAGTCATGTGTGGGTTGAGTGTATTTTATAAAAATAAATTACACTTTGTTTTTTTGTAATGAATTATTTAATATAAATTTATTGAATTTACTGATACAGCCTGTTTAAGTCCAACGCTGAACATGGACCTCCTCTTTACAGTCCATGACCAATTCAGGATCGTTGAGGGATATTGCCAATATCTATTCATAAAAATACTCTATCCGCCATCTCTTTACAAACACAATTTTTTATAAGATTATTATCGACATTGCTAATTTTATTTTATTTGCATCGTTAATTTAAACACTAACATAATTGTTTCTTTTTTAAAGAAAATAAGATACGCTAGGCTTGTACTCATAAATCCTTTGCAATATGCAAATGATTTATGAAAGCACTCCTGCAAATCAATATTAAAAAAATTAAAAACATTTCGTAGTATTGTTGCGGCTTGAAATGAAAAACTATAACAATAAATGAAATAATTTTACTGTAGTATGTGTGGCTTAGACCAAAAAATAAGTAAAGACGGAGCGCTGCGAGTAACATTCTGAAGCCGATAAAAACTCACGCGTACCAAAAGTATGCCTTACCTTGTCAGTCGATATGTCATTCTATCGCAGCTTTAGGTGCTTGATATCATAACAAACTTCATTATTTGTTAACAAAAAAAACCCAATTATGTGATGAAGTGGTGTAGATACAAATCAAAGTTCAAAGTTATTTTTATAACATTGAAGTCCTGGAAAAAATAGCTTCAGTTCATTGTTTGACAGCGTGTTTACTTTTTATTTGGTATGAGGTGTGTGGAATTGACATTTGTTAATAAAAAAAAATATTATCACGTTAGGGTGCCCGCCCATGTCCGATAATCGGTGACCGACTTTTTGTAGGCGAAAAATAGAACGATTGCAATAATATGACGCACACGTCCTACTAAAAGTCGGTCAGAAATAAAATCGGTGCATCCCAATCGATCCGATTGTCGGTGAAAACAGGAACGTCCGGAAATGTATGCGTTAACGCACACTGTTCACTGACAGTCGGCGGCTTGCAATTGCCATAGAAAGACGTTGTGTGTGTCAATGAAAGTGAAAGTGTCGGTCACAAAATCGGTCATAAGAATCGGAGGAAAATCTGCACGATTATCGGCCCTAAACAGTATGACGTCTGCGGGCACGAGTAACCGCATTATTATATAAAGCACATATACAAAGTGGCACAAGTAGTTAGAAAGGCTCAGTGCGGTAACCATCGACACATGAGTTTGTGTGGACTACACTAAATATGACCAAGTTTGGCCACTGAAACTTGGCAACATTTTCTCCCATGTACACAGAAGTACAAGCAGTATGTACGAATAGTTTATTAAGTACACGGAGCCTATGAATTTATTATATAGTTAGTTACTATAGTTTACTGCTTCGTTGCTTCGGGTATTATGAGCAAACGAAGTGAACAAACGCATATAGGTAAAATCAGCTTCAAATTTTACATTTTCAAAATACAAACAAAAATACAAATTCGAAACACTGATTTATATGTCCAAATGAAAACCTCCGTAGCGTAGTGGGTTCGATCCCCATGCCGAACAAGAAATCTTTGTGTGAATTCTAAGATTCCTTTCCGGGTCTGGATGGAAGGGACTACCCTCCGTACCTCCGAACGTACTTTAAGCCGTTGGTTGCCGATTGTTATAACATCATCTATAACAATCGTATACCAGGGAATGGCCAGCAGCGTTTCCTTGTATGTAACAATATAATACTGCGGTCACCAACCCACCTACCAACCGTGGTGACATATACCGTGGTGGCATATGGCAAAAGCCCTCCCTCGGGAGGAGGCCTAAGTTCAGCAATGGACGTTGTATGTGCTGCAGATGATGTCCCAATGTATTATCTAGGGTGTTATGTCATTTGTGGATATTCACGTCATAAATTACTCCTTCACAGTTAAAACGAATCACGTCGCATTGGGATTATAAAATTGCGGTAAACCCCGAAGCGAGATCAAAATGTTTCCGTGACGAAATAAAACGTCCAGTTGGATCCGTGTATCCGATTTAAGCCCAGTTTTAGTCAGCCGTTGGTAAATTTTGTAAAATATAAAATATGGTTTTAACACGTAACTACGCACCCTTTATTTACATGTCGATGGATAAACAGGTGGTGGTGAAAGAATAAAAACTGCATGGTTCCGACATAGCGTGCTACATGCCGCCATTATTTAGGTATATCCGATTCCGATGTATTAATTAAAAAATATAAAGCTAACAGAGCAACCAAAGTCCAATTGAATGCAAAAATCCGGGATAAAATGCGTGTAAGATCCTCTAAGAACTCCATAGTACTAAACATCATACCAAGTTTCTTTATAAATCATTAAGTAGCTTCAGTGTGATCATGTGATGCAAATAAATTGATAAATTGTATTTTTCGCTTCAGTATATGTATGGGTCCAATATTTTATTCAAAATATCTTCAATACATAAGTTGACCTCCACCAGTTTTATCATATGTATAAGTAGATACCACTTTTATTTTGTTTTTTTTTGTCCGGGGGCAATTGCATTTACGCATTCTCACCGCTGCTGCAGTGTATCCGCGCGCTGGCGGCGGGATATGTGGGAATCGCCCTTTCCATAGCGGTGTAAGCTTTACTCATACCACGAGGAGAGGACCCTACACCACTAAAACCCCCCGGACACTCCTTCGATCCGTCGTTGGCACACGAAGCAATCCGGCCCCATATGTATAGATACCTATAGATATATTTCGTACTGTTATTCTGCCTAGGTGTCTTTACCGATTGTGAGCTGAAGCTATCCGCTAAAATTCATATCCTGCCTTATTACTATCTAGCTTTCCGCGCGCGGCTTATCCGCGTAACTCCTGTTCCCGTGGGAACTTCACAATTAAATATATATAGTGTAGCTTTCTAACAGTGAAAGAATTTTTCAAATTGGTTTATTAGTTTCGGAACCTATTCAATACAAACAAACTAACAATTTTTCCTCTTTACAATAATAGTATAGGTGGAATTGGCTCTTTGAAGGAAACAGTACCCACAGCACTCTATCAACATGACGTCGTAGTCACGCGGTCAAAAGCTAACAAAATATTCTATAGAGCTTATATGAAATTGTTTTGGGTATTACTGTAACGCTAAAGTCAATAAATTTACCTGTAGGTACCTGCCTAATACAACATTTTAAGACTTATTTCCAAGTAAATGCGAATTTCGATGAAAACGTTTCCATCTGGTACTTTGGAAATAAAACATTAATCCTTTAATCTGCAACCGAAACAAGTTTCCGAAAATCACTAAAACTTGAATTTCATTCAAGCGGCTTTTCCGGCAACAGCTTAGCAAAATTATGAATGCGCGAGTAAATAACTTTACGTAGCAAAAGTTTCTTTGGCGTTACACTTTTGAGGTCACCTATTTTATTTATGGGTTAACTAAGTAGGTAAGTAACTACGTAAACTGCAACTGTTCACGAAATATGAACAAAATTTTAGCTAGTTACGTCTAATTATAAATGCTTCATACTCAACAATAAGTAGGTAATACATATTACTGAACTACGAAAGCGCATTACTCGTACGCCGTAGTTTTTTATTTGAAGCACTCAAAATAATAAGAACATTACGGTGAAAAATATTTTTTTAAAAGTTAACGTATTCTACAAACAAGTTTTACAGTCTATAGATATATTAAGATACAAGGGACACTTAAAACGGGAGTCTAATATTTTATGAGAGCTTTTTAAACAAATCAGACACCGATGGCCATTACGCGCCTCCACAAGACCTATTTTTGCGTTAAAAAGTAGGGCTTTCGCCTCTTTCCGCTCGGCCCGCCCCGTCGTCGTGGCGTTGTTTGCTTACAGTAGCGATACCTTTTAGCCGCGGATACAAACCCTTCGTTTTTGCTGACAAAATAGAACTCAGATCGCTTTCACGATGCAACTATACGATATTGAAGAAGCTTACAGTTTTTATATTGATTTTCATGCTCACATTCTGAACCATGTTTTAAAATCTGTTACAAAATCGGTGTAAAAAGCTGTCAAAATCAGGAAACTAATAATTATTCGTCTTTCTTAAATGAATACTTAAAATGGAATAGGAATAATTAAAGCTGGCTTAGTGTCTCTGATTCTGAATAAACAACAAATGTTGAAACATAAGAAGAAAAGGTTACAAAATAATAACTTACTGAATTAGGTCTTCTTACATCTACTTTAATTATAATAATATATTAGATAGCTTCCCGCACACAGTTTCGTATGATATCGTAGCTTTCTAATCGTGATACTATTTTTGAAATCGGCCCACCAGTTCCGGAACCTATTCAATGCAAACGAACAATCAAATCTTTTCTCTTTATAAATTAAGTGAAATAATAATAATGACTTTATTCAGCACTTAGGTATTTACATACACTTGTACTTGTCAAAATCACAATGAAAAAGAACTGTAATTCAAAGGTTATTCCCATTCCTTGAATTAAAATACTTAGGTAACTATAACTAGCAATTGCAACGTGTGAGTGTTGATAAAATTGTAGGACATTACAGGTAATGTACTCCGCCTTTCCGTTTGTCATTAATTCCTCTACTTATAATAAGTCCATATTTACATTAATTATTATAGGTAGGTATATATTTATAAAAGCATACAATTAAGTGACGCACACCTGGGGGCTCGCTTAAGGGGTTAGGACCACATCCCAGAGTATAGTTAAATATTTCTACTCGGTCGAGATACAGAGAGTAGCCATTGTTTGTATACTTTGACAGTTGATCCGGGACTAATGATGTAAATCGAGATTGTAATATGTACCTATAGGTGGTTTGCAACGTAACTGTATCGGATTAATGATACATTTGGTATTGTAACGTCCAAACTCGATGTGCTCGTTAACAAGATGTAGGTGTAACCATATCGTCTAATGGTTTCGTCGAAATATTGGGCCATTGTTGATAGTCTATAAATATATGTCGCACCTTTAAAACGACAATGACGTAAGTGCAAAAATTCAAAAACTGGCGTTTTAATGGGAAACTATTTAAATCGTTCACATCTTTTTATTATCTACAACTTTGCAATTTAACTTATTTCGATAGGAGAACGAACTTATTATTTGTAGTTTTGCCGGAAATTGAGATTAACCGATGTTTACCCTTAAAAACTCACTCCCTACCACTTCCCAACCTCAGATCGCCCGTAATTTATTTTTCTTTTCATTTTAGTGGTATTCTCTTATTTTTCCAATAGGTTTCATCCTACTTTATTTTTTTTTGGTTTCTAAAATTATATAACTACCTATAAAAAAATATTTGGAAATGACTCCCAAATATTTTTTGAATAAATGAGTACCTTTTTCACATCACTTTCTTACTTCTTACTTGCACCTTATACATGCACAGGACACCTTCGGTGGGTGGTATGTAAATTTGTCCTTAACAAGCAATTTATGTCTATAGATTTTCCACAAATGTTACTTACATTTGTTGAAAATTACCTACAAAAAGTCATTATGTCCTTATTTTTGGTTAGCTTGTCAAGATAAGAACCTAGTACATAGTAATATGAAACCGTAAATTTACTCACCTGTAACTGGGTACTGGCCACGCATGCGCCGCACACGGTAACCGGACGTCCTGCCCGGCTTGGATCCGGCGCGTGTGCGGTTCGAGCACGACGCGGGGCCGCACGCCGCCTTTTGGCTCTGTTACTATTATGTGACCTGGTAGAAATTATTATAAGGTTAGTTGATAACTAAACAAGTATAAGAGATACTGTGGATACATGGAATGAAAAGATGTAAATTGTGAACTTATTATTGACATAAATTACTAATTAGTATATGTCGCTATGTCCAATATTGGTATTATTCATACCTGAAGCCAAGCTTAATATTTGGCAAGTCCAAAAGTTTCATCATTTAATTTAGCCAATTATAATACTTTCATAAAATATGCATGTAGATTATCACTAACACGTGCCTTTTATTTTATATATTATAAGACACCAACACGTGCCTTTTATATTATGTAACATTTGTTACATAATATAAAAGGCAAAATATCTATATTAATTCCGCTTAAAATGTGTCTATATGCTGTAATGCTATTTTTGCAAAGTTTTGCGCAGTAGCATTCTAGTAGTCAACATCACCCTGATGATGCTCCGTGGAGGAGCGAATTACGTGTCGGGTTTTCGGCTGGTGATTGTATTTTTGCACGTTTTATTTTTCCTTCCTACATGTTCATAATTTTTGCGGGCGGGAGGGCGGTGCAAAAATAGCATTACAGCATATAGACACATTTTTAGCGGAGTTAACACCATATATTTTGTCTTTTAAATTAGATTTATATGGATTTCCGCAAAGTAACGCCCGATTATATTAATTATATTTGTAAAATATCTAACACGTAGTATCAGTTTCAGTATGTTTACGTCCACAGCTGAACATGGTCTATCTCTTTTATAGGCTTTGGCAAGCCAGGATCGTTGAGGGATATTGCCGTAATCACCACGCTTGGCAGGCAGATTGGTAATTGCAGTAAAATGGGAATATATTTGAGGTGATAGATAGATGCCCATCTATTAGGGGTAAGTCACTTACCCCTAATGGCCCCTTGATATTCTAAGCAGGAAACTGAAGCTACAAAACATTTTTTTGATAATGATAATGTTATTTTGTAAAGAAATCATTCAATCAATTACATTTGACAACTGCACCTAACATAAAATCCCAGAGTCTGTATGAAGCCGATTGAATTATGTAACCAATAGACGAGTACGAGTAACTCAGACAGTATTGATTGCGAGATATTAATACACTTACTGCTTAATCAATTCATATGACTGGCTGGGAACTTTATTATGCAAAGCGGCAAAGGTACCATTTATACCCAGTGTTGTGACTTAGATTGGCAATATGTGACCACCGACCACATGACAAACACAAGCTGTTACCCTTTCCGAATAATTCTGTTTTAGATTTGAACGTGTAATAACAGCTCAATTAAACGCTAAATTGTACAAAGTGACCAACTACTGGTACGTAGTGGGTAATAATGGTTTGGATTGTACTGTAGTTTATAGTTCAACTATTTGACTAACAATGATATTAAAGGGTACACAGATGAAAAAAAAATGATATTGTTGTTGTAATTGTGTTTATTGTAATATGACAGTACAAAAAATCAATTACATAGCTGTAACTCATCTGAATACATATTTTTGAACGAAATTGCTGCAACCGTAC
Source organism: Nycteola revayana (assembly GCA_947037095.2). Lineage (NCBI taxonomy): Eukaryota > Metazoa > Arthropoda > Insecta > Lepidoptera > Nolidae > Nycteola > Nycteola revayana. The sequence continues at coordinate 11,294,904 of OX344857.2, read as the reverse complement.
TTCAATAAAGTACGGCTTCTTTATTTATTAGTTTGAAAGTGACAAACTTTATTCAGTTTTCTAAACGTACCATGCTTTAAATTGGTCAACGCAACATAATTGAGACATATCAAATGGAAACACCCATCCCTGCTTTAAGCCTTTCTAATATTATCTATAAACGCGAAAGTTTTCGAGTATGTGTGGATGGATGGATGGATGTTTGTTTCTCCTTCACGCAAAATCTACCGACCGGATTTCGCTGATTTGCACGACGATAGTTTAAAACTGGATTATCATATAGGTTATAGACAAAACATCACCCTACGACTCAATGCAGCAGAGTAGCAGTCTAAAGCGTTTAAAAAGGCGGGGCGCAGTTAGTGATTAATTATAAAACGAACGAAACGAAAAAAATAAATAAAACGGAGGAACGAATAGTAAAATTCACATCCTGTTCGCAAAGCCGAACAGTAATGACAGTTAATAGACAAGCAGGTATTTCCAGCATGAAGTTAGTTATAAACAATTTTGAACAGAAGTTTGTGCTCAATCAAGGAACGGTTATGATTGAGGCACCGTGTGTGGAGTTAATATTTAAGCACGTTCCGCCGTAGCACTAAACTGCTTATGGATTTGATGGTATCAATCGATTTAATGTTATAGTCCGGATGAGTAATAGCAAATATATTCAATCATACCGACGCTAGTGGTACATTTTCTGTTAACTGCAGCACATTTGGCGTGAGCACTTCTCGAGTGTGTGAACGACGCTACATTATATTACAAGAATAAGTCCTTGAGAGACGTTAGTGGTTACTTATATTTAAAGTTTACTTTTAATGTAAACTATTGGCTTTCCGCGCGTGGTTTCTCTCGCGTAACTCACGTTCCCTTTGGGACTTCAAAAATTTTAGCCTATAGCCTTCCTCGATAAATTTGCTATCTAACACTGAAATATTTTTTCCGTGCTCTTAGCGCAATGGCTAGGGCGTCGGACTGGCGATCCTGTAGTCGCCGATTCGATATCCACCTATTGCACTACCGACGTGAACCCACTAGTAACACAAGAATTTTAATAAAAATAACAACAAAAATACTAGTAGTGCGCAAAAAAATGATAGAAGATAATCTTAAAAAAAAATCGGCCCAGTAGTTCCAGAGATTAGCACGTTCAAGAAAATAAACTAAAAAAATCTTCAGATTTATATAAATGTGGGTCTCCAAACTTTGAAGCCTTAGGGCCATAACGATTATTTCAATATGTTCGAAGGACCGAAACAGTTTTCATTTTTCTATCCTTAACTATACTCTTTTTTCTAGACTAGTCGCAAGATGTGCGACCGAGTAGTTATCATTTTGTGTTTTCTTTTTCAACTTATCACAGCTATAGTAACAACAATAAGACATTGGGTGTCGCGGGACAGATTGATGACACTAGTCTCAAGCTGTCGCGGGCCGGATTGTTGGCACTGGCGGGCCAGATTTGGCCCGCAGGCCGTAGTGTAGAGACCTCTGGTATAGAGTATAGATATAGTAATGAAAATCTTACCAAAATAAGGGCTGGTGTAGAGGGTGCCAGTGATTTTGTCACGCACTCGACACCGGAACTCGTTGTAGCGGTCACGGGGACTCACACTGCTTATATACAAAGATCCGTCATCTAGACGGTGATATTTTGAACCTGAAACAAACATTATTTTATTATTTCTATAATTTACTTCAACATACGCAGTACTACTACTTTTTTGAGACTGGATTACGAACACAATTCTTGAGTAAATCAAAATGTTTGAAATATCAGTTAAATTTTTAATCAATTCTGACCTAAAACTATTTGGAACTAAAGAACTTTCTTGACACTTTTTGCAAGAAAGAGGTCGTTTATGGAACTATCCACTATTGTTCGGATGAACGTTTACCTTCGCTGCTAAATATGGGCCTCTTCTTTAACATTGGCAAGCCAGGGTCGTTAAGGGATCGCGCCGCCTACCGCCCTGGGCTCGGCCTCGGGGAGAGGGGGACATGGGCCCGCTCCCTTCGAGGCTGACCCATGAGGAGTATGGACGCCTCTACACTCCGGGCGTCCCTATAATTGGGCAAATGGGCCACTGTAAGTGTGGCCCCGGAGGTCCAGCGGTACCATATTGACCGCGGGTGCCGTCGGGGGGCCGGATTGCTCATGCTACCCGGCCCCCGCCAACGGCGGATCGAAGGAGTGTCCGGGTGGTTTTAGTGGTGTAGGGTCCTCTCCTCGTGTTATGAGTTTAGCATACCACGCTATGGAGAGGAAGAGTGCCACATATCCCACCGCCAGTGCGCGAATACGGCAGCGGCGGTGGGAATGCGTAAATGCATTTCCCCCCGGACAACAAAAATAGGGTCGTTAAGAGATATTGCCATTATCAACACACTTGGCAGGCGGATTGGTGATTGTAGTAAGACGGGAGTATCTTTAAGTTGATAGATGCTAAGATTTCATGCGCTAGCACAATCTTTTACCTACTGAATAACGAACAGCAGTGTCTACGAGTTAAATGGCGAATAAGTGGTTATCATTCCCCCTGCCAGGCGTGGATACTAAAATAAAATAAATAAAATAAATAAATAAATAAAATAAAAATCATTTTTATTTACGTAAACCAATTACAGGCACTTGTAAATCGTCAAACATTATTTGAAAATTAATTATTATTTATCTTAAATTACATTTGCTGTTTATTTATAAACCTATTCAAATTACTTATTTATAATTAAATTAATTATTATAATTAATGTATATTGTCGCTAGGAGGCAAAATGCTTGTTCTGTCTATATTATGCCAAAACAATTGTCATTATTTGGGTGGACCATGAGCATATAACGACGGACGCGCTTTAATGCTACCACCGGATCCAATGCGCCCCAACTGAGAAGATCCGGCGAAACAAACTCAGTGGGTTACTCTACCACCGGTTTCAACACGGCCCACATGAGGCGGTCCGGCGAAACATACTCAAATGGGCAATTACGCGGGGTTTAGGTCCAGTTATTTAATTTATATTTTAGTAGGCACACACATTTATTGCCCTAACGGTTGTCTTGTTATTATTTGTTTATTTTTGCTCAATAAGATTGAATGATATTGAGACAGAACTAGCGTTAATTAATAGTTAAGGTATGTAAAGAAGTCAATTACAGACAGTTCACAGGATAAGACACAGTTCTAGTTACAACTATTGTACTTGGCTATATTATTATGGTCTTCAGTGAGGTAGGTGCAAAGATGGTACCGAAACCCAAACGTCTTTATCTTCAATATAGTCCTGAATACTATAGTAACCTTTTGACATGAGAACAGTTTTGACATGTGATTTAAATCTTGTATCAGGCAAGTCTGTAATATAATTAGGGAGTTTATTATAGAACCTAATACAATTTCCCATAAATGATTTATTCGTTTTGCTAACTCTAAATCCTGGAACAGCAAGTTTATGTTTATTTCTAGTATTAATATTATGAATGTCACTTTTTTTACTATATTTATCAATATTTTTTCTAATAAAAAGAATATTTTGGTATATATACTCAGAGGGCACGGTAAGTATATTAATATTTTTAAAAAGGTTACGTAGGGAGTCGCGACTACCTAATCCATACATGGCCCTGACCGCACGTTTTTGTAATACGAATATAGTATTTACATCGGCGGCTGACAGAATTCCATAAGACATAATGCTATGAAAATACGCGAAATACACTAGCCTAGCCGTGGCTAAATCGGACAACTGTCTGATTTTCCACACAGCATACGAAGCTGAACTTAATCTACCAGCGAGTTTTTCAATATGAGGGCCCCATTGTAGTTTAGAATCTAAGGTAATTCCTAAAAATATGGTTGAAGTGACCAAATCTAATGTTTCTCCATTCAATGAAACTACTGGGATGGAATTGATTACATTTGGTAGAACGAATTTGACACATTTGGTTTTTCCTGCATTAAGCAAAAGATTATTTGCGGAAAACCAGTTTGCAATTAAACCGAGTGTTCGATTATGTTCAATTAGATCAGTATTTTTTCTTTTAACTTTAAAAATCAATGATGTGTCATCGGCAAACAGAACAATGTCTGATAATTCATTAATTAGGTATGGGAGATCATTTATATAAACTAGAAAAAGAAAAGGACCTAAGATTGATCTCTGGGGCACCCCCATTTTAACAAAATGCCCTTCAGAATTCACGCCGTCTATAGATACTATTTGTTTCCTATCTGATAAATAGGATATTACAAGATCAAGTGATTTATCACAAACACCATAATATTTCAACTTTAGCACGAGCGTTTCGTGATTTACACAATCGAATGCCTTGGAGAGGTCACAAAAGACTCCCAGAGCATCCTGCGAACCCTCCCAAGCCTCCAATATTGATTTAATCAAAGTGCTTCCCGCGTCTTGAGTTGAACGACCCTTCGTGAATCCAAACTGCTTGTCGTGCAATATCCCATTCACATTAAAATGAGTCAACATTTGGCCAAGCATTATTTTTTCAAAGATTTTGCTTAATGTTGGTAGTATTGAAATAGGCCTATAATTAGTCGCATTATTAGAGCAACCTGACTTAAATATAGGAACAATTTTGCTTAATTTCATTAGGTCAGGAAAAACACCATCAGTTATAGACTTATTGAAGATAGCCGCTAGAATTGGAGCAATATTTTGTATAACGGTATCAATAACTTTTACTGAGAGTCCCCACAAGTCTTCAGTACCTTTTATTTTAATAGTCCGAAACGCCTTTACGATATCTATATCATTGACTAGTTGGTAACTGAATTTGGGAACATTTAAATTAATATTTGCTTTAAGGAGTTCTTCAGCATCTTTCGGGGATGATGAAAGATACTTGGTAGTTTCAATCGGAATATCAGTAAAAAATTTGGCAAAGAAATTGACAACCGTATCCTTGTCTGATACCAGATTGTCGTTTATATCTAACGTTATTGATCTATCTTTAATTTTATTCTTACCAGTTTCAGTATTTATCATTTGCCAAGTAGACTTTATTTTATTATCTGATTTTTGTATTTTGTCTCTTATATATATTGACTTAGCATGTATACATACTTCTTTAAAAATACTTGAATATTTCCTAACATAATTTGGAAAATTTTCATCAGGTGTAAAGGACCTTATGTCATACAGTTCAAACAAAACATCTCTACTCCGCTTTATGCCTTTAGTTGCCCAAGTACTAAATTTCAACTTATTTGGGTCAATCTCTATGTGCTTAATTTTGCAAACCCTTTCAAATTCCTCATGTATACATTGGAATAATGTATTATACATAATATTACAGCTACTTGAATCTAAGGTAACTTTATTTAATCTTAATTTTAAATTATTGCCAAATTGGTCTAGATTTTTCTTTGAAACTGATCTGAAACGAATAATTGACTTGTCAAAAGTAACTTTATTATTTAATTTAACTATTTGACATTTATGGTCAGAACGAACACCAGATACCAGGCATTTATCAACTACTTCAAAGTTTGTGACTATGTTATCAATGCAGGTAGCTGTTGTCGATGTGACCCTAGTGGGCTCAGAATATAAAACACTAAGATTAAAAGACCTAAACAGACAGAGAAGATTATTTTTCTCTAGTGAATCCGATAGAATATTTATATTAAAATCACCGCAAATAATAACTTTTTTATTGCTTTTAACTAACTTTTTTAAAATATCTTCCATAGTTTTAATAAATAGCTGAAAGTCTGATGATGGAGGTCTATATACACATATAATATAATAAAACTGTATTTCAGTACAAGCTATCTCACATATTCGTTCCACGGATAAATTACTGATGTCTTTCCGTTCCTTAAATTTTACATTGTTCCGTATTAGAATAAGTGCACCCCCTCCCTCAGCCGATACCCTATTATAGAAGCTAGCAACTGTATAGCCATTCACATTAAAACCCATTTTGTGTGCCTTCAACCAGGTTTCTGTAAAACATAAAACATCATTATTGAACTTTTCTGTAAAAAGTTCTATATCTAGTATTTTGCCAGAGAAGCGGTTAATGTTCTGGTGAGATAAAACCAAAAAAATATCACACTCCTCCATTGTCTCACTTAAAGGTTTAAATTACTATCTAAATTGATTTTAGTAACATTACTAAAGTATTGTAAAAATATAGGCTTTGTCATACTATGTATGACTGTGTTAATATGAGTTGCTAACAAAGTAGCAATTACTTTTAATGACTTTTTCAGGACATACACTGTATTCCTGGTCACCTTACAACTAATCATAAAGCTATTTATATCAAAAAATATAAATTTGTCACTATAATGACTGACCAAAAATTGTATGTGGTTATTCAACATATGAATATATTTATTGGTACTGTCAGGCATGTTATCTATATAAGGGAAGGCACACAATACTATCTTACTGCAATTCAAATCTAACATCCTAGTAAAACTGTCTGTAATGTCTTTCTTGGTGAGGTTTTTACAATTTCCTACTAATAATGTTACGCAGGACTTGTCACTATGTTTTTTATCAATTATTTTATCTACTAAATCTTTGAAGTGCAATCCCGGAATACAACAATTATATGAGGGGAGACTTAGCTTGTTATTTAGCAGTGACCCCAGGCCTTTACCTATGTCATCTGTATACAAAACTGATGTGTAATCACATTCAGCATGTACCGGAGAGGTACAGTTTGAGGTAGTTTGAGGTATATGCTCTAGGTTTGTACATAATTGAAATGGTACTTCACTGTTGTTAATGGATATAGAACTACTTGTTAACTTTACAGAGTTACAACTACACACATTAGCCAAATCTTGCATTTTACTTTCAAAAGATTTGTATTTGCTGTATGTGACTGCTAAGGATTTTTCCAATGTTTTTATTTCAGTCAGTAAGTCCTTAGTGTCCTTTTCATATATATTTTTACTATCCTCTAATTTAATTTGATAATTTTTAAGTTTACTAAGTAAAGTCCTGCGTTCTTTTGATAATTTTAGTATATAATTTTTTAATTGGTTATTATTTAGGGATCTAATGTTTGGCTGGTAGTCAACAGAGTCATCTCCAGTCAAATCTATTGTTAAAGTTGTTTGTACAGGAATATGCTCCGAATCACAATCTGCCATATCTTTGTATTTTGTTAGTATTACCGAAGACTCATTCTTTATACTACTTGATTGTTTGCTTCTATAATTTATCAGTTCAATCTCAAGTTCATTAATTTTATTTAGTGCCTGTTCATAGAGAGATCTACATTCATCAAAGGACTCCGCCTCTACCCGCAGTCTGACACACTCTTCAGAGTTAGCTTCTAAGTCTAGAGTGATTTTGACTAATTCTCTTTTTAATAATGTGTTGTTATCAATAATAATCTTAATTTCCACTTCATTGTCCTCACGCTCTTGTTCTAGCTTTTGACATTGGTCTTTGTATGTCTGTAAGTCCTTGAGCGCCGACCTCAATTTATGTTCAGCAACCTGAGCTGCGGCCATACTGCGGGTCTGCATGTTGGTATTGAGGACAAGAATGGGCTGAAAGTAAATTTAAAAAGGTGAACAAAGTACTAAGAAATAGAAAAGTTTTAATGATGAATAAAGTTAACAAAGACAGGAGTTACTAAGTGAGTGTAGAATAAGAAACAAAAGAAGAGTGGAAACAAATAAGACCTTATATATTTATTTCAATATATTATATATTAGGTCACTTATTTTAAATATACAACACAATATGTCAGTAAATTCGTTTAATAATTAAGTTAAATGATATATGTTGGGGGTTTTTAATATTATATTTGGTTACCCCCGTTTTATAATTTATTATTGTTAAATGTAGTTGAAAATATTTTATTTTATTTTTATTTTATTTTTATTATTTGGATTGCCAACAAATGATACACAAATCTATTAAGTTAACGATTACAAAAAAAAAACATGCCTTGTGCTCATTCAATTATAGGCAACCACATCTTACACGGACATAACTAGTACCGTTTTAAACATTATTTAAAACATCAACAAAAACATAAACATTTACAATTAAAGAAAATCTAAATAAATTTTACAAAGATATGGAATAGACTACCCAACTTCAAACCTCTTCTAGCTTAGATCTGAAATAATCTGAAACTTTCTTCTTAAGTACTAACTTACTGTCGCTAAAAATGTCTAATTTTAATAATCGAGAGAGATCGTTATATAACTTAGCCATCCTTGTCAAAGGTGCGTTAAGACCTAAGTTAGTTTTATATCTATGTAAACTGAACAGCTTGTAGACACTTGGGCGCGGTAATTTGCTTGGGGCTGAGATATGGATTCTTGCGATTAACTCAGGACAATCTATATTATTATTCATAATGTTATATAAAAATAATAGGTCCAAAAGCTTACGTCTATCGCTTAGCGAAATTAATTGGAAATGTCTAAGACGAGCATTGTACGAATTCAGCGAACGATGTAATTTCATATTATATGCAAGATGATTAAGGAATCTCTTATATTATATATTAACTATATATTAACTATTAACCTATTTAACTATGGGCAAAGCATTAATGTGTAGTTAGTGAGTATTGAAAGTAAGTTTATGTGTGGAGCCAAGGGTATTCGTCTTCTAATTCGCTTCCACTATACGTCAAGTGAATGGAGACAAAATGTGGCTAATGTGTGGATGGACGTGGCTCACGATATGAGTCGAGTAATGTTTGTTGTCTGTAATTGTTTGAGTCTTAGTAAAATAAGTAATACTCGCCGGGATTATGTGTCAATCCAATAAACAAATAATTCTAGGTTAATGATCTTTGTCATTGACAGCTGGTAGATGGCAAGTCCTCCGATTTGGTTATTTTAGTTTGATTTATACAGTTTTGTATTTATAATATGTTTCTTTCACGTTGTTATACATTTATACACGATATTTACACGTTTTATTATTAAAATTAAATTAATTTTGATTAAAAATTTACGAGCACAATTTATGACAACCTATGACAATTTATGACAACTATGGTTAATATCCTATTTTCTGGATAAAAACATTGTTATTATAGTATTTATGATGAAGTTAATACATATTATCATATTGTTAATAACGTAAGTAGGAAATGTATAGAGAAATATTGTAACAATATATTGATAGTAAGGTACAGAAAATAAAAGGGAATATATAAAAGATGTATGGAGCGAGTTGAGCTCGTATATTACCTTAATTATCCGAGCTTGACGCATTCGATTTATCTTTTATAATTTCCTTTTCATAACAAGATAACAAAAGAAATCGTCTGGCTATAAATTTTATAAAATAAATATTCGCATAAGTATTATATATATATATATATATATATATATATAGTATAAGTATACCATAGTATAAGTTGACCATATTTATGCTATCAATGCCTCTTAATTATTTAACAATTTTTTTAATGTAATTTGATGTGACAAATTTTACGCGCAAAAAACTCTAAACTTAAGAAAATGATTGATCAAATACTACTATTAACAAAAACATAAATTAAAATTGGCTAAGTTATAACTTTTACATACAAAAATAATGGGACCCTTTAATTTCACATTTAGTTTCATAACTTGTTTCGCCATTAATTTCATTGATATTTTCTATCCATGGCGGTAAAAAGAAATTAGCCTATATAAAGTAATTCATATTCAGTACGATTATCACGTAGTAGCAGTTAAACTAAATCAAAACTTAATATAGCTGTACTGCATATAACTTTGATATGTGGCCGCATTAATCAATATAGATGCTATCATATTACGAACTGCTTCGTAGATACATACTAGGAACTATTAATCTACTCGTATATAGGAGATCTATTAACTAAGATTGTGTAGTGCTTTATGTTTGACCGCTCTTGATTACTTAGTTTTTCAGATTATTAGGTACTATTCTATATTAGTCACCCATAAATCGGCCAAGTGCAAGTCGGAGCTTGAACTCGCTCATGAAAAATCATGACTCGTGAACGACTTGATTTTGGCTATTTCTTTCTTCCGCACATCACTACATTACATCAGTAGTCTATTAAGGCTGTGGAAATACCCATCATTCCCATAACGGTGAATCCACACTTGCCACAGTCTATTATAACAATCTAGGCGGCATAGTAGTAGTTTTGGAGGCCGTGTGTTTAATTCCCGCTTCCGCTTAATATCACAGCATAAAATCAAATATTTCGTTCAGGGACTAGTTGGTTGAGCCACCATTGTTATAACATCATCTACGACAATTATATAAGAGAAAACGGACAACAGTGTTTACCCGTGTATATAAGCTTCCAAAATGTAATTCAACCCTTGAACAGGATTCAGTAAAGGTACCTATTGATTTTTAGGGAAGAAAACCCTGTGAAATATTATTTTTTTACAAAAAAAGTAAAATGATATAAAAATACTTTCCCATAAAAACATGAAGTTGTCCCCAAAAATTAGCTGTGTTGGCCGTTCTATACGCTGCACATTGGAGTTAGAGATACCTATCAGTCCACGATACATCAAAGCGGTAATCACTACATCTCCTGATAAAGAACTACCACATACTTTGGAACTTGTTGACTATGACAAAAATCCCCTGCGAGGAAGGTATGTGTTGTGGCCATGTTCAGTTATAGACGATATACAGTTGATGAATGGATTATTATATAAGAATATTCATTTTCTATAATAATAATAATATGATGTCCGAAGGAATGAATAAATTCTTATTTGAAATCGATTAATTTTAGTAGCTTAACTCTTTCTTAAGGTATTGTTTTCGTTCAGAATTTGTTACAGTCATCATACGAGTACCTAGTTAGCATAACCTATTTACTGCAAATACAATTTCCGAAAACAATTGCACACATTGGAACTTTTCTCAAACAATATTATTGTTTTGGTTGCTGATTGAACAACGGGACTCTATAAACCGTAGCAACTTATATCAAAGTTCCAGAGTTGATTTCATCAATATGGGATACATCCATATGTTGCATTTTGTTTTCTCTCTCCAGAAAACAATGATTTTGATGAACATAAGCCGAAGAGAGATGAGATTATCGCTTAAAATAAAACGTCAAGACTTTTAGGATATCGACGCCATAGGCCGTGAGCGTTCCTCGAACGTATGACCGATTCGAACGATGCGAATATCATGTCCTACAACATACCAGACCCGGAAAGGAATCTAAGAATTTAAACAAAGTTTTTTCCCATCTACGTGGGGATCGAACCCACAACCTCCCAGACAGAAAATGAGACTGATACCGCTACGCTATGGAGGCGAGAGAATAAACTCAATATAAAAGTTTGTGTTAAGTCAAGACGGGATAAAAATGTTGGAAGAGCTAGTAGGTACTTAAATCATTTTCGAAGATGGTCCAAAGCGAGAGGTCGTGGGAGGCGGTTGCCTCCTTCTGTAGACAAGTTATGTCACAGAAGGAGGCCGCGGAGCGGGAGACGGAAGTAGATCCCTCCGCCCACCCGCTTCGCAGACGGCGTGTTGGCCGTCGGCGGCGGGCCGAAACCCGCCGCCTACCGCCCTAGGCTCGGCCTTGGGGAGTGGGGAACATGGGCCCCGCTCCCTTCGAGGCTGACCCATGAGGTGTAGGGACGCCTCTACACTCCGGGCGTCCCTATAATTGGGCAAATGGGCCACTGTAAGTGTGGCCCTGGAGATCCCGCGGTACCATATTGGCCGCGGGTGCCGTCGGGGGGCCGGATTGCTCATGCGTACCCGACCCCCGCCAACGGCGGATCGAAGGAGTGTCCAGGAGGTTTTAGTGGTGTAGGGTCCTCTCCTCGTGGTATGACCTTAGCATACCACGCTATGGAGAGGGCGAGTCCCACATATCCCACCGCCAGCGCGCGAATATGCTGCAGCGGTGGTGGGAATGCGTCAATGCATTTCCTCCCGGACAACAAAAAAAAAAAAAAAAAAAAAAAAAAGGTACTTAAATCATCCTCCTCTTATTAAACCCTTTAAACGTAAACTCATTTAGTTTCATGCATGACATTCCTTGACCTTCTGCTACTAAACAATAATTTCCTATAGATCAAATTAAGCTTACCTAAATAATGCGTGACCGTACTCTGGTCACTGGTGAACCAGTCAGTCGTGCCGACCCTGTCAGCGCAGTGTGGAGGCACCGCGCATCGCAGCACCGCCGCGTTGCCCGACATCACGTACTCGTCTGGCACGTGCACCTCCCATGGCGTGTTTAGTGCTGGATTTGTAACAAAATTTATTTAAGTCAATACACTTAGATAAATGATTGGTCTCACGCGCTAGCTTTTTAAAACCATAGCTCCGTTAAGGCAGCAACTCAATTTTGTAGTGTGTATAAGACATTCTATCGATGGTATGAGATCCCGATGTCCTTCTTATTTCTTGTAGTGTTATTTTACACAGTTTACTACGCAAACTGGTATATTATATTTCTTCGATTATAACCAAAATTTAATAAAATTTTGGACATGTAGGTTCTTATTTAGGGTTCCGTACCCGAAGGCTACAATACCGGGACCCTATTACTAAGACTTCGCTGTCTGTCTATCTGTCTGTTTGTCTGTCACCAGTCGGACCATACATTACACACTTATATAAATGATATGATAATGATTCCAACACAGATCCGCGAAATATCAGAAAAAAAAACAAACACTATAGACAATTACTATTTTTTTTTGTAAAATTCGCGCCTTTAATTTAGCATAGACAACATTCTTTTATTTTCGATTAAGTAATGTTGGTTCTACGGGTGTTTTGAAAAACGATTTTTCATTTAGGTTTTAAATAGTATTCTTTATATACATTTTTTTTAAATAACTGTTTCATAAGAAAATATATTATTTTGAACACTTTTCAATTTCAATATAACTAAAATTAAAACTATTGAGTCATTAAGCTTAGTCATTGATTTCTGATTAACAGCATCTATCAGATAATTACATTTATTAGTCTAATTAATAATATAACCACATATCTAAGTAAATATTTGCTAACACTTTGTATACCATCATCTATGTTGACCTAAATTACTGATCATTGCATTAATTATGGTAGTAAATACCCAGAATCGTTGTAATTACGTTTACATCTAAACAGGATCGGATTTCCGAACTAATTAGTGGCACGGAGTTAAATTTCCGTCTGAGTTAGATTGCAGCTTTGTCTTACAAACCGTGATGCTCAAAACTAGATTTTACTCCTGATGGTTCTTGTTAGGTACTCGTAGTTTAAATATTTTAATCAAAATGTTATTTTTTTATTTAAGTTTTAGTTATAATTTATTTTGTTGTTGTGTCTTACAATCGAAATAATATTATGTAGGTATGTTACAACGGAACGTTCGCAGAATATCATGATACTATTGTCTATGTTTTTTTACGAATATCCACTTCACGTTACATAAATACTACCATGACGGTTATAAGGTCCTAGTCCTAAAAGGGCACCTTCTTGAGCAGGTAGCTTATTTTGTAATCCATTTTATACCTAAAGCTCCAGCTTTGCTCGTCTTTATGCCTGGTAAATTTAATTTAAAAAAATACCTCATGGCTGATAAAGTGTGTCCGAAAATAAGAAATACAAAACTATAACAGCTGCATCGAAGGAAATTAAACTTTATTTTATCAACATATAAGGTTTATGAGCTATTTTACTTTACAGTATTTTGACGTTTATGACGTTTTTTTATTGATCTTATATAGTGTTATTTTTCCTAATAATCACCTACGAAATATGGCGTATTTTGGGCTTGCAGGGACGTTTTAGAGTGAGTGGTTTTATACGAATCACTGTATGAATAGAAGCTCCCCTAGGAACCCCGACTAACGACTGCTTGATCACCTTTTTTGTGGTATGCGTGAAAGCCAGTTTCACCTATCGGGTACAAAGACCTATTACATAATGTAGTCGATAATATTTTAAGAGCCTTATCTATTAGTATAAACAGCTGAGACCAGAAAATTGAAGGGTTTATTTTTATTCTCCATATGATGCAGGCATCTGATAGGAAAGGCTTGATATAAATGTCATCCCTAAAATAATGAAAGAGATGGCAGAAATTGTATGGAGTAATGGAAATCTACGTGGATGAAGTCGCGAATAAGTTTACATACGAGAAGATTTTTTTTTATGGACTTTAGAAAAATGCACATGTACACTTTGAATTTGGAAGCCTAAAAAAAATGAAAATCGACTAACCAGCATGTACATGAATGTTCTTGGAAAGCACCGCGAACCCTGAGCTGAGCCTCAGTCGGCACCGGTACGTGGTAGAGTGCACGTCCCTTCGGAAGTGCTCCGCCGCGAAGGGTGGCAGCTCCAGCGACCCGTTGGCCAGCACGTGTCGGAGCCCCGCAATTGACGGTGCTATCGTGTTGTCTGCGAGCAACCAGTCCAACTGAAACAAATAAATTAGTAGGTAACATGAACCTTATATCCACAACAATATAATAATTAGTAGGTAGTATTAGTAATTTTCCCGCGGAAATCAGTATTATTTCCGTTCATAGGCATTTTAAAAACTTTAAATTAGACTTTTTTTGTTTCGTTTCGACGCAATAGAGAAATTAATCGGTGCCTTCTTTTTTCATTCTTTTATCTCCTGTTAAGGATAAGGCGTTTTGTTATACGCCTTCTACGTGGAACATGCGTAATTCAGATCATGGATATATATATATAAGTATAATTTTATACTATGGATTAGTATAAAATTATACTTTCATAAATATCGCAAACATCTCTGATGGTGTCGATATCCTTATCATATTATATTTATAGTTATAAAAAATGTTACCAATGGTTAAATGTACCTCCGAGGCACTCTGATCTGATAGTGTTTACGAATCATCATAATTTTGTATTTTGAAAACATCTTCGACTTCATCTATTTCTAATAAATACTATTTGCACTACCGTCCCCCTTAGAGACGTGTTACAAAGAGATTAATACATTTCTATGACCGGCTGTGGTTCCACCGTAGCCTAATTGGTTAAGGCATTGGGGGCTTTGCCTAAGATGCAGGTTCGAATCCTGTCGGTAGTCGAATTTTATTAATCTCGATTTTGAAATATAGTATAAGGTAATCATTTCCATAAAGAGTTCAAAACATTAAAAAAATTGTAACATTAAAAAGAAACGAGTTTGAAATTATGAGACGCCAAACAAAAGTCAGTCATATTCAAACCTACTTATATTTAAAACGTCTTGCGCTACTACAGTGCCACATGTTTTGTTTCGTAACATTTTACCCCTTACGTATTCAGTATATTTGCATGTGTATTTTTTTGGCTCTGTAACTTTTACCATAAAAAAGTAAAGTTGAGAAATAGCGGCTTTTGTGACAGTTAATATGATACTATATAATATTTATATCGCCCAGGGGCATGTTTGAGATCGGTATAACCTACGAATTTCCATCCCGCGAGTGTATTTCCCATATCGCATGTTTTTACTTTTAGAATGGAAATCCTGAAGATAAAAATATAAAGCAAATGATATTAGGGAAGTCTGTAGACACTTTTAACCGTGGCAAAGAGGTATTATAGGTTTGAGGTGTGTAACTTTTTATCTGTGTAGGTAGGAGGACTGTGTCATGCACATACAACTCTCGAATAGACTATTAATAGCTTTCATTCTTGTTTGTTTATTCGCAATCGTCTGTTTAATCACTGAATCGATTTCAATGCAATTTTCACGAGATTTAATGTACATCAAAGTCCGACTATATAAGGTCGGATTTTAATGAATAGATTTTATACACGAGTTTTAGTCTTTTTCAGCTGGTTGACGTCAGTTGCTGAAAATAATAAAATCTGTTAAAGATCAGGCATTCTTTACCAGATCTTGGCAAGCCAGGGTCGTTGAAGGATATTGCTGCAATCACCACGCTTGGTATGCGAATCGGTGATCGCAGTAAGATAGGAGAATCTTAGAGCTTATAGATGTTGCTGCCCATCCATTAGGTGTATGTACTTTAGTCGCCTTTTGCGACACCCATAGGGAGATATGGGGTGGTCTATTCTATGCACATATGAACACAAATACGCTCAATCACACGTACGTTTATAAAATACTTAAGTAATGTTGAGGGGTGTGCCGATTGCTCACTGCCCTTCTCCAAAATATTTCGGTATCCCATTGGATAGAGCGCTTACATACAGACAGCACTGCATTAACACCAAGCAGAAAGTGGGAACTCGGAACAACCTCCTGCGCCGACTCATGACTCCTAAGTGAGAAGCCTCACCACAGGTGCTGCGGACGACCGGTTTGGTCCTCTCTTTTTCGGCAGGCGAATAAGTCAGCCTGTTCAGCACACACGCACATGGTGGATACAGCACTAAATGACACATGCCGGATTGTTACAGGTTGTCTTAAACCAACCCCGGTTGGGATGCTGTATCCATTGGTTGGCATTGCCCCCTCGGACGTCCGCAGAGATGTGGCAAGCATTATTAAAGGGCTAACTTTTTTAACCCCTTCAATATAGCTTGCCACACACTGAGCCCCGGCACCCTTTACACCAACACGTGCCGGTAACCCAGAGGCTAAGGAGCCGCCACAATTTCATAAAAGAAGTGCCCCCTCTGGATGATAATGCAAACCAAGCCCGATTAGGTCTTTGGAAGGAAAGGATAGGTTCCCAACGAGTCTACCTACTCCTTGCGGAGCACCTTCCACCTGGTCATGAACTTCCTTGGCAGACTTGGAAGTCCTTAAATAGACTGCGGACTCAAGTCGGAGGAAGCCGGGAGAACATGAACAGGTTATAGGTTTATACAGGGGGTATAGCTCAGAGGTTGTGTGTGCGTGTGGTATCTCCCTCCAGACAATAGCGCACCTCCTATTCTGCCCTGCGTGCCCCAACACCTGTACACGCGAGGACCTGTGCAACGCCAATGATAATGTTGTATCAGTGGCCGAGTACTGGTCTTCTCAAATTTGAACGCCAGGTCGACACGAAAAGAATAAGAAAGAAGAAGGCAAAAGGCAGAACAACTGGTTTAAATAATAAGCAAAACCTGTTTACCTCATGAATTTGTAGTGGATTTACTGAACTCTATTAATAATGCAATTGTATACATTACAATTTCAATGATGCTGTGTTGTTTCAAATGCTAGAGTAAAAATAATATCAACTGTGAGGTGAACGTTATTTTACATAATAAAATGCAATATAATCCGGTTATCAAATAATCGCCTCAGTCCAGGAACAATATAAGGTTCATAGTTTAGTTTCGTAACACGTTGATCAAGAAGATGAATATTTATTTGGAATTCGCGCATGATTTTAATTTATATTAACTTCTCACTTATCGGGTAATGACTTTTAAATGGCGATAGAATAGAACCAAGGTAAGTCCCTCATCTCGTAGTATTTATTTATTTATTTATTTGGGAAACAAACAACTGTACAATGTATCTTACATTATAAGTAAACTATTATCTAAGTGCAAAGTAATTAAAGTACAGTCAACTACGTTTCCACATATTACAATAGAATATCAGTGGTGTTAGACGTTAGTAACTTAAAACTATTGTTAATCCTATGCATGGGTGTGTAACATAATGTGTTTATTTTAAGTAATTAGTATTAATAATTTATTCTAAATGTAGTTTAATGTGATTTATAATTTCTTTTCTAAATTTTAAGGTTCTTAATCCAAATATATCAATCTCAGTAAAATTGTTATTATATGCCGTAACTATTTTGTGTAGGGGTGCTCGTTTACCCGCATTCGTTTTGCAGGGAGTAGTAGCAAATAATGGGTAAGTGCGTCCCGCTCGCCTCAATATGATTCTCGGGACTATGTAACTTAAGTTGTTTACTAGTTCAGTACATTTGAATCTATTGTGAATTATTCCGTGAAGATCATAGCTTGAAGAAGCAGTCGTCTAGCATGAAGAGTCAGAAGGTTATATTTAGTTAAAGACTCATCATATGTTAGACGTGGAGTGCAGCATTTATAACACACTTTCTTAAGGAACTTCCGTTGTATGTTTTCTATAGATTTATTGTATTTAGCGTATTATGGATCCCATATTATGCTTGCATATTCAATTTGCTGACGGACTAAGGTGTTAAACAGATGTAGATATGTAGTGGGGCGCTTAAAGTTGACAGACGCTGACTAGAAGTATGACTAGCATAGCATGTACAATCGAGAAAGGAGTCCCAGGGAGCCCCATATACATCACGCCTTACGAGTTTTTTTATGTATGTCAGAAGCATAGGTTGGATGTTCCATTATACGTCAGAAACATTTGTCGTATGTGCCTTTATCGTAAACTGGCACTTACGACCAAGTGCTTCTGTATTATAATATATATCCGTCGTTATGCTTTTTAGGTCTAGATATTTATAGCTGTACTCGTATTAGCAATATCAATATCATCATCATCATCAGCCCGTATAACGTCCACAGCTGAACATGGGCCTCCTCCCGAGGGAGGGTATTTGCCATAGTCACCACGCTTGGCAGGCGGGTTGGTGACCGCAGTAATATGTTGTACCACACAAGGAAACGCTGCTGCCCGTTCCTTGATATACGATTATTATAGATGATGTTACAACAATCGGGACCAACGGCTTAACGTGCTTTCCGAGGCACGGAGGGTAGTCCCTCAACCAACCAGACCCTATGCCTATATATTAACAATATGTCAAAACATATTGCTCCAACCTATTAAACTATACGAACAAAGCTGGTAAACCCCGTGGGTCCTAGTACACAATATACGGTCTATATAGACTATAGTTACTGTTGGTTTGCATTGGTTCGTGTCGCGTGCAAATTTGAATTTTTCTGCGCCATTAACCATCGCTTGCCGCCCGACCGCGGCGCTGGTCGCGCCACGTTGCATTGGCGATGATGCATTTGCGTTTAACCTATACATTTATTTCGATGCATTTAATTAATGGACTGATATAAAATTAAAGGTAACTAAATTATATATATATTGTCAAGGTTTGCATTGATAGTAAAACTAAACTATTGTGTCTTCTAAATATGTGCCTATGTTATGTATTGTGAATATTTAAGAATTTTGGTAAATCAAGTAGTAAGATATCGATGCTAAATGTTAACCAAATTATTTTATTTTTTGCATAAGAACGTGCAATTTTGTTTTTTTTTTGCCATACGCTGTCCGTTAATAATTAATAAATTGATGTGGAATAAAAGGTAAATTTATTGCCAAATGTTTTTCATGGTAGTTAAAACTACCATGTATTATTGACAAAATTGTAAGTTCCAAATATATTTCGCGTTAAGAATAAGTAGTTGTGTTATATAATTGCTCTGTACAGTGAATAATATCGTTGTAACCATTTTTATTATTTTAGTAGTAGATTTTTTTTGTACCTTGTGCGAAACAGATACAAATCCATACATACCTATCCTACTAATAATATTATAAACGCGAAAGATTGGAAGTATGGATGGATGGATGTTTCTTACTCTGTCACACCAAAAGTACTGAACGGAATTGGCTGAAATTTTGCTCCGGGATTGGTTATACGCTGGATTAGCTTTATTAGCAAAACAACACGCTCCGACCCACTGGGGCCGAGTAATGCGCGTGAAAACCGCGGGGCGCAGCTAGTCTTAAATAATTCTACACCTCGCATTAATAATATCAGCAGGATATGAGGCATTGTGTAACGTATTTGTGTTTACATGTCAAATAGAAGCTGTAGTATATCTCCCGATGTTTCTAGAAAAAAGAACATATCCCAAAGGTTCATTGTAAGCGCGCTGCTCGTCAATATGTGTTGGAAAATATCAGCTTTTTCTCTGTTTATTGCAGCATTTCCCCCTACATTGGGGTCGTTGCTCGCTAGCTAGGGGTTTTCACCCGGAAACTAAGAAGAGGTTGCATATTATTGTTGCCGTCTAATAATGTTTACAGTATTGTGTGTGTGTAAATATGGGAAGTTTAATTATTATTTTATAAAAAAACTAATTGTAAATCAGATGTCAAAAACAGTTTAACGTGAATTATTGAAAATTAATTCAACAATTCTAACCTAACACGTTAGATTGTATGTAGTTCTTTATGTTTTGCACATTTAGTTTTTCTATATAATTAACGTGGAATCATCAAATCCTTACCCGACCTGGAGTTATATAAAGTTTTAACATAAGTCAAAAATAAATAAGCATGCATGTTAGTAAATTTAAAATAGTTAAACATAAATGTATATTTTTAAACAATATAAAGCGCCTAGAGAGTGCTGACGACAGCATTACAGAAATTACAGTTGCTTGTCTTCTAATTTTGCACAAAAGGACAAACACGAGCATAACTAGATTCAAAGAACCAACCCACTACGTAGGTACTTATCTATTTACGTGGAAAACAGTTTTTTCACAGAAAAGATGTTTAAACCTCATTTAATTAAAACCAGGCTTTTATTCAGAGCACGTTTCATTAAGTAAAAGACAAATTGTTCTTAATTAATTAAATAATTTCTCAGGCGGAGTTTATTTTTACTTTTTTGATCCTCATGATGTTTTGTTAGTGCCCTCGTCTAGTTTTCATTTGGCCACGTAAAGTACAAGCTTGTGCATATTTTAAAAGGTTCATTATTTACTCACTGACACATCCCAGACTGTAGGAGGGCATTATTTTAATGGATTTAAAGTGAGTCTGAGTTCATCGATAAATATTTAATTCGTTGAGATTGGTTCTATGTATAATTACTTACTGCCGCGCGGTTTCACTCGCGTAAATTTCGTCCTCGTGGGAACTTCATAAAAAAATATAGCCTTTAACCTTCCTAGATGGAAGAGCTATCTAACAATGAAAGAATGTATCAAATCGGACTAGTACTTTCTGAGATTAGCGCTTTAAAGCAAACAATAAACTCTTCAGCTTCATATATTAGTATAGATAATTTGTTCTAATAGACAATAGATAGTGTGATGTTTGTAGATTGAGATGTTGCTATTTATGTTTATAACTTAATCATAATTTTATATTACCATCCATCGTAACTCATTGTGTCAGAATACTGTTAAATTAATTAAATTACTTTAAATAAAAAAAAGTGTTAATGAATTCATTAAAGTCGAATCTTGACAAAATGATGTCAAATGTTTAAATGAAAATTAAATTTGTAAATGTCAAAATTATTTCGTACCTATATGCACCTAAATTTAACAATTAGATTCTTATTGTTCGAATATCATAGTATCCTTGTAAACTTTAAGCTTAGTTAGGCATCTTTGATACAGAGTTGTGTAAGTTTTTCTTTTTCACTTACAAAAACAGGAAAGCTTCAACCGTCTATCGTGTACGATACTTCTTATTTTTGCAACGTTCGCCTGAAACCAACCTTACCGCTAAACTTAGAAGAGTTTCTTAAAGAAAATATTTGTACGTAAGTGTACCTTGTGAACCGTGAATATTTAAACCTTGATACAAATAAAATTAGTCTAGTATACATATCGCATAAAAGAACTCCGTGGCTACGTTATTTATTAAAAAGATAATGATTTTATTTAATCGCGATTGAGACTTGTACAAATCGCGAAAGTAATTTTAAAGAATACAACCGTAAATTGTACTCTTATTTATATTTAATAGAAAAATATTTTGTCTCGAGACAGATCTCTGATATGGATCAGAGATCTGAATAGATCAGTGTCTACATCAGGGCAACAGTCGCTCATAAAACATTACCTTTCCCATGCCATTTGACTCTTTTATCTCTGTTAATAAATGTCTCTCTCTCTCTCGCTTTACAAAAGCCCTAATAACGTTTTTGAAATTTGTTAACAATCAGACAAAAACAATATAATCGTTGCTTTCTATATTGTATTTAAAAATAAGTTTCTAATTTAATAACGAAGCTTCTCGTTTTACTTTTTATATATTATATTTTATTGGTAAATAAAGTTAGGTAGGTAGTTCTCAATTTTACACCTAACTGAAGCCACAATCGTACTCATGTTACCCGTTAATCCTGTGTAATTACTCTCTAGTGTACTATATTAGAAAATAATTACACTATATACAGTATATACGAGGCTGATGTAGATTGCAGCATCAGTCAATGTAGAAACTTGAGACGCGATATGATACTACATTATTGTTTTAAATAATAGTTGGTAGAACCATATAACATTAGTATATAAAACAGTTTGAGCTGGACTCATTTTTAAAGGATTGGCCTACAATCGCATTACCTCTCGAGAGATGGAAGGAGGGAAGGAAGGCCTTTGCCCTGCAGTGGGACAACGTAGGGTCATAATAATAATATAAAACATCGCTGACCAATGAGTTTTCTAGGTGGGCAATTTTTTAAAGTCTGAGGTGTCGCCGCCCGCCCGGCTTTCTACCTTTAGAGGTAACTACGAGCCTACGTTTGGACGGACGGACTTGAACAAATAACTACTATTATTTTGTGTATTTTACTTACAGCAATGTATGAAGTTCGTAAACTGTGCTTGGTTTTGCTTTATTCCAAAACTCTAGTATTCTTCCGTTTTGACTAAATTAATGATACTTAAGAATTGATATAAGTGCCAAGCGACTGTATTGATATTTTTTATTATAAGCATAATCTACCTCACGCGAATTGAAATTCAGCTCTCATTTTCCTTTATTTTTTGGAACATCCTATTAAACAACTAGAATATCTACACATTCTCATAATCCAAAACAATCTTACTCTCGACAATCCACCTAAGCGTAGTAATAGAAGTGTTACGATCGCATTTATTACACCTCAGGTGAATATTCTCGAAGTTCGAACTCTTTTCCACGCCTCGTTAACTTAACCATCCGTTTTCAATTTATCTAAGAGGCGAGACCAGTAGGTGGTACCTATGAAAACGATATGCACTCACGATTCATGTGTGCTGTGTTATGCTTGAATAATCTGAGCTTAGTTAACAAAAGATCTGAAGTTGGGCGACAGTGGAGATGGATTTCGAAAATGTGGTACTTAACATTTCCAAATTCCATCTCTACTGTATCTACTTTGCTTATTTTTATTATTAACATTATAGTACAGAACGTGTGTCTCCAATGTCGTGAGAAGTAACAGAATAATAAACAAAAATTATATTAATAGACGTATGTGATTATCATGTATTTGAGAGGTGAACCCATTTTTAGTAATCATGTTTAGGTACTTGATAAAACCAGGAGACCTTATCACATGAGTTCGATGAAAAAGTGTCTTAATTACTGTGCGTCTATTGTAATGCATTTCCTTTGTTATTATTACTGTATTACTAAAAACATATTTAAAATAGTTTCAACCTCCGTAGCGTAGCGGTATTAAGCTCGCTTTGAATCTCGGAGGTCGTGGGTTCGATCCCCATGCCGGACAGGAAATATTTGTGTAATTTCTAAGATTTCTTTCCGGGTCTGGTTGGTTGAGGGACTACCCTCCATCCCTCGGAAAGCACGTTAAGCCGTTGGTCCCGATTGTTACACAACATCATCTATAATAATCGTATATCAAGGATCGGGCAGCAGCGTTTCCTTGTGTGGTACAACAGAATACTACGGTCACCAACCCGCCTGCCAAGAGTGGTGACTGGCAAATACCCTCCTTCGGGAGGAGGCCCATGTTCAGCAGTGGACGTTATACGGTCTGAAGATGATGATAATAGTTTTTGCATACATAGTACCTAAACGCTGAGTAGCGAAGACATTTATATTAAAGACATAGTAATATGTTAATAAGCTCCATGTTTATTTGTTCGCAGTAAATCTATTCAATATATATGGTTTCAATGAAATGGACATTTACATAATTGTATGTATATACGTGAAACGTAGTAAGTAGATACTCAGTAAACACAGGCTTTGCTATCGACAATTAAAAAAACATGCACACATGTCATTGTAAATTTTCTTAGCATGTCGGTACGAATAACATGAAAATAAATATCAATTTGTTTCTTTATTCTCTTACACTTACTTATTTGTCTTCGATATTAATATCGTCATCAAAATTACAATGTTTATCAATTTTGTTGTCGTAACAATATCAAATTCGTGGAATTAAATTCTAATCTTTCATCATAAACTTTATATCTATTTAATCTTTTGATCCGTTATGAAACCAGCTGAGAGTTCAAACAGCTAGGGATATAATACTGGTAGATGGCGTTGTATTATGATATTTTTTTATAATTAAATAGACTTTCTAGGTCTGGAAAGTTTTATAGATTTATTGTTACCAAACCACTGCCACATAATCGACATCGAATTGTGTAGGTTTTTCTTCTCCATAGCAATTGTAGTGTACACTATAAATATATATTTATAATATTAGATATAATATTGTCTTATATACGTCAGTGATGGGGCTAGCTATCATAGTTGTCAGCGGGCAGTCACATTGTTGGTCTGGTTAAGGTTGTGCGGCTGCACATTGGATGTGATAGTGAGCCAGTGATTGGTGGTCATAAGGCCCTACAAGTCACGTATGAGCCGTCAGCAAGAGCGGACGTGTTGATCTTAGCTACTGGTGATATAAAGAACCAATACGTGTCCCCCTGTGTTAGTACGAGTACTACAGCAATGATTTGCAAACCATACCATCTCCCCACCAAAACCAGGCCTCCGTCACTCGCTACAGGCCGCGCGTTAAATGCCTACCGCCCGGTGTATCTCTGGAGATACAACTGACAGAGGGCTGTCGAACGCCTGCCTGAGCGTTTGTACCGCACAGTACCGCGCTTGCGCTTCGAAATGCCGAAACCACGTAATTATTGTGTAGTAAATGGGTGTAAAAATAAAAAAAAACGAAGGATTTTTTTTCTTTTTTTTCAATGCCGAGAGACGAAGGAAGGTGAATAGTATTTTAAATGAATATTTATGATTTTTTTCACCTATTATTTCTTTGAACATAAGAAGGCAGATCCTTAATAAGTAAGTAAATTAAGGAGTTTTTGAGTCAGGTATTATAAAACATTTGTTATTATGGGTAATTCCTACTGTAGTTACCTTTCCTAGTAGGTAGTTACTTACGCAATAGGCAATAGGTACCTACAACCCTAGCGCATTCTTACGACGACGCTTTAGTACGTGACTCGCACGGCGGGCAACAGTCTCGACTCTTTGTGCGCGAACTTATGGTACATTTCTGCTTGTTCTGAGCAGCAGGTATTATTATTAAGATTTTGTAGGCTATTATAACGAAGGTATTTTAACTTTTGTATGGGAGTGATGTATCTGTTACGTAGTAACTATTTATTAATCTGTACCAAAACTTCAGTAATCTGTAGTTGCATGAACACCCAACCTTCCTATTAACCGAATTCGTACTTGAGAAAGGCTCTCAGAAACAGGCAACAATAATATTGTACTGCAAAATATTAAGCGATAGAATACAGTCCAATTCTAAATATACAGTCAGACGTTTTGCACCACTGGTATTTATTGAACAAAGGATGCATTTGCAGTAAGGTATGAACTAGAGCAGACAACAATTTCTGTGAATAATTGGCTTCTTGAATCTCAAGGCAGGTGCATTTACGGGTGTATACGAGATTTGCTTCAGCCAGTCCGAATATATCTTTGTTTATAGGTTTACCTAATGTAAATAATAGATTTATCATTCTTATTTATATATATATATATATATATATATATATATATATATATATATATATATATACATCTTGAAGGACATGTTGCGTCGTACATGGCGTTATTTACCGATGATGCTGCGTCCGACTGACTTTGTGCGTCCAGAATACGGACGCAAGATTGACCGACCCTCATTTTTAGCCCAAGTGTCCCTTATGATCATTAGAACGCAAGGGCGAAAAATTGGCATGGACGTAATTCCATCACTACAATGCCTTTTAGCGTATAATATAGTTCCGCCATCGTCCGACTGAAATTTGGAGGGCACTAGTGTTCAGCGTATAATTTACCACGTATACTTTGAGTTCAATTCACCGATCTTATCGTGTCCATTGAATATCGTACTTAATATGTAAAGTTTTTATCATGTTTTCTTGACAACAATCTTGCGTCTCTTAAATATCCTTAAACGGGCACTAGGTACGGTGTCTGAGGGGCCCATTCGGGGTACACGAGGGACGCATGGCGCGGGGCGCGGGGCGGCGGGCTTCAGCGCGCTCGCGTGCCGAAGTTTGTTAACAAACAGACATGTGCCGGCTGTGATGTAAGCTTGTCACCAAAGTGAATTATTTGCAAGTGTGTTAAAAGTGGTTATTTATTCAAAGGTATTAACTTCAAAGAATTACAGTGCACGATTATTTAGAAAGCGACAAAATTAAACATTAAATGTTTTATATTACGATATGCCTTTTATTCCGTATATTCACCTGCATAAATATGACTAGGTACTATTATATTATTCGTACCATGAAACTTCCTCTTTCTACCTTTGAACCTACATGTTCACACCAGCCTGTGCATCTGAGCTAACCTGTTTATACATACTTACCTGTCCAACTCCGAACTTACCTGTTCACACCAGCCTATGCCTCTGAGCTTACCTGTTTATACATACTTACCTGTCCAACTCCGGACTTACCTGTTCACACCAGCCTGTGCCTCTGAGCTTACCTGTCCAACTCCGGACTTACCTGTTCACACCAGCCTGTGCCTCTGAGCTTACCTGTTTATACATACTTACCTGTCCAACTCCGAACTTACCTGTTCACACCAGCCTGTGCCTCTGAGCTTACTTGTTTATACATACTTACCTGTCCAACTCCGGACTTACCTCTTTCTAGGCTTGACACTAGACAAGAAACTTCAATGGAGTCCCCATATTTCTTGTCTCGCTGGAAAATTAAACTCAGCTGCTTACGCGGTTAGAAAAGTACGGGAACTCACTAATGTAGAAACTGCATGTTTAGTCTACTTTAGTTATTTTCACAGTATTATGTCCTATGGCATTCTGCTTTGGGGTAAAACTGCTAATATTCAAAGCATTTTTATACTACAAAACGTGCAGTTCGTTCTATTTATCAACTAAGTACGAGATTCTCCTTAAAACACTTTTTTAAGGACATAGATATACTAACAGTCGCCAATATAATCTATATCCGGCAAAATATTAACCTTTTAAACAAAAGAAGTGACATACACACAATAAACACTAGATATAAGCATAAACTTTGCGCCGAATACGATCGCCTACAAAAAGTACACTCATCTTTTGTGGGATTAGGAGTCCGTATGAATAACAGAATACCTGTACACCTACAAGAGTTACCTTATGATAGGTTCAAGTCAACTGTTAAGAGGATTCTAATAAAAAGGGCTTATTATTCAGTAAACTACTATTTAAACGACAATAACGCTTGGTTGATCAGAGAAACACAGACAACACTGTAAACTCAGTTATTGAAACAGTTTAAACATTGTTCAACTAAAGGTTTAATATTAATAGACTTGTAGATATCCCCACTTTAGTTCGTCATGCTCCCATTGTCTGTCATTGCTTGCGGTGGCGGTGTGGGGCGGGTCGCCACCTTCCCTCTAATATGGCGAGGGAGGCGATGGCTGCGTCACACGTCATACTCATGAACGGGTGCTGCTTGTGGTGACTGGTCGGCTGTTGTCGGGGATATGTTATGTTAATTTTTATTTTATATTTTGTTAATTCTTTTGTTTATAATTATTATTATAGGTATATCCTTTGATTGACCTTGTGTAAATTGTTATTTTGTAAATGTGTGTGAATGCATCCGCCATTAGGTTTCTTTGTAGATTGTCTGTGCCTGAGTAAACTTTAATATCTACATTATGGTATTTACTGTATTAATATTATTTCTTTCTTGTCTTATTGAACACCTGGTCGGTATAAATTGACCAGGTAATAAATGGTAATGTACGTGCATTCGCTTACATCATATACACGCTGAAATTTAAATGGTTGTTTTCCCGCAGCGAAAAGATTTGGTCTTAGTTAAACATTTAATTTATACAAAAACTAAATATTATAAACAAAAAATGGCCGATTAACAATCGTGAAAAACCAAACTCGAAAGTGACATCGAACCGATAGTAATACCTCGCGATACCTAGCGCTCGCGTCGATCGGTCGCACGTTCGTTGACCCGGGTGTTAGTCAATCAGCTGATACCTACACCTTAGGTAATGTAACACAGTACCCAATCATAATAATAAGCTTTATCCAATACCTTTTTAGTTACAACTTACAGAAAACGTAACTTAAAACAAGTTTATTATCTAAGAACAATAATTTTCTGAATTAGATTATAAAGTAATTAAGGCGTATTTAAAAAAATTGAAAAATTTAATGAACTCCGCGGAAATGATATGGATGCAGTCCTTCTGAGTTGAGTAGTTTCCAGACGTAGTATTGGCTTACGCCAAACTTAGCTGCCGCCATTCGCGTACTTCGGCGAGGATCGCGTTTGAAGTACTCGATGATCTCCTCGTCGAGCTCTGGCGAAAGAACGGCCGATCGACCTCTGCCCTGTGCATGTGGTGGCACCTGGAACTGCCCATGATCGAGTAGCCGTCGCCGCTACGATCGTCCGGTCCTGTATGACTTGAGGGTTCAGAACTCCGCGAAGACGGAGTGACGCCAAGTGTTGCAGCTCGGCGTAAAGACGCCAGGCAGTATGGGAATTATAATTAGCCCTAGCCTACAGTTGCACCATAGCGACGTACTCTAAATTACTAAAACTGTAATGTCGGTCCATAATACTAATAAAGTAATAAGCTAACGCGTGCTGCGCTTCCGACGTTCACGGGACAACTAAGGAAGGAGGGAGTCGAAGGAGAGCGCGGGGCGTTCCGGCGTCGGCGCCGCGTGGCGAATTACAAAGGAAGCCGGCTCGTTTGTAATTCTTGCGTGCAGGCTATTTTATGCCGTATAACTACCATTGAGCTCTTATTTTGCTTTGAACGTTTATGGATCGTTCTTTACTTTGTCAGCAGCGCGTGCGATTCGAGTAGTACCTACAAGGTCCGTCTTGTGTTACTACTGTTTATCACGCTTTCGAGTTGTCTAATATTTTTTTTAATAATTTTAAATCCAAAACATGTCTAAAAAAAAAAAAATATGTTTCGATAGTACTACCGACGGCAAGTTGTTCTGCTTCGGGAAAACAACCATTAAAATTTCACGGTGTATACATTGTTTGTACAATATTACATGATTGTGATAAAAGACATGACATAAAAAAAGGAAACAGAGCAAAAGAGACAAAAAAAATAATCTCGGAGTTTCTTTCTTCCTTTCTTCTCCGGATCGTCCACTTAGGTAGCTAGTGAAAGGTTGCAGGCTAGCTAGGGTAGGATCCTCGACGGCATGGCCGAGGACCGCGTTGTAGCTTATTCCCTGAACTGTGATCTCGTGCCAGCGATCATCACCACTGTTCGTAAATCTACTCTTTACTCCAGTGGCACCCTGAGCGTTGGTCCTAACCCCTTAAGGGTGTCCTCAGGTGGATGTCGCTTAGACTTTGGCCGGATTCTTGGAAGTTAATTTTAATTTTAGACCTGTTACCTTTAAGGCATCTTACTATACCTAATGTGTTCATTTGTCATTTAGCGCTCGACAGACGGACGGACTGATTAAAAATTCTGTAAGATCAAATAATTATAACAATGTTTTTAGCTACTTAAGTGATACTTTTGTTACACTTGTACTTGTCAAAATTACACTGTATAAGATTTATCTTATAAAGTGTAATTTTGACAAGTACAAGTGTATGTAAATACCTAAGTGCTGAATAAATTTCATTATTTCGCACCAGCCTGTGCCTCAGAGCTTACCTGTTTATACATACTTACCTGTCCAACTCCAAAATTACCTGTTCACACCAGCCTATGCCTCTGAGCTTATCTGTTTATACATACTTACCTGTCCAACTCCGGACTTACCTGTTCACACCAGCCTGTGCCTCTGAGCGTACCTGTTTATACATACTTACCTGTCCAACTCCGAACTTACCTGTCCACAGCAGCCTGTACCTCTGAGCTTACCTGTTTATACATACTTACCTGTTCAACTCCGGACTTACCTGTCCACGCCAGCCTGTGCCTCTGAACTTACCTGTTTATACATACAAACTTACCTGTCACTCGTCAAAAATGATTATATTGCTTTTTAAGATTTTGTAGACCACCAAAGTGAAAATACCTGAATACCTACGCTATACATAGGTATTGTCACTTTTGTATGCTAACTATTAATTATTTATTATCTGTGCCTGGAGTCATTATAAGCCCTTATATAGGTGGAAGCCTCTTGGCTGATAAGCTGGATACAATAATTCAAAAACAGTATTCGGAACCAATCTGAATTCAATAGTAGATGGATGTCATTTAGTTATTATAATCATGATGATATATGCAGAGCATTATACGGAATTGATTTAAACATACAGTTGGATGGAGGCGGGAATGTGCATGCAGTGTTTTGAACGTATACGGAGATATTCAGTGTGCAAGAAAGATTTAAGAGTGAACGGACGCACTAATTCAGTTATTCGGAACCAATCTGCATTCAATAGTAGATGGATGTAATTTTGTTATTATAATCATTATGATATATGCAGAGCATTATACGGAATTGATTTAAAAGTACATTCGGATGGAGGCGGAAATGTGCATGCAGTGTTTAGTAGGTATACGCAGGTATTCAGTGTGCAAGAAAGATTTAAGAGTGAACAGACGCACAAATTCAGCTAGAAATATTTAATTTGAATATCACCATTTAACGTTTAAATGAAATTTGACGTCGACTACTGATATGATACTGATTAAAACATCTTACATACGCATTGAAAACATTAAAAATCTCACTACATTCAGTGGACGCCGCAGGGTGGTAGTTTGTAAAGACGCAAGAAGTCCTTCGCGATTTATATATATATATATATATATATATAACGATAAATAAAACTTACATTATTGAACTTATAACTAGTATAACACAATTATATTAAATAATGTAGGTATACATATGTATATATATATATATACATAATAAATTAAGTGTGCAATTGCATAAAGGTACAGCTTCTTTCAATAGAAATTACTTGCAATTGAAAACGAATATATTGTGTGTAATTAATAAAATCTAACTAATCTTATACTATAACTGAGCCACAAGATACAAGCGATGCTTAGTTTGTGGCTCACCGATTTGTATACAACAACTGTTATGTTTCTTTATGAACAATAATTATTATTATTATACTTTCTGACGGTCCTACGGCTTACCTATACCTAATTTTAACATAGTAACACATATGTTTATATTATATTTAGGTAAGCCGTAGGACTGTTAGATACCTATTTCGTGAAAGGTTTTTTTGTCCATATAAATTATGTTTAGGTAACTATGCCAAATATATATGTAGGTACAATCTTGGTGATTGAAAATTCTTATGAAATTTAAAATAAATATCGTCTACGCAGATTTGATCCCTGTTTTTTTATTATATTAAAAAGAGTTTTCGGTCCAATATTTATTTCTCTACACTTCTTTTAGTAATATTAAAGGTACGAACATTACGTAATATTTATCTGTAATAATAGAACGAGATCAAAGAGCCGACAAACTTTTGACATAACTCCGGTAAATCTTTTTAATAAGATTTGTTTCCCGTAATGCTGACACAATTCATCATGGGTAGGTATTCTATTCCAGAACAAAAAAAAGGAAATAAAAGGATCAGCCCTTTCAACTTACGAGTTTTATATTGTATATATTTTTGTACTAGCTTTGATGGAAGTTGAGCTTTGTTTGTAGGGACCGGCCGCCCGTAAAGAGTTCAAGAATACCGCCCTCGGCATTACCCGGGAGTGTTTTCGGATTTGTAAAGAAAGAGTGAGATAACTTAACTAGAAATTATATAAAAACATTCATTTGACAATAGTAGCACCTCTGTGGCGTAGCTGTATAAGGTCGCCTTGAATGTCGAAAGAAGGGAGTTTGATTCTCGCTCCGTAAACAAATAAGTAAGTAAGTAAATCAAAGATTACTTACCGGATTTGGTTGGTTGAGGTTGGTTGACTACTCTTTGTGCCTCGGAATGCACGTAAAGCCATTATTCCCGATTGACATCATATTTGACAGCTTATACCTAAGTTTATCCTGTACATAATACTGCGGACACCAATCCGCATGCCAAGTGTGACTAAGGCAACTCCCCATTCGAAGGAGGCCTGTGTTCATCAGTAGACATAATACGGAATGATCATGATGATGCTTAGTAGTAAACTGAACTAAAAAAAAAACTGACGTTCATGTTACTAACTTAACACTAGTTAATGATGAAATGTGACCTTTGACGATGGCGGTACCTCTTTATCTGTCTTATAATATGTATGTATAGAAACAATTATTGACTGACATCAACACAAAACCCTTACATCTGAACGGACTGCGTAGAAATTTGACATGCAGATAGTTATTTAGACATAGGTATCCACTAAGAAAGGATTTTCTAATATTCTCCCCTTAAGTTTATCGGAAAAATATAAATATAGGCGGACGAAATCGCGAGAAAAAAATATTAAGTTTATAGCTTACTACTGAAAATTACTTTAAGGTATGTATTGGATGTAAATTTTATTGATCCTACACTTAAATTACCTTGTTATTATTAAAACTTTAAGGTTAGGTGGTTAGCTAAATTTGTGCAAAACTACCACCAAAGTGGTGATAGTTTTGCACAAATTTAGCTTTTTTGGTTCTTTAAGACAAAATATTGTGTCTATGAATATAAACAACACTTAATATACGTAATTAAATCATACAATATCTAATAAATTCAATTTATGATTTAAAAGTTTCCACAGAATAAGCTAGTTGAAATATATTTGCTTTTGCTATTTCATATGTATTTTGAAGCACATCAAACAGAGTTATTCCCCGAATGTTTTTCATTGAAATATTCAAAGAAGTATTTTATTTGCATAACATTATTGCGGAGCTTCTGTAAATAGATCTGAAAATGTCCGTTCGATGTAACCCCAATAACCGACCTCGCTTATATGGACCTCTATATTGAAAAGATGGAACGACGAGTGTATTGCCTATCTTCTTCGTCCTTGGTAAATACTTCAAACCATTTGTAATATATGCCTTGTGGATCATATTTTATAATCTATTATGGAAAAATATGGTTGAAAAAAATATTATGAGGGTACGGCAGACAGACGAGTGAATTTAAACTACTTTGCACCAAAATTACACTATTTTGACAGTGCTGACATGGATTTATTACAAAACTAGACACTCGGTGTCGAGCTTCCCCCAATTATGTTGGAGCGTTAAGTTGGCGTATAAAAATACTGACTTATAATGACGTATCGCCAAAATCCACAAATACCGCAAAATACATCTAGCAATCGACTCATACAAGCAAAATATTTTTCATTATTTTTTACAACTAGTAACAAAATAATAAAACGAAAACCTTAAAAGTAAAATGTTTTGTTCCTTGTAATTCTACGGGGTGTGTATTTTATTAAGGTTTTCCTCCAAAATACGAAAAGTTTTTATCACGGAGCCCAAAACAATTTTCACGGAGAGTTTCCACCATAACCTAAAATATGAATGATCACAAGTTTCTAGGTCAAACTGATTATAAATTTAGTACATATCTACTTTGTTGTTGAACTGTTTGTTTCCGTGGGATGTTTTGGGTTTGGAATTCACAACCTACGTTTACCTAGACAACTGTCGTTGTTTTTGCGGACGTAAAGTTATTATAGATATTGTCTTAGACATGATCTAAGCTATCATAGCTTATAGATATTGTCTAAGATAAAATCTGTCCAGCCTATCAAACCTATAAGATCATAAGCCTCTTAAGCGTTTCTTTTGTTAGTTATACATTTAATAACACTTAAATGTAGTAATATCATACCATTTTAGTTGCGGCTACGTTGTATTGTTTTTCTCTGACATATGTAGTAAGCCATGAGGCTTTTCTTACTTCACCAGGTAGCTTTATTAAATGGTTTAAAAAACATTTTAAGCAACCTGTGCAAGATTTCCTCCAAATTTGGCATCTCATAAACTGCTGGTTGGATTGAGGAATTATGACTTTTAGTTTTTCGGGAAATTAAGTTTTAGTATCTCTATTAAAAGACTGAGTCTAACTGTAACCCTATAATAGGTAGTCATTCATGCAGCCTACATCTTATGTCCTCCATTACACATTTTAGTTTGATATGTGTCTTTCGAAACATTAATTAATAGTATTTATTCGAACATGCAACAGAAGTTACAGAACAAATAAATGGAGATGCTTGCTTC
Organism: Nycteola revayana; assembly: GCA_947037095.2. NCBI lineage: Eukaryota > Metazoa > Arthropoda > Insecta > Lepidoptera > Nolidae > Nycteola > Nycteola revayana. The sequence goes on along the minus strand of OX344857.2, from coordinate 11,260,630 downwards.
GTTCGCTCGAATACTATAGCTCAAGTGTAAACATAAATTCAGCTCATGTTTCGACGAAGTGGGAAATAAGTTGGTGTTGTAACGATATGGTTCAATTATTGTGTTCACAGTTAAAGGGACAACTTTTATTGAAGCAGACTTGTATTTTCGACTAGTCTTTAGCTGCGATTTGAACCTCGAGATGTCTATTTCTTCATAAAAACTTTGTCACGTCTTTTCATCGTCTTAGAAGTGGTTTATTATGGCTCCCATGGAAGATTATGAGTAAAAATCATGACGTAGTTGAATTTAACATTAATAAATCAGTTGTGGTTTATTATATTGAGTGTATATGATTATTAACAATTAAATGTTATCATATGTGGACTCATCGCTAAACAAAGTAAGGCCGTTATCATCAATATTACAACTATAATTATAACGTTACCAATAAAAGACCGACCTTATGTACTAAGGCATTACGGCTTACAAATAAGTATATCGCGTCAATATAGGTGTTTACCGGACATAAACTCTTATAGTTAGACAATTTAAGTGGCTGTGTGTTTGGAAATAAACGCTACCTATATTTTCTTAGCACGCGACTAACTTCAACCTTTTCCAATAACGCAATTTAACGTTACTTTATAGGGTTTTGTTAAGGTTAAAAACGGGACTCTATTACCAAGACTTCGCTGTCTGTCTGTCTGTCACCAGGCTGTATCTCAAAAACCACGATAGCTAGACAGTTGACATTTTCACAAATTAAGTATTTCTTTAGCACTATAACAACAAATATAATTTAAAAAACAAAATAAATAATTAAGGCAAAAAAAAGTTTGTTGTATGGGGTACCCATACAACAAACTTTTTTTTTGCCTTTTTTAGCTCGATGTCAATAACGGCAACATGTAGGCTCTTGACAATGGTACGGAACCTTTCGTGCGCGAGTCCGACTCGCACATGGCCAGTTTCTTTACACTTTATTGCAACGATTAGCGTTAACTAAATAAAAAATATGAAATTAAATCTTTAGGGTTGGATTCTTAGGGGGTTCAAGTTCTGTTTATTTCTTTAATTTTATCTTTCTTTTAATTAACCACGATGTTATTTTTCTTATGGACGATACATGTTATGCAAATAAAATTTTCGTTCCAACATCATTTAATTGAGAAATATATACTTCTCAAAGCGTGATAGGTGATCTTACGTTGCTTACATTATACATTACATTACATTACACGTAACAAAAACTTTTTTGCTAACAAATAGTTAACCATCAAATGTTACATTAAAATAATTGCTTATGTGATAACAGCGAGCTTTGTGGTATCATGCCTCCTAAGATACTCAATACTCAATCGTTTATTGCATTCCACAGTGTTTTTAGGTGGTATTATTACAAATTCTGTTACTGTTCTGTTCTGTCAAGATAACATCTGCATATGTCTTAAGCATTTGTGATTTACGTAATTAATCTAAGGAACTATGAAATGAAGCAGAAAGGGTGGTATCCTATTCAATTGAAGAATACTTGTTGTGCTTATAACATATTTTTAAACATATAATATTACCTACCATAGATTGTTATATAATTTAGGTACTTATTCTATAACTCACTTGGTCGACAGGTAGTATAATACTCAATACTTTATTGCAATTCACAATGTGTTTACATGTGATAGATGAAATTAAAGGAAAATTATTATCTCTGGTGAATATCAATCCGATATGGATCAATTTTTTTTAACTTTTGCATGTATTATATTTATACAATGACCAGACTACACTAACCTAACTACAAAATTCAAAGTAAAATTGAACGTTGCAATAATTTATAATTTACTGGATTTGAATTCCAATCTCCTATTTAAACCAATATTACAATTACTATCGGTTCTGTTCATTTAAAGCGATAGTCTTTTGTTTCACACGGCGCGACCCGTTATTGGAACTTTACGTTCTATTCAATTCGTATTTCAATGGTAACGTACAATTTCTTAAAAGCGGTACTTCATTAGTTTTCCTCCGGCATCTGCAACCCGCATTCATGGATTGTTTGCAAGGCTCGTGCCCTGCATTGCCACGCTTTTACACCCTCTTCGTTAATAAAACTGTGTAGTCAGATTTTACGTCCATCTCGTTTTAGTAGTAACGCAATTCTTTTGTTCTTAAACATACAAAGCAATGTATACGAAACTGAGACGAAAGGTAGATTTCGCAGGTGTGATAAAGCTAGAAAAAAGTGTTTACAGTAACTCAGTTTACGCGTGAATCATGAAATTAATATTGGTATAGCAGCAAAGTTTTAACTTAAATAGTTTTCACGTATTGTATGTAAACATAACTCCAAAGTTAAATTATTCCAGGGTACCATTAACGGAATGGCCGTCAAATAATATTTACAATGAAAAGTTTGCAAATTAATTGTAGGTATCCGGCAGCTTCCACATTGAGCAGGTACGAACATCCCCCGGGAACATTCATAGCCAAATTCCGGCTAACTCGGGCCAACTCGTGCTCAATGTGAAAACTTTGCTGGAATTTAGACTCAACTGATGAGTTTTCGCTTTAATTCACCTATAGGTACCTAAACAGACGTAACAATATTTTTTGTAATAAACTTATGGAGTTCCACTATACTATACAAATTTTCATCATCGTCATCATCATCAGCCTGTATAATGTCTACTGCTGAACATGGGCATCCTCCAGGGAGAGGGTATTTGCCATAGTCACCACGCTTGGCAGGCGGGTTGGTGACTGCAGTATTATGTTGTACCACACAAGGAAACGCTGCTGCCCGTTCCTTGATATACGATTGTTAAAGATGATGTTATAACAATCGGGACCAACGGCTTAACGCGCTTTCTGAGGCACGGAGGGAAGTCCTTCAACCAACCAGCCCCGGAAAGAAATCTTAGAATTTACACAAAGATTTAGATTAGAACAATTGTCATTATTTAGGTGGACCATGAGTATATAAATTTATTAAATTGACACCACTGGCAGGACTCTTAATGTAATCTCAAATATAGTCTGTCTTTAGCATTTGCTACAGTTAATCCTACATAGTTGGTTGTCGAAATTGATCACTTTTATTAGCGTTTCTGTGGACAATACAGGTAGAAGGAAAAAAATAAGTACAGACTAAATCGTATAACAAGTTAACATTCGTACATTACGCAGATGAAAACTAAGTTTTGCGACAGTCACCCATTGCATATTCTGATTTCCCGGCGGTCACGGGAGGTAACTCGTAAACTCTGTCGGATGGAAAAACTTTTATTTAAATCTGAGTTTGGCGGGGTTTGTGAATCTAAATCAGGACACGTACCTTGCGTTTTTAAATCCGTTGTGATAATTTGTGCTAACGAGTATAAACTTATGAGAAAAATAATAAAAAACCGTTATATGTTTTAAACATCGTGAATTTTAATAATTACTTTCATTTAGCATTCCTGACATGTATACTAAATAAAAAAAGACAATATATTTAGTTTAGCACTTCACTCAACAATTATTAATAACTCAATGAACGTTACACATATTAATAGAAAACCATAAATCACATAAACACAACAATCACAAGTAGCCTTGCATATTAGTAGGTATATTAATATTAACATTTTTATATAATATTTTTTTGTCAATAACAATCCTACTAATATTATAAATGCGAATATGATAATCATAATGATACTGAATAAATTTGGCTGTAAGTTTGCACGCGGGTAGTTTATAAGCTAGATTAATATATAGGCAACAAAATATCACGCTCTGACCCACTGAAGCAGAGTGACGTGGGTAAAACCGCGGGGCGCTGCGCTGCTAGTGTGATTACGTCTTTAATTAAGAATTTTTTGTTTTAAAAATTATTAACCACGAAACTGACGAAATAACTTCGATCTAAACTTTATTTCAAATACATAATTCCGGTAGGAGATTTGTCAAAAACAATAGATTTATTAATTATTCTATAACCAAAGTTATACCATTGTAATTTATCATTGAATTCGGAAGTTTTATGAATAATAATATTCGGAACTGAATCGCGGTTTGTTCATCTTTCAAATAAAAAAGGAAAGTGTCCTAGTTTCTACTGCATCATGTAGAGTCAAACTGAGAACTTTCTCCTTGAAATCGGTAAAAACCTTTTTATTTTACCGTTATCAGATGGAAAATACAATGGTATTTGTCTGTACCTTATTTATAAAAGGGTCGGTTTTCCCTTACATACTTCTATACCCTTCAATTTATAACCAGTGGGCAATGTGTGAGATAAGTAGGGACAAGGATGTTTCATTTGATATGCTTATGATGATGTGCTTCGAACAGGAAGTTTATTCACGTCAAGTAGAATCTACTTCAAGTAATATGTATATGCTTATCCCCAACACAATTGTTCAAGGATAATAATAATGAAGCAAACAATAAGTAGGTCAAGTTGACACATCATTCGAAAAAAAGGGTTTATTTGTGGGAAAGAATTACTAAAGGAAATAAATGGGAAAATATTTCGTTTACGCCGCCCACTGTCGTCAATTTGTTATTGCGTCTTACTCCATTAGTCACACGTCTCTCGTTTGATTCTGAGACAAAGGAATGGTATTATCCGATATTATGTTATCTGAACAAAATAAATGCGCATTAGTCAATCTTCATATTTATTTTGCTGAGTAAGAAAAGGCATCGATATGGAAATGTCATTTTTAGTGAGTGCGGTGAGGCAGCTTATATTTGTCACAATATTTCATTTTGTCAGTTTATATTATTGGCCTTTGTTAAGAGTAGTGGCATATTGACTACAAATTCTATATAGTATGTATAACGTAAAAACAAAGTCTTAAATTTATTGGGACTTTTATTTAAACAATAAGTTATTACGTGTCCTTACTATCTGTCATAAATTATATTTGCAACAATAAAAAAACAAATCTATTTTCGTTTACTTAAAAACGAAAAAAAGAAAAGTTACAAAAATGATATTAACATTAACTTGTATCTGGATTTCTTTTTATAATCCCCTTATAATCTTGCTCAAATCGAAAGAGTACGTCCGGAGTCGCTAAAAGTCGCCTTCTATTTTTTGCTAAGGAATATGATAAATTTACGCACCTTTTTCTTTCTCATAGCCTCGAGCAATTATATGGTACACCGTTTATCTATATTGGCGCACCCAAGGATGACAAATGGTTGAACCTGACGGTAAGTGATTACGTTCACGGGAACAGACTGCTAATGTCTTAGTGACATATCAATACAGTTTGGTTGCTTCAAATTATGTACAATGCAATTGTGTCATGATCAAGACATTCAATAAATAGACTGTATGTAATGTATTAACATTTTGTAATTGCGTATTATTTGCCGCTTAACTCACTTAGTAAACATCTCTGTTAAAAATTGATATTCATTTACCAATTTGGTATAAATTAAGTTTAATTATTTTGTACATTAGCTATGCACTAAACCATCAAATATCTCTTTTAGCCAGGTTTGCTGGAAGAGAATTTATTGAATGAAGCTCGTCTTTGTACATGTTGCACAACTTTATGCAATATATTTATTGTTTGCAATGAAGAATTTAAAAACTATCGGCTTTGTAAATTTACATTCAGTATTAAAATAAAAACCTTGAACAATAAAATATTCGCATTAAATTATATCCTATCGAATGACTTTGTCACCTAAAGCCAGACATCATAAGAGCCTTCAGAAGATATGTAAGGTAGATAACGTAACTATTGATTTTGATCAGAATATCTGTAATTAATGGTCATTAAATTTTATACGTTTGCTAATTAGCCTATTTTGAGTTTTAGTAAGAATATTGGATTGTTATTGCTTTATAGTATAAACGAGTACGTAAATTTAATTTAAGGATATCTTATAATACTACGACAGCACTATCAACTCGAAACTAACACATGGCTAGTGATAACACATAAGGATCGGGCTCATAAATAAAGCCCAACCTCTCTAGATGCGAGAAATTTCTTTCTTCTTAAAAGGTTTAATAATTCTTGATTACTAACAGCATGTCAATGAAGGGTCAACCTCCTAAAAAACTAAGTACATATTATATCCGAGACATTTGAGAACTTAAAAATGGTGATATATTTATGGGTGGATTTAAAGTGGTTTGGATAAATCAATATCGTCTTACGCAAGGGGCTATTCAAGAGACAGAGTGGGGAAATCAAATTGCCCAACTACTTTTAAATCGTAGTTGGTATAACAAGTGTATAGCAAGGGAACGGGCAGCAGCATTTCCTGTGTATTACTGCTGCCAAGCATGTTTACTAAGGCATAAACCCTTCCTCCGGAGGATGCCTATATTCAGCAGTGGACGTTTAACGGGCTGATGATGATGACGATGTTGGTAGTAACGTCTTCTCACCTGATAGTCGCCCCTGGTGGCGCAGCTGAGCACGACGCCCGTATCGTTGGTGAAGTCCACGTGGTGTGATGGCTCTAGGATGCTGGGCGCTCGCCGAGGCTCCGGAGACGCGCTCACTGCTGCAACAATACAAAACGTTTCATTTTCATTCATCCTTAAAATACTCGGTTAACTTCAATAATAATAGAAAGAAAGGCTTTAGATTTTTATTATATATATATATATATATATATATATATATATAGATATATACATCTTGAAGGACATGTTGCGTCATACATGGCGTTATTTACCGATGATGCTGCGTCCGACTGACTTTGTGCGTCTGGAATACGGACGCAAGATTGACCGACCCTCATTTTTAGCCCAAGTGTCCCTTATGATCATTAGAAAGCAAGGGCGAAAAATTGGCATGGACGTAATTCCATCACTACAATGCCTTTTAGCGTATAATATAGTTCCGCCATCGTCCGACTGAAATTTGGAGGGCACTAGTGTTCAGCGTATAATTTACCACGTATACTTTGAGTTCAATTCACCGATCTTATCGTGTCCATTGAATATCGTACTTAATATGTAAAGTTTTTATCATGTTTTCTTGACAACAATCTTGCGTCTCTTAAATATCCTTAAACGGGCACTAGGTACGGTGTCTGAGGGGCCCATTCGGGGTACACGAGGGACGCATGGCGCGGGGCGCGGGGCGGCGGGCTTCAGCGCGCTCGCGTGCCGAAGTTTGTTAACAAACAGACATGTGCCGGCCGTGATGTAAGCTTGTCACCAAAGTGAATTATTTGCAAGTGTGTTAAAAGTGGTTATTTATTCAAAGGTATTAACTTCAAAGAATTACAGTGCACGATTATTTAGAAAGCGACAAAATTAAACATTAAATGTTTTATATTACGATATGCCTTTTATTCCGTATATTCACCTGCATAAATATGACTAGGTACTATTATATTATTCGTACCATGAAACTTCCTCTTTCTACCTTTGAACCTACATGTTCACACCAGCCTGTGCATCTGAGCTAACCTGTTTATACATACTTACCTGTCCAACTCCGAACTTACCTGTTCACACCAGCCTATGCCTCTGAGCTTACCTGTTTATACATACTTACCTGTCCAACTCCGGACTTACCTGTTCACACCAGCCTGTGCCTCTGAGCTTACCTGTTTATACATACTTACCTGTCCAACTCCGAACTTACCTGTTCACACCAGCCTGTGCCTCTGAGCTTACTTGTTTATACATACTTACCTGTCCAACTCCGGACTTACCTCTTTCTAGGCTTGACACTAGACAAGAAACTTCAATGGAGTCCCCATATTTCTTGTCTCGCTGGAAAATTAAACTCAGCTGCTTACGCGGTTAGAAAAGTACGGGAACTCACTAATGTAGAAACTGCATGTTTAGTCTACTTTAGTTATTTTCACAGTATTATGTCCTATGGCATTCTGCTTTGGGGTAAAACTGCTAATATTCAAAGCATTTTTATACTACAAAACGTGCAGTTCGTTCTATTTATCAACTAAGTACGAGATTCTCCTTAAGAGACTTTTTTAAGGACATAGATATACTAACAGTCGCCAATATAATCTATGTCCGGCAAAATATTAACCTTTTAAACAAAAGAAGTGACATACACACAATAAACACTAGATATAAGCATAAACTTTGCGCCGAATACCATCGCCTACAAAAAGTACACTCATCTTTTGTGGGATTAGGAGTCCGTATGAATAACAGAATACCTGTACACCTACAAGAGTTACCTTATGATAGGTTCAAGCCAACTGTTAAGAGGATTCTAATAAAAAGGGCTTATTATTCAGTAAACTACTATTTAAACGACAATAACGCTTGGTTGATCAGAGAAACACAGACAACACTGTAAACTCAGTTATTGAAACAGTTTAAACATTGTTCAACTAAAGGTTTAATATTAATAGACTTGTAGATATCCCCACGTTCGTCATGCTCCCATTGTCTGTCATTGCTTGCGGTGGCGGTGTGGGGCGGGTCGCCACCTTCCCTCTAATATGGTGAGGGAGGCGATGGCTGCGTCACACGTCATACTCATGAACGGGTGCTGCTTGTGGTGACTGGTCGGCTGTTGTCGGGGATATGTTATGTTAATTTTAATTTTATATTTTGTTAATTCTTTTGTTTATAATTATTATTATAGGTATATCCTTTGATTGACCTTGTGTAAATTGTTATTTTGTAAATGTGTGTGAATGCATCCGCCATTAGGTTTCTTTGTAGATTGTCTGTGCCTGAGTAAACTTTAATATCTACATTATGGTATTTACTGTATTAATATTATTTCTTTCTTGTCTTATTGAACACCTGGTCGGTATAAATTGACCAGGTAATAAATGGTAATGTACGTGCATTCGCTTACATCATATACACGCTGAAATTTAAATGGTTGTTTTCCCGCAGCGAAAAGATTTGGTCTTAGTTAAACATTCAATTTATACAAAAACTAAATATTATAAACAAAAAATGGCCGATTAACAATCGTGAAAAACCAAACTCGAAAGTGACATCGAACCGATAGTAATACCTCGCGATACCTAGCGCTCGCGTCGATCGGTCGCGCGTTCGTTGACCCGGGTGTTAGTCAATCAGCTGATACCTACACCTTAGGTAATGTAACACAGTACCCAATCATAATAATAAGCTTTATCCAATACCTTTTTAGCTACAACTTACAGAAAACGTAACTTAAAACAAGTTTATTATTTAAGAACAATAATTTTCTGAATTAGATTATAAAGTAATTAAGGCGTATTTAAAAAAATTGAAAAATTTAATGAACTCCGCGGAAATGATATGGATGCAGTCCTTCTGAGTTGAGTAGTTTCCAGACGTAGTATTGGCTTACGCCAAACTTAGCTGCCGCCATTCGCGTACTTCGGCGAGGATCGCGTTCGAAGTACTCGATGATCTCCTCGTCGAGCTCTGGCGAAAGAACGGCCGATCGACCTCTGCCCTGTGCATGTGGTGGCACCTGGAACTGCCCATGATCGAGTAGCCGTCGCCGCTACGATCGTCCGGTCCTGTATGACTTGAGGGTTCAGAACTCCGCGAAGACGGAGTGACGCCAAGTGTTGTAGCTCGGCGTAAAGACGACAGGCAGTATGGGAATTATAATTAGCCCTAGCCTACAGTTGCACCATAGCGACGTACTCCAAATTACTAAAACTGCAATGTCGGTCCATAATACTAATAAAGTAATAAGCTAACGCGTGCTGCGCTTCCGACGTTCACGGGACAACTAAGGAAGGAGGGAGTCGAAGGAAAGCGCGGGGCGTTCCGGCGTCGGCGCCGCGCGGCGAATTACAAAGGAAGCCGGCTCGTTTGTAATTCTTGCGTGCAGGCTATTTTATGCCGTATAACTACCATTGAGCTCTTATTTTGTTTTGAACGTTTATGGATCGTTCTTTACTTTGTCAGCAGCGCGTGCGATTCGAGTAGTACCTACAAGGTCCGTCTTGTGTTACTACTGTTTATCACGCTTTCGAGTTGTCTAATATTTTTTTTAATAATTTTAAATCCAAAACATGTCTAAAAAAAAAAAAAAATGTTTCGATAGTACTACCGACGGCAAGTTGTTCTGCTTCGGGAAAACAACCATTAAAATTTCACGGTGTATACATTGTTTGTACAATATTACATGATTGTGATAAAAGACATGACATAAAAAAAGGAAACAGAGCAAAAGAGACAAAAAAATAATCTCGGAGTTTCTTTCTTCCTTTCTTCTCCGGATCGTCCACTTAGGTAGCTAGTGAAAGGTTGCAGGCTAGCTAGGGTAGGATCCTCGACGGCATGGCCGAGGACCGCGTTGTAGCTTATTCCCTGAACTGTGATCTCGTGCCAGCGATCATCACCACTGTTCGTAAATCTACTCTTTACTCCAGTGGCACCCTGAGCGTTGGTCCTAACCCCTTAACGGTGTCCTCAGGTGGATGTCGCTTAGACTTTGGCCGGATTCTTGGAAGTTAAATTTTATTTTAGACCTGTTACCTTTAAGGCATCTTACTATACCTAATGTGTACATTTGTCATTTAGCGCTCGACAGACGGACAGACTGATTAAAAATTCTGTAAGATCAAATAATTATAACAATGTTTTTAGCTACTTAAGTGATACTTTTGTTACACTTGTACTTGTCAAAATTACACTGTATAAGATTTATCTTATAAAGTGTAATTTTGACAAGTACAAGTGTATGTAAATACCTAAGTGCTGAATAAATTTCATTATTTCATTATTTCGCACCAGCCTGTGCCTCAGAGCTTACCTGTTTATACATACTTACCTGTCCAACTCCAAAATTACCTGTTCACACCAGCCTGTGCCTCTGAGCTTATCTGTTTATACATACTTACCTGTCCAACTCCGGACTTACCTGTTCACACCAGCCTGTGCCTCTGAGCGTACCTGTTTATACATACTTACCTGTCCAACTCCGAATTTACCTGTCCACAGCAGCCTGTACCTCTGAGCTTACCTGTTTATACATACTTACCTGTTCAACTCCGGACTTACCTGTCCACGCCAGCCTGTGCCTCTGAACTTACCTGTTTATACATACAAACTTACCTGTCACTCGTCAAAAATGATTATATTGCTTTTTAAGATTTTGTAGACCACCAAAGTGAAAATACCTGAATACCTACGCTATACATAGGTATTGTCACTTTTGTATGCTAACTATTAATTATTTATTATCTGTGCCTGGAGTCATTATAAGCCCTTATATCCCTCTTGGCTGATAAGCTGGATACAATAATTCAAAAACAGTATTCGGAACCAATCTGAATTCAATAGTAGATGGATGTCATTTAGTTATTATAATCATGATGATATATGCAGAGCATTATACGGAATTGATTTAAACATACAGTTGGATGGAGGCGGGAATGTGCATGCAGTGTTTTGAACGTATACGGAGATATTCAGTGTGCAAGAAAGATTTAAGAGTGAACGGACGCACTAATTCAGTTATTCGGAACCAATCTGCATTCAATAGTAGATGGATGTAATTTTGTTATTATAATCATTATGATATATGCAGAGCATTATACGGAATTGATTTAAAAGTACATTCGGATGGAGGCGGAAATGTGCATGCAGTGTTTAGTAGGTATACGCAGGTATTCAGTGTGCAAGAAAGTTTTAAGAGTGAACAGACGCACAAATTCAGCTAGAAATATTTAATTTGAATATCACCATTTAACGTTTAAATGAAATTTGACGTCGACTACTGATATGATACTGATTAAAACATCTTACATACGCATTGAAAACATTAAAAATCTCACTACATTCAGTGGACGCCGCAGGGTGGTAGTTTGTAAAGACGCAAGAAGTCCTTCGCGATTTATATATATATATATATATATATATATAACGAATTATTAAGTAACTTCCATAAAAGCAAACAAAACATCTTGACCGGTGTCCGACTCCAAAAATAATTAATGATATGTGAGAAACCCTGCCCGTTCCCTGATATACCATTGCTTTAGATGACGTTACTCGTATAGCAGTCAGAATGAGCGTATGAACGTGCTTTCCGAGGTAGTGCAGTTAGATGATTAGAAATATGAATTGGTGCACGATATACATACGGCATACATTTATGCCTACCTAATCTAAAATCATGTATGCCTACCTAATACATCAGCAATATATATTCGCAGTTTGCGAACTATATACTGTTCTGTACCTTTATATAATACCTTTGAGTATGAGGCGGAAAACAACATACATACATATGTACGTTGTTTCTCGCCTCACGTGAAGCAATAAGTATTATAATAAAACCAACAAACTCCACAGCTTTATAATATTAGTATGAACACAATTTAAATTCATGCAACGTAGTAAATCTTGTACATACTTTGAACTTGAATAGCAAAAGTTTTGTTAGTAAAGTTAAAATCATGTTAGTAGGAGTTACTTATATACAATGTTTTGCTTTTCTGTCCTTAGAAAGGAAAGCATATAAGTATTACGCAACTTACAAACTAACAATGTAATTTTAGCAAACAGTTATACGAGTTTCTTAGTTTAATACTTTAATATTTACTCAATTTAATTGTACCGGGGTGGAACAGTCGTTACGGTAGGTGCTTCTAAAATCTGGTATTAATGGTTGATTCCCATTCTGGGCAACTATTTGTTTTAACCACAAATTACACTTGTGCTTAAAACACATAATTGCCAGTTTCTGTTCAGGGGGCCGAGACTGCTATTTTTTTAAGTATTGTGCCACCGTAATGCCATCATGATATCATAATGCCAAAAACGGTAATCTACTAATCTCATTATGGTGTCGGCGCTGGAATGGCAGTCGGTGTTGCTACCGCAGAAAAAGGCCATCAACAGAAGTAGCAGGGGAGATGGTTAGGGAGATTGTAATGTTTATTTAGGCGATTTCAAAACTTATATGTATCTGCACATTTGGTTAACTTATCATTGGAGCAAGGTAGTTTTCCAGAAAAACTTAAGCTGTCGGTAATAAGGCCCATCTACAAAAATGGAGCTATAACTGAAAAAAATAATTACCGCCCCATCGCCCTAACCCCAGTTATTTCGAAAATTTTTGAAAGAGTAGTATACAAGCGAATCTATGGTTTTTTTGACAAGTATAAAATTCTAAGTAAAGAACAGTTTGGATTTAGAAAAGGAAAATCTACAATACTGGCAATGTTTAAGTTAATAGAATCTATAATATGTAATATAAATAACAAAATACCCACTTCAGCTATTTTCCTGGACTTAAGTAAGGCATTTGATTTCGTAAATCATTCTGTACTATTGAATAAACTCGAGAAAAGTGGTATAAGGGGCATACCCCTAAAATGGTTTGAGTCATATCTAAACAATAGAAGACAAATCACAAGAATAACTAAATTCAATATCAACATAAATTGCTTAGAACACTTCGAGTCCAGCCCTAGATACAACTGTTGTGGTGTTCCCCAAGGGAGCATTTTAGGGCCACTGCTATTTCTTATTTACGTAAATGACCTTCCAAACGCTATAGTTGACCAAAATTGTGTGCTTTTTGCAGACGATACAACAGTAGTTATAAAATGTGAAGACGAGAACACACATGAGGAGGAAATTATTAAAGCTCTAACAAACATTATTAATTGGCTTAACATGAACTATTTAAAAATTAACATAGATAAAACAAAACTAATTCATTTTAAAACACAAAAAAGTAAGAGTAAGAAGATATCCATCAGTTACAGTAATAACCTACTAAAACAGGTACAACATACTAAATTCCTAGGTATTATAATTGATGAGCACTTGACATGGAAAGAACATATTGATCATATAAGTAAGAAAATAAACAGGTTTGTGTTCGCTCTAAAAAAGGTTAAGGAGACTACGTCTAAAAAAGCTTCGCTAATGGTATACCAAGCATATGTGGGATCGGTAATTCGTTATGGATTAGCAATTTGGGGTAACTCAACGGCAATAATGCGGGTGTTTATAGCACAAAAAAAATGTCTTCGCGCTATATTTAACTTGAAATGGTACGAATCATGTAAACCCATTTTTAAAACTCAGGAGTTGTTAACTGTTCCTAGCCTGTACATATATGAAATAGCCAAACTAGTAAGAGGTAACCTTTCCTTATTTGAATTTAAAAATAATATAAGTAAACGAAAAGTCACTAAAACACGATTAAAGTTGCCGGCACCCCAACTAGAAATGTTCAGACGTAGCTGTATCTATATGGCACCACTTGTCTTTAATTCGTTACCCAAACATTTTATAGATTTTGCATAAGTCTGCGTAAATGGTTAGTAAAAGAATGTTTCTACTCCATTGACGAATTTCTAAAAAAATATTCGTCACACCATTTTCATTTTAGGAATGCGTTGTAGATGCCATGTGTAAATAATTTTACATTTTAATAAATAACTTGACATAAAATATTTAATAAACGTATAACGGCTAATGTGTCTAGAAACTTATATAACTGTAACACCTTTTTGTACCACATTTAATGCAAATAAATTATTATTATTATTATTATCATTTGTTGTTATATTCAACTACGCTAATGTCATCGTGGCGTCATAGTGATACCATTATGACGTCATTTGGATTAGTAGATTACCAAATGGGAATAAACCGACCATTGAACTGTCATTGACAGTTCATGGACACGTCATTACGATAGTAGACTCGGGGCCCTGTTCTGAGTCTGGGTGTGTTTTGTCTCCGGGAATTGAGTGTTTGTAAAATCCTCCACGACACAGGAAGTATTTCATGGTAAAACTTCAGTAATTTATATACAATACTAGCTTCCCGCGCAACTCCCGTTTCCCACATAAGTTTATGATTAATTATAGCATATAGCCTTTCTCGATAAATGAAGTATCTTTCACTGAAATAATTTTTCATATGGAACCAGTAGTTTCTCAGATTAGCGCGTTCAAGTAAACAAACAAAATTATACACTTGAGAGCAATAAAATCGCACACGTTGACTTTTTGTTGTTAAAGCAGTTTTTTTCATGAATGTGAATACATATTAAAATAAAACTTACACTATTTGAATGTTTACTTCAGTACCTTTCTAATGATATCAAATACAGTGTAAAAAAAGTACCCATAGGGAGTTTTAGGGCACAAAACCCAACATACGGATAAAATTACCCAATTTAGCTTAAGAAAAAATAAAAATAAAACTCAAAATGCTTGATCAAATTGTTTTTTAATAAGGTGTATTCCCTCCCCTAGCCTTGATTACAGCTCTTAATCGGTTTTTCATGGACCGTATTAATTTCACCATGAAATCTTGTGGTATGGCGTTCCACTCCTCTTCAATGGCAAGTTGAAGCTCTTGGAGGCGCGTAGGAGCAGGGCTTCTTGCTCGAACTCTTCTTTTTAGCTCATCCCAGACAAGCTCAATCGGATTGAGATCAGGACTACGAGCTGGCCACTCCATCGCGGTGATTCCAACGTCTTCCATGTAGTCGCAAACTGTTCTAGCGACATGCGGTCTGGCGTTGTCGTGCATTAAGAGAAAATCTTCTCCCATAAGCCACGCAAGCGGCCTCACATGTTCTTCGAGCACTTCTTCGACGTATCGTGCAGCCGTCAAACTTCTCGATCTCGGGCCGGTATTCGCCGTAGTGATGAATACAATGTCAGTTTTAGTGTCCAACATTATGCCACCCCAAAACATACACGATCCACCTCCAAAAGCCACACGTTCGCTTATGCAGCATTGTGAAAATCGCTCTGATGACCTTCTGTAGACCCTAGAGCGTCCATCATGACCATGTAAAGTCATTCTGCACTCATCAGAGAACATAACAGCCCGCCATTGGTCATACGTCCAATTTAAATGTTCCCTAGCAAATTGTAGCCGGGCTTGTCGGTGAGCTGTGGTCAATTTGGGACCATTTGCTGGGCGATGTGAAGTCATTCCTGCTTCACCTAGTCTTCTTCGAACTGTCCACCGACTTATACTGACATTGCGAACTTCTCGAAGCTGTTGTCCCAGTTGAACCGCGTTCAGTTGCCGATTTCTCAAAGACCTTGTCACAAGAAAGCGGTCATCACGCTCTGATGTTGTGCGTCGCCGGCCAGATCCTGGTCGCCGAATATAGCCACCTGTCTCTTGGAACCTCTGGTATACACGACGAACAGAGTAGCGGCTCAAATTTAGCCGTCGAGCAACTTCACTTTGGTTATGGCCTGCTTCGAGCAAGGCAATAACTTGAGCGGCTTCTGCGGGCGTGGTATCCATATTTTTCCAGTAAATCCGTATGCTTCCAGTAGAGATGTTATCACGTTGACCTTCGGTATGCAACTGATTAAAAATTCCAATAAACCGACCTTTTTATACCTGCGGCTAAGGGTGCAAGTAGTGACAACGCAAACGCGTGAATTTGGGGAATTCGGTGTACGGTCGGTTTTTGTAAGTTACGTAAAGGTCAATGATTTTAATTTTATGTTTTTGTAAAGCTAAGCTTGTATGCTTTAATTTTGTCTTATGATTTTTACTCAATATCTTTAGATTTTAGAAAACAATCAGTAATAAACCAAATTACAAGGGGTGTGCGATTTTATTGCTCTCAAGTGTATTATAAACTAAATATATAGTTAAAATATTGTGTTTTATTATAAAGAAAAATAAATGAAACATCGACAGTTGGCAGCTTCGCAAACCTCCGTCTAGTGCATAAACAGTGCAATATTATCTTATTATGCTAAAAGATGCACATTTTTTCCAACTCTTTCACATTTTGAAAAAAGAGATGATAAAAATTGCTGAACTCGAGACTGAATTGAATTGGATATAAGGCGAATATTCTCGTCTAAGCTTCGGCTCAGCTTACAGCTGGTGACTTTAAATACTATTTCTTTAATTTGTATATTGTATAATTATGTTATTCAAATAGGTACTTAAGTATTTCTATAATTTGTCTATTGTATATGTTATATAAATTACCTAGACTCTGGAGTTTGGTTGGAGTTCCTAGACCTCACAATGAGGTCCACCTCATTAGGAGGTCTAGCAACTCCAACCAAACTAAGTAAACTATGATGCAAAGTAAATATAGGTATGTAATTCTTAATTACTAGCCACACCTAGTGATTTTTATTATCTGTATATAACTGAAGCGGCCGTAGCCCAATGGGCGTCGGACTTGTAATCTTGTGGTCGCCGGTTCGATCCCTACCCATTGCACTACCGACGTAACACAAGCATTTTAGATTAGCACGAGGGGTTAACAAGAGTACTAGTAGACTGCAAAACTCTGCTATTAATCGTTATAAAATATTAAAAACACAACTCAGTAAAATATATATTATCATTTAAAAGAATTTAAATATTTAAACGTGAAGATAATGTAAAGGTAAAGTTAAGGTGTGAAAACAAACACCCTTTCGCATTAAGGTCCAACATTAGTTAAAACCACCCTGAGCTGTAAACATTGGTTCACATACCTACACGAACTTTAATTAATACTTAATCTTACAATGGAAGGTTAGAGAGCTTATGTCGCTGACGTCAGTGCGGTTAGCACGGTTTGTTCACCCTAATAGAAAGAGCCCCTAAGACCCCATTAATGTTGGGCGTCTTCTGACTCGGTCTAGTAATTTGAACAGGTGAAAATCGAAATAGATCCCCAGCGTAACCCGACTAAGTGAAAACGAGTATTTACTTGTAATATAGAATATGGGAACTGTTGGGAAATTTTGTAATACTGTAGGTATATTTGATGAATACACATAGTGGTAGTAGCTGTGTTGTGTCCGGCTGGGAATAGACCACCCTATGTCTTCCCATGGGCATGAGAAGAAGCGACTAAGGGACATACAGCTGATCGAAGAGCAGCAACTTACTATGATCACCAATCTGCCTGCCAAGCATGGTGATTATGGCATTAATTCCTCAACGATCCTGGCCTGCCAAGATCTGTTAGGAGGAATCCCATGTTCAGCAGTGGACGTAGACGGGCTGATACAGCATCAGCATAATACACGAAGTAGGTACAACTAATATATGTATCATTCGGGTTTTTCGATACTCAAGTACCTAATTGCATTTTACAATGAGTCTACAGGTGTTTTAACATTATCAGGAGATCCCGCGGTGCCATATTGGCCGCGGGTGCCGTCGGGGGGCCGGATTGTTTACGCGTACCTGGCCCCCGCCAACGGCGGATCGAAGGAATGTCCGGGGGGTTTTAGTGGGAGTTCAGCATACCACGCTATGGAGAGGGCCAGTCCCACATATCCCACCGCCAGCGCGCGAATACGCTGCAGCGGCGGTGGGAATGCGTAAATGCATTTCCCGCCGGACAAAAAAAAGGTTTTTTAACATTATAATAAAATGTGGTACCAATTATAAACCCTGGTGCTACCAATGACTTCCCTTTATAGACTTACCTACAAACTTGACTAAGCTTAGAACTTTGGAACATAAAAATTCTTCATTAGGTTGTGTCATTTTAAAGTAGGTAACTTATTATTTGTTTGATGTTTTTTGTTTTATTTATTGTTTTATTCATTGTTTTACATAAAGTTCTTTATAAACGTAATTGCCGTTCATGATACTATCTAATGGTAAATGGATGTGACATAATTTCGTAGCACCCTCATTAGCTAAGATGCATTTGTACTGTTTGCGTAAGAGCCAATTCAAGACATTGCAAGAGCCAACCGACCGAAACATGTAATTTGCGTCTAAGAAATACGCAAATTAATTAAATTAATAATATATTTACATATTTAATTAATAATATTAACGTAGTTATCTACTAATTTAAATTCGGCTGATGAATATGAAACTGCGAAGTAAATTGTTCTAATTAAGCAGCTACATACAATTTTATTAAAATTCAGTTACAGTTCAGCGATAGTGTTTCATGAAGCGGTAATTAATTTAGTTGGGAGTGTGATAATAGCAAGCATTAATTTGTAAAAACAGATATCTACTTAAATTTATCAAGAAATATATACTGTATACATTAATATACTTTAAGTCTAATGCTATTTTCAAATTTGTGTTTTCTGCTGTCTATAGATTTTTTGATAGACGTTAGCTTCTTCTCAAAACAAGGAAACATATGTTAACATGCCCTCAACACATCTATCTTTATTGCATAAATGTTTTAATAATAATATTATAAGTTTTCAGTTGTTTGAAACGATTCAACTCAAATACTACTGGATTGTTTTAAAAATCGTCATTATCATCATCATCACCAGCCCGTATCGGGAGGAGGCCCATGTTTAGCTGTGGACGTTCTACAGCATAAAATGGGCCTACTCCTTAAAGATGGTTTTTGCTATAGTCACCACGCATGGCTGGCGATTGGTGAATACATTATTACATCGTAATGCACAGGAAAACGATGCTAAATACACTTTCGATTATTGATGATATTATGATGATAATTATGATTATTATAGATGATGTTATAATAATTAGGACCAACGGCTTAACGTGGTTTGAGGCACGGGTCCGGTTAGTTGACTTCCAACGGCGGATCGAAGGAGTGTCCGGGGGGTTTTAGTGCTGCAGGGTCCTCTCCTCGTGGTATGAGTTTAGCATACCACGCTATGGAGAGGGCGAGTCCCACATATGCCACCACCAGCGCGCGAATACACTGCAGCGGCGGTGGGAGTGTGGAAAAGCATTTCCACCTGGACAAAAAAAAAAGGATCCGGTTAGTTAAGGGACTAGGGTAGTACCTCAAATAACCGCACCCGCAATCTAATTTTTGATTTAACACAAATATTTCTTGTTCTGATTAAAATAATCTACATAACATGATGATTATTTTCATTTGATTATTATTTACATTTTCGCACTTTCTTTTCTGGTAAGATTACTCTCGAAATTCGGAAGCTACACGGTCGCATGGTAAGGCTAGTGTATTTGAATAATCGATTTTCATAAATCTTCAATCACAATAAAAGCTTCGGAACTAAGATCTATATTCTGCAATAAAATATTCTCATATAGCCAATACTCAATACATGAGTCGTTCGGGGGCCGCAAGCCGCAGCGTTCGATTTCCGTTCAATTCCACTGCAACCATAGGCGGTGCTGCCAGTCTTCATGCTAGCTGTCACATTGCCGTTGACTAATCGTGTTATAATGAATGAATTGAAACAGAATAAGCTGATGAGCTGGATATTTTGTCTGTGGGCACTACGAGGTGCGATTAGATCAATATGAGCTGGGCTTGTGAACTGTTTGGTGAACAATTTTATTTTAGTTCTATTCCTACTTTCACCTTTAGAAAGAGGGTAGGTATGACTTTTTTGTAACAATATGCTAAATAATATTGGATTCCATTATTGTACGGTGTACGGTGCGATGCCGGGCACCATCAGCTAGTAAATAATAAGTTAATCACAATTAAATTTTAAACACAGTTCTTAAAAAATATATTTTTCTTTTTTCAAAGTTCTTACGTAAGGTCATCAAAATATTTAACAATACTTTTACTAGACTCTTCAATATTAACATCTTACGTTTACTTTTATTTGAGTGCTACTTAAACTCATTTTTATGTCATTTACATTGTAAATACTTTGTATTAATCGTGAATACCCTTGCATGATCAGCAAATATCATTTCCCTCCCATTTAATACGCAAACATCCAATTACAGCTCAGTTTTATATAGCACTGTGTTTATCCCCGGAAGCGGCACAGACAGCCCGTATGCATCCGAAGCTATTTGAGGCTGAAGGTATTCACATCCGATTGATATAGACAAATCAATGAGGATGTGCACACTCTTCTGTCACGTGTGCAATTGTCACATCGAGAGATTCTACCGTCGTCGATTTTAATTTGAAAAAGACATTTGAAAGGCATTCATTTCTTATATGGTTTAACAACAATTAATGTAGGTATAGTAGTAGTAGGTAGGTAGTTATTTAAGCACTAGTTTCACCAGCGTAGCAGCTCTCGTTTCCGAAACAACTTCTTAATAATGCCTATCGACTAGCCTTCCTCGATAAATGGGATAAGAATTTTATTAAGTTTTTAAATCGAACCAGCTGTTTCTAAGATTTACGCTTTCAAGCAAACAAACAAACTCTTCAGCTTTATATATTAGTGTAGATATAAAAGGGCCTTTGAGAATATGGTAAAACCACCATCAGCTTAAAAAATCGTCAAGGCTAGACCAATGCTTTTCAACTATGTTGATGGTGAAACTATTCATCAACCTCTTTATGTTCAAAGTCGCGGGAGTAAGTTTTTGTATAAAGTCCAAGATTGCTTTCAGGGACTGGTTGATCGAGCGACTGAATTTAGTGCGTCAAAAGCATGATCAGTCGTTAGTTCCAATTGTTCATCATAATATATAATGATCGAGATATATTCCTTAAAAAATCTTTAAAGCATTACTCCTGTACTCATAATAATAACTTGTATATTAGAACGTTTGCACAGCTTTCTATCTCAAATTAAGTGAATTAAGAGAGACACAAATTGAATATGAATCTCAAATAAATTCTCTTAAATATCGATATAAATCAAACAGTCTTAAAAGTTATTCGATCACGTTTAACAAAGGAACGTAATGTAAGCACACTATAAAGTGTCCTCATAAAATAGATAGAACGTTATTTATTAGGGTAAAAGAGACTTAAATCATTCGATTCTATTCATTGTGATTTTCTCTTTGGATATTGATACAATGTACTAGTATAGGTACATTCATTTATGTGTATGTACAACCTTTGTATAATATCCATAATCTACGACATTAATAGAAAGAATTTAGGTATTGTTTTGTACTTTCTTGTGCCATACATATATGTGCTGCAAATGATATAAATCATTTAAATAAATTACAGAATCGTGTTCCGTGTCATCTTATTTTTAGTTTGCAGTAGTAATAATAGTGTGACGATTTTCTATGGAGACGAGTACGTACCCGTTCAACTTTATAGAGGCATACTTACACCTCTCCGTACAAAATCGTTGTTTTCTATGGACATAAGATGAATAAGTGTGAGTAGTTCCCTTATCATTAACTTATTTTTACTATTCAAAAATATTCTTATTTTATAAATGCATAGTTTATAAAAATTTATTCCAATTTTAAATTAATGAATTGGATTATTCGATTAATAGCTTAGGTAAATAATGTCTTAGGTAAGACACACAAAAAATATCTCAGTCATGATGCCAAGATCTTCATCTGAGAGTAATTTATAACAATTTACTGCCTCCGTTTAATAAAAGAAATAGCCTCGAGGGAAACTTACGTTAAGAAAACAACGTTATATTTTCATGATATTTACAAAAATAGAAGGACGACGTTTTGGCTGTTTGGCTGCCACGCTCCCAACTTTTGCTATGAAAAACTTTTAATAAGCAAAGAATCGAATACAACTTATACAACTAAAATGACAGTTACTTATAGGGCCTAATTATTTTTAAGGTTCTATTGCGAAAAGCTTATATAAGTATTATAAGATTTTGCATAACAAAGTCTTGTCATAGTCACTTGATATTTGGTTCGGCAAATGCAGTATCCTTTATTTACACAAGCGGGTATCATACGAGTATTATGTACTACTTGCGCCCCGCGGTCTTGCCCACTTTACTCCAGTGGGTTGGAGCGTGTTCTTTTGTAATATGAACGTTAATCCAGCTAAAAATATGTATATCCCTGTGACTTTCAATCAAATCCATTTAGCAGTTTTTCCGTGAAAGAGTAACAAACATCCATCGATACTCAAAAACCTTCGCGTTTATAATGTTAGCAAAGATTTTATGAAGCAAAATTAAGTTTAATTTTCAATAACATGGAAATATGAAAATATTAAATATTCTCTCCTCAAGTAAGTAAATATATCAATAAGTATTGATTTTGATTACATTATATAGCAATATTTACTCACAATAATATTATTTTACTTAAATAACTTATGAAATATAACAGAAAACATTTTAAACTAAACTTTGAAAACCGACTCTGTGTTTATATTCGTAATTTATTTCAGAATCTGCTCATAAATATTTATTTAGAACAATCTCAATGTTTAATTATATATACAACAATGAAGAGAATTCATTCGTTTTGAATAAATTAATATTCAGTAAGAAGATATATTAATAATTTTATTACTTAATTTAGGATTACATGTACCTCGTTTCCTGCCGTACAACCACAGTAACTAAATTAATTATGTGTGTTTTTATGTGATTTTTTTTAATGAGAAAAGTCTTACAAATTCACATATTGGCAACACTCAACGATGGGACTTTTTCAGATAAACAATATTATATAAATTTGAAATGAAACATTATATTTTAAATGTGTTCCTGTGTTCATTTATATTATTATATACTTAATTTTTATTGTCATATTGTGTAGATCAACATTGTACAATTATTTACGTATTCAATTATAAGTTATTAAAGAAAACATTATAATTTACAACAACTTTTATCGATAGTCTTACAACACCTAAGAGTGAACTTTTTGAATAAACAAAAAGTTTCGTTTTGTTTTTAAACGTGTAACAAGTAGTATGTAACTTTTTCATATAAATTAAAAAAACATCGCAACTATAAACAATTCCAAATTTGAAACTATTTTCTGAAGACTTTGAGTTTCTAACATCTAGTTATTACAATCTATAAATTATTAAGAGAAGCGAAAACTTTGGTCACATTGTAATAATATTGCGCGCTCTGAGTATTTGCAGTTTGGCATAGTTAAATTGAATATGGAGAAGAAGGGTAGAAGCCAAAATATTTCCTTGTGGGAATATAATATTAGTTTTAGCCAGATATTTTCCTTTGTGTAATATTCAAAGCTGAATAGTTTGTTTGCTTGAACGCGCTAAGCTCAGGAACTAATAGTCGGATCTAAAAAAATCTTTCAGTGTTCGATAGTCCATTTATCGAGAAAGGCTATAGGCTATATTTAATTATGAAGTTCACACGGGAACGGGAGTAAAGCGGGAGAAATCGCGAGGAAAGCCGGTCTATTATAATTACATAAATTGTGATTATTTGTTAAAACGTGTTTCTCTGAACATTTTTCATTGAGAGATATTATTAAAAAATCTGTTTTAAATATAAATAGTGTAATTGCAATTTTCATAATTCATATTTCTACTAAATTACCAACGCTGGTAAAATTGAGCGAAGCGGCTAGCTAATAAAATTAATTTAACGTTAATTATTATTGAATGCCTCATATTTATCGTGTATCTGTACTATTTTTATCGCGAATTGTATTAAATAAATAAGCATAATACAGAGGTTTCAGGAGTCGTAGCCATATCTGGAATAGGTTTAATTGCTTTGGAAATCATGAAATTGTTGATTATTTATGCTAATTAGCTAGATTCTGTTAAATCAGGTGTTATTTAGAAGAATAGGTACTAAACTTTTTTTTAAACAAAACCCGTATAAATTAGGGTCCCAATTACTTTGCCTAGGATATATAAAATGACGTAGCCGTCATTTTAATCATCTGCGAACCAAACTTCACAGTAATCTATTGAATTTTTTGAACCGTAACCAAACAATGTCAGTGTTTGGTTACGGTTGCCTTTTATTAAGAAAATAAACGCTTAGGATAACAAATTTATGTTTATGAATAACAAATAACGACATGACATTGTATCCCTTAATGGTCTTTTGAATGTAACGAATGCAACTATGTAACACTTTAATGTTTCCGCGATAACTTTCCTACTGTATTCATATTTAATGTAATTCATAAAAAAGCGGTGCACTTAGGTATAAAGCTAGCTCTCAAGAGAGCTTCATAATTCAGCTGCAATGCACATTTACTTTTCTATTTGTTAATGTTGTACAAGATTTTGTGTATAAAGGTAGATAGGTGGACTAGTAATAAAATATCGCAAGAGATTACTCTTGCAATTTTTCCGGGTCTGGTTCGTTGAACGACTATCCTCCGTACTTCTCCGTGTTGGTCCAGATTTTCATAACATCTTCTCTCCGGATGAATGAATATCATCCGATGCCCTCGTAGACCCGAAGTCTGAGAGGCCCACGAACGAGTAAAAGTAGAGCTACAGTTGCACAATACTCCCAAAAAATACTAAAAGTCATAATCCCTCAATCTCATCGCCAGCGACCGCCCTGAGCCGAGGTGGCAGCCCCACTGGGGGCGCTCTCTTGCGCAGGTTGATTAAGGCTGGAGCTCTGCTCGCCTTTATGCCCGGTGAAGTTGCAAAATCCTCGTAGCTAACTACGTAAGTCCAAGAGATAAAAAAAAAAGAATGAATATCAAAATGTTTACATAGTATAACTCCTTAACGACTAGTCCGATTTCATTCATTCTTTTTTTTTGTGAACAAATATTGTACCTATATTAGGCGTACAGACAATTAATTTTTGTCTTAAAAATTACCATCTAAAGCAAGTCAACAGGGGTAGAAAGTTTGTGTAAAGAACTTAAAATGTAAGCGGATGAAGTCGCACAGGTAGTGCAAGAATATGATAATTACACATTGCGCTTCATTCCTTATCACAATTACTTATGTAGGTATGGAGTTATTTTGTAAAGCTATATTACCAACTATTCTGTATATGGTACTACTAGAATGGATTTCCACGTCTTTTAAATTAAGAAAGCTTCTTCAATTCAATTCCGATGAGACTGCCAAACATGTCATGTCAAAGAATTGTATGATTTTCGCTGTAGACTTTTTTGCTATGTTAAGTAATGTACTTATATTGATTGATTGAATATTTATTTTCAAAAAGACTTTTTACTTTTACAATACCTGTTCAACGATATTTTGAAAGGTACTTGAACTAACCGTAGACTATTTTACATAAAATTATAGAGCATGGGTATCGTTGCGTTGATGGACCTGTCAAGGACACGGGGTTTTAATAGTAAAATTCATTATATCTTTGTAATGAAACTTTTATCTTCATTATTTGATAAATACTTTTTATACCATAGAATTTACTGTTTATTTATTTGACTTATATTATCAAAGACATATTTGTCATTAATTATTATTGATTTAACATAATTAAATATAAATTAGATTTGTTGTAAATATTATAATAACAGGTAATTTATAATCATAATCAATATAAATTTGATTTGTTGTAAATATTATACTAACAGGTAAATTATCTACGAAGATAAAGTTTTTTAAAAGTAGAATCATAAATGCTAAAACGGCAATTTTCTTGTTACATTTTACTATTTTATTTAACGATTTCTAATCGCTACAAACTATATTGGTCACATAATAGTATCTACAAACTGATTGAATATTACAGGTAGTGTCAAACACTTTCCAACTAATAAACGAACTAACCTCGCAATTGGTTCGATTTCAAACAGTAATTAATGTTCGAAACTGTAAAAATGTAACTACTTAACTAGTTTATAAGTTTATGAAACAACTACTTTTATATAGAAATACTGTGATGCATAAATCCGAGTGGCTCGAACATCCCTCGTCGCAAACTGATTGCCTCTATTCACATTCAACTCGTTCTGACTCCAACTAAGCTCTTATAATCCTCGCTTTTGACAGTAACGAAACTGTTTTTTTTTTTAATAATGTTTGAGTTACCGTGATTTTTATTCTGTCCAAAGGCTTTGTGTCCACGTCTGCACGTAAGACTTAGTACAATAGTAAAAATGAAATAATTTAACGAAAAAGGTATCGCTCTATGTGATTACGTCACTATATGATACAGAAAGTATCATATACTGAGTGTGTAATATTCGTATCAGATAAAAAAGTTCTTATTTATTTCGTTAGACATATGGATATCCTATGATGCATTTTGATGTATGATGTATGTGAGGACTAGCGATCTGTAATACAGGTTTAGGCCCATCATAGACACCAGCTCCAGCACCTCTGTAGGTATAGTTGCACCTACAACATTGTTTTGTGAGGAGAAATAAAATATATTTGATTTGATTTTCAATCAAAATATCACTTTACCGTTATTTGCAGTTATGCCTGGTTTTTGGTGTCTATCTGGATGGCGTGAGAGATGTCTCTGAGTAAAAATGTATTGTTAGGTAGGTATACAGATAGGTATGTGTGATTAAATTTTTTTCATTGGCCGTTTTATGAGGTACAGTTTATTGATATATGTTCCCACACGACTATGCGTGTCAAGCTGACGTCAGAACGGCGTGTTTATGCACTATCTATTTAATTGCTTGAAGTACAGTTTTTTTTCACATAGGTACAGTTTAGGTACAGATATTTGTTGCAAATTTTTGTGACTATTCAGACATCTCTCACGCCATCTTGACAGACACGGTTTTTGATAACATAAACATATATTTTCCTCTTTATGTATTACCATATTTTGAGTTTTGGAAGTCTAGCTCACGAGTCTGTGATAAGTTAAACTAGATATGTGCCAAAACGTCTGCTTAGATTCTCCGCATAAATGCTAGCGAAGAAAAACAAAACCGTCCTTAATTTCGAGTTTATCTGCTGACTTCATATATCAATATAAATACAATCTTGATTGAGGATAATGCTTAAAAGAATTACGTCCTCATATTGTATCACGTGCCCAACTCCCTTTACTAAATTACATTATTTTGTTTCATGGATTTATGATATCAATTTATAGGTACCGATCATATCTTCTACACAAAATATGATACCGCATTCAATTTATGTGGGATGTTGGTTTCTGATTAATGTGTTTCCCCTGAATTTAAAAATAATATATCAATATGTCATACTTAGGTTGTTTGTAATTTATTGGTAAAATATCATGAAATTAATTTTGGTTGGATCTTCGGATTTGGGTAATGATGATCCCTTTAAAATAATTATATTTGTATCAAACATTCATATCAAAGGTATGAGTTTCACTTTTGATAGCTAAATTAGAGTAGGAAATAAACTTTAAATAAGAGTAACTCTTTTGTATGTAATTTCATCATCATCAGCCCGTATAAAGTCCACTGCTGAACATGGGCCTCCTCCCGAGGGAGGGTTTTGCCATTGTCACCACGCTTGGCAGGCGGATTGGTGACCGCAGTATGTTGTTGTAATACACAGGGAAACGCTGCTGCCCGTTCCCTGGTATACGCTTGTTATAGATGATGTTATAACAATCGGGACCAACGGCTTAACGGTGCTTTCCGAGGCACGTAGGTTAGTCCCTCAACCCACCAGACCCGGAAATAAATCTTAAAATTTAGACAAAGATTTCTTGTCCGGCGTGGGGAACCCACGACCTCCGAGACTTAAAGCGAGCCAAATACCGCTACGCTACGGAGGTAGTATGTAAATTAGGTAAGTATAATATATTTCAGTAGGCGCATGCATAAAGATGTTGACTGGCTTATGAATATACTAAAATAATATTTAATTATCTATATCGAGAGTTGCCAATCCCATTTTACTTACTGACTTTTTAGTGATGTCACGACCAGATCACTGTTTATTATATAATAACACACTGGGTATCGCTGCTGCCCATTGCCTGGTATAAAATGATGTTACAATCGGGACCAACGGATTAACGTGATTTCCGAGGCACGGAGTCGAGGGTAGTCCCTCGACCAACGAGACCCGAAAAGAAATCGTAGCTTTTCCACATAGAACCTTCGAAACTTAATGAAAGACTTATACCGGTCGCCACGGTGGTTATCATCATAGGTTTAGTAAGTACGAGTATATCTACGGAAAGTAAAATAAATACGGAGTTTTCTGAAGTTTTACAAACAACTCTATCAAAACGTACAAACCATACGTAACGCTTATTATTGATGGATGAACTTTTAATAACCAATTACGCACGCACACCCACCTTACTCCCGTTTTCGTAAAAACCTTGTATTTAAATATAACCTATAGCCTTTCCTAGTAAACGGGCTATCTAGTGCTGTTTTTTTTAAATTGTAACACAAATTGTTATTTACTTTAGCGCGTTCAAGAAATCAAAAAACAAACTCTTTTGCTTTAAATATTTGTAACTAGCGACCTGCTCCAGCTTTGCACGGGTGCAATGCTAATGTATTATACATATAAACCTTCCTTTTGAATCACTCTATCTATTAAAAAAAACCGCATCAAAATCCGTTGCGGAGTTTAAAAGATCTAAGCATACATAGGGACGGACAGACAGGGAAGCGACTTTGTTTTATACTATGTAGTTAAGAAGTATAGATAAAGACTACGTGAAATTGTCTTAAATTATATCAGTGTCGCTATCACGATTTATGGTTATTTCTCTATAATATCAGTGTTCAATTGCCCATACCATATCACAGCGTAGTGGCGACTATTTGAAAAAAGTGTAATTAATATTATTACATTGTATAGTAATATGTTTTTGTTTTAGGACGTATTTGAATCGCTATACAATTTCACGAAACAATTAATTGCCACTCTGCATTACAAATAACAAATAAGTTTGAATACAACTGGTTTCATATACTGTTGGACTGAATGAATCAACAATGTATAGAATTATAAATTTTGCGGTAGGTATTGTATAAATTACGGATAAATTCAAACTTTTGCAATATAGTTATATCAAAATAAATATGGTGAGTTTTGAATTTAGTTTTGAACAAATAAATAGATTATTGAGCCAGTTAAGAGTAAATAAGGCAGATATTTGAATGTGTTGGCAATAAGAATTAGAAACTTATTTATTTTCGCGAATTTGAGAGAAATAAAAATAACAAAGTAGGTTCATGGTCTTTAGATATAAGGAACATTGTTCTTGACTTGCTCTTGTAAAAAAAAAATGACCGACAAATTATAGCGCAATATCAAACAAAGTAGGAATACATATAGGTTTCATCTTTATACTACATATATTTGATATATATGTAGTATAAAGATAAAACATTCACCTTTATATCGATTACATAATTTTTATCGTACGTAGACGATATAATTCAAACCCTCAAATAATTATTTTAAATTTACGTGTTTTAAAATAAATAAATATAGGCTTACGTTTGACCATAATCTCGCTTGATGGAAGGCGATGATAAGGCCTAAGATGATACACGCTTGCCTAGCAAAGTTCTGTTCACTTTCAGTTCAAAGAAACAACTACAAAAATTAAAATACAACCAATTATGTAGTACAATCAAATGAAGTCAGTACATAAAACTAAAAGCCCAATAGGTGTTTACGTGAAGTTATATTCCTACCAAGTTAGGGATACTGCTTATCCCTTAAATTGCTACATCATCATTTTAATGTTTAAATATGTTAAGTGTACAGGCAAACAACAGGGAATGCCACAGTTTCTTTTTAAATTTTCTATTGGAGCAAATCCTTATCTATGAAAGTTTAATATCCAATTACGAACTTAAAAAAAAAAAGTTGGCGCCAAAAAGACGGAGAACATATTGTATAAGGCTGGAACAAATATAACCATATAAAAGAATATCAAAATGTATTTAGATATTAAGATTCCTGTTCTGTTCTCATACCCATCATATACTACCGTGTGATGAAAGGAAGACAGTCTTCATTTTCCTTGCTAAAGCCGGTCGTATGATGTGCCTTTTACTTAGATAACTTTTTTTTAGATGATAGTTCTCTAACATTATGAAATTAAACGTCAAGTTCACGTTCTTTTTTTAAACGTCATCCGAAAGAATACCTATAACTACGTATTATGAATAAAAACACCTTTTCAAATTTAGCTATAAATCCATTGAAAGAGTAGAGTTGCGTGAAGCGAGTCGGTGATTGCTCATTAGTGGTACAATAGACCCCGTTACAATAGTAGCTATACATAAGTATGGCTTATAATGTACCCCTTCTGCTACGCAAAGCTTTTAGTCAACAATAGTAAAGGATATTATAGAAGATCGTCGTCGAAAAGAGAAAATGTTTTAGAATGGAATCGTTTTTGTTACATTTTAGCCGTTGCCAAATTTGATTTTGGTAATAGGTATGTCATCGAAAAATAATACGAATCGTAAATTGATCAACTTTTGTTAAATTTAATTGCCAGTTTCATTGAACGCGCGTAATTATTATATCATTAACTTAATTATTATGACACTTGACCTAACCTAACCAAACGGGATTATGCTACCTACTATTGTAACAAAACCTAGGTTTAGGTTATTTTTTTTAACAACCCGAAACCTCGTTAGCTTATTAGACTCTTCTTCAACTAGAAAGTTGAGCAACTTACGATTCTTATTATTTTCCGGTGACATAAACATTTTAAAACCATTGAAAATTACAAATTAAAATAGCAAGGCACTAGAGCTTCTTTTGCCATGTTTATTTATCACTAGGTTCGCACACGATTTCACCCGCGTAACTCCCGATCCCATAGGAACTTTATAATTAAATATAGCCTTTAATCTTCCTCAATAAATGGGCTATCAAACACTGAAATAATTTCTCAAATCGGTCCAATAGTTCCTGAGATCAGCGCGTTCAAGCAAACAAACAAACTCTTCTTTATTAGTATAAGAGTTTAATATTCATTTCGAGGAAAACTTTTTTAATGGTCAATTATCATGCATATTATTTAAGCAACAAATAAAAAATCTTGGTATATATATGAATTGTTAAATATAAAAGCATATTACGGACTATGCAGACGGATTTAAATAAATAATAGTTAATTAAATATAAATTCTTTATGTTTATGTTCAGTAATGAACTGGGAAAATATATTGAAGAGAATTCAATATTGGATTTATTATTATTGGGAATTATAAAGGAGGTTCTGAAATTTGGAATAATATTTTGACCAGATATTGTACAGTAAAACCTCGCTTTACGCGAGGGATGCGTTCGCGGGAAAATAGCGTAAAGCGAATTTCGCGTATATCGGGGTCTTATAATAAAGTACCAAATTTAGAAACAAACAGCTTTTATTAGAAAATTGTGTTACTAAGTGAAAGTGACCAGTATCGCTAGTCAAAAAAAAATGGCATCGTCATATAAATACGAACACAAAAAATAGTACCTACCTCAAATAGTCTAGGTTTTTTCAAGCTATCCGCGTACATATGTACATTTTGGAGATAAAATATTAATATATATAGATAGATGTTATTCCATTAAACTATTATCCATACCGCACGATTACTCCTTCTTACCTTTAAAAGGCCTAAAAGTTAGATTATTCGGCTTTCAGACAAATATTTAATAGTACTTTTGTGCTACCTTTCTTTTATTTTTATAAATTAATTTTTAATGTTGTGTGTACATAAATTAAATAAATAAATAAAACAAATATACATATGTCTGAAATACAAAGTAATATTCTGAATGAGATTCCTTTTTCAGATGATTTTCTTATTTGACATGTACAAATCCAATATGTGAAGGGAACTAAATGAATGTCTTCTGGCTTTCACACAAACCAAACCAGCAACAGTAATGTAATAATTAAACTATATATACTTTCAAGAAGACTTTGAAAGTATTTATATAAAATACTATCAAGGCTTATGCCGTTTGGTTTCTGGTTTATAAGGACCACTTTATGAATTTCCATGGGCCTGGTTAGAGGTGACTAAGGCGCGTATATACAGCTGATGGATGGGCAGCAGCATCAGCTCTAGGTTATAGTTATTAACCATCTTACTGCGATCACCAATCCGTCTGCCAAGCATGGTGATTATGGCAATTTCCCTCAAAGACCCAGGCTTGCCAAGGTCTGTTAGGAGGAGGCCAATGTACAGTAGTGGACATAAAGGGGCTGGCGAAGAGAATTAATATAAAATACACATGAATGTACCTACTGTTTAAGTTCAGGTATTCCTAGTCTGTGAGTCACTACTTGGGTTGCCAACTGAAAACCAGCACTAGGTAATATCTAGCCTATGCTAAGGTGGCAACCTTTTTGGCACAACATGCAAGATATCTTATTGTTTTGTGTATTTAATGAAATTTTAGATATTTTATTAAACAGCAAAAAAATCGTGTGTTGTGCTGAATTAAATGTATTTTCATTCATTCTATTTGTAAGAAAATAAATGAACCAAAAAATAATTGTATAAATATAAATAGTCCAATAAAATATTTATCTGTTATCCATGCTATATGGCCTGCCAATTGCCACTTGAACGAACTGATCTATTGGGCTATGTCGGTAACCCGCGTTTTTCTACGTACCTCCTCATTTCTGATTCGATCTCGTAAAGAAACTCTGAGCATGTCCTTTTCTATAGCTCGTTGAGTAATGTAAACGCATAACCCATAGTACATTTTATATTCATAAGTACTAACAATACCATTTTCAACGCAGGCAAAAATATTCTTCACGAAAAGGGACGATATGAAATATGATGGACTTTATTCAATCATATTGAAGCACACACAATTTATTGGCAACTACATTACGTTAATATAAATCGATAAGGTAATATTGTATCGGAATAGGTAAAGTATTAAAATTGCGGGCCAAAGTTCCAAGGGCCTTTGTATGTCGCATATTAATATGATTATAATGGTTTAGGAGAAGTAAATCCATGATCAAATTGCTTTTGTAAGGGATATTGGAATTTTAAGAATGATTGATTTACTAGCTGCTGCCCAAGACTGTTTTTGTGTAAAATAAAGTTTTTTTTTGAAACAAAATAGCAGCATACCTTTAACAACTTTCTACCAGTGAAATTCCGTCTAAAACGGTATACCATTTTGAAGATTAGGCAAAATACTAGGACAATAGACAGAGAGAGACACGCTGAAGAAATCAAAATAGTAATAACTAGTGATACTTATTTTACAAGGTTACCATTTTTGGTTGTCATTTAAGTCTTTTTTTTTTGTAAAGGTATTGTTTTTTTATCAATCAACATTTCAAATATATTAAGTTAATAATACCTATATAAGTAGCCGTCCACTTAGGTAGCTAGAGAAACCTGCAGGTTAGCTAGGCGAGGGTCCTCGCCGGACAAACCGAGGACCGCGTTAGCCCCCTGTCCCAATCCGATGATCCAGTGCCTGTAGTCCGTGCCAGTAATCATTCCCCCTTTTTTATTTTTTTACAGTACTTTTTCTCATATCATTAGCGATGTCCTAGCCCTTTAATGGTGCCATCAGGCGTATGTCGCTTATACGTAAAAATATTGTTTAAAGACGTCCCTCTTTCTATAGAGCTAAATTATATTAAGATTTTAATTATAGAATTATTAATTATTGTTATTACTATACTAAGACGTGATACTAGACTGACAGATAGATCATTAGCTAATCCGCAATAGATTTTAGTTGCGAAATTTTGTATTTAATTATATAATCATATTTCATTGCATATAATTGACTATATATTATACTATTTCATTGTATGTAAATACGTAAGTGCTAAATAAATATCTTTTAATTCGTTTTAAGTATTGCTTAGTTAACAAAATAACTATAGCTACTCTTTGGCAATATGAATAGAATAAATCATTCTTTGGCAATATTTTAATTGCAAAAGACTAAATTGCCAAATACATTTACTATAAAGTTATATTTAAAACACAATGACAATTCTCTTCAAATAGAAATGATAAATTTCTCTTCAAATAAAAATGATAAAAGTTACTCTTGAAGAGCAGATTTAAAGTATTATCGTGCACAAATAATGAACACTGCCAATATAAATATAACATCAATTTAAAAAGCTGTATAATTTATTCTTAAATTAAATCAAAAAGCATTAATTTGCGTAGCTTTCATCTTCAACCGTTTCATTTCAAATTAGCCTTTAATAAGATGTGTTAACAAGATTCGAAACAGTACCTACAATATTTTGTTACAAACGTGTTAATCTCATAATTACTACTTGGAACCACCCATGAGTTATATATGAGTATTAAAGTAACCTTAAGCTCAACTTTAGTCACCTTCATTAATTAACTTCTAAGTCAAAGGGGTTAACAAAATTCCAGGTAAAATTAGTAATGGGTAGGTACTTAATAGGTATGAAGACTAAAAAAATATAATTAGTCCGTCAGTTAAATTACTAAAAATTATTGGCAGGGTTTTTTTATTTTTATCAAATCAATAAAAATTTACAAAGATACAGAGCAACAACAAATTATAAAGTTCAGGAGAGGGGTTTGTGACGTCACTACTAGGTGAAATTGATTTTTTGATTGTTATTTGGTAATCTAAACTCAAACTCAAACTCAAATATTTTATTGCATTCCATGTGTAGGTATAACATAAGGTGTTACAGATAATATGAATTTAGATCTAACATAGACCCTGTCGGACACAGTAAAAATGGAAGAGAGGAAGTAACATACGGACTAAATAGATTTTTTTATTCTTCATGCCTTTTATATATTTAAAAATCTAAAGTAGAACAATTCATGTTGGGATTTTTATTGTCGTGTATATACGGCGATAAAAGGAAGAGATAAGAATATAACCAATACTGTTTTGTTTTATGCTCAATTTTATGAAACTGCCTGGACTATTATCATTGAAAGAGCTTGAAAAATACAAGGTAATGTTTATCTAATGGCACGCAGTGAAAATGAATGACTACAGTTATAAAATTTTACTATTACAACTTTACACAAAAAACATGATTTCAAAGGCAGAAAAGCTTGCTTTTATTTTATTTTGGAATATCGCCGTGTGTTCCTGACTTATTATTTAAAGCTTTTTAACTTATTTTTTTTATATATTTTACTGATGTAGTACCTCATTTTTATTTCTCAAATTAAATAGGTTGAATTTATTTTGTTTATTTATTCCAAATTAATTATACATCTTACTTTTAACATTCATAAAAGTTTATGTGTCTATTGGTAAGTAAAATTAAAACAAAAACATTTGTGTAAATTCTAAGATTTCTTTCCGGGTCTGGTTGGTTGGGGAACGACGTGCCTCGGAAAGCACGAAAGCCTTTGGTCCCGTTAGTAATAAAATCGTCTTTAACAAGCGTTTACCAGGGAACGGGCAAATAAAAATAAGGTAAATCAATAAACAAGTTTTTATAATTAAAAACATGTTTATTGATTTACTTATTATTACGTATTTTTTTTACTTTTGGTAGTTTTTAATTCTAAGTTAGCTTTAGATATATATTTTTAGAATTAATCTGAAATTAAGAAATTTATAAAAATTTGTTAACATAAAATTACAATAGTCAATGATCCAAATAGGTTCGATTCGTTACATAGTGCCCTTAATACACTTAGTGGAGACCCAAAAATATATAATCCATTGATTAAACATTACATTAATATTATTTAACAATTATAAAACCTACAAAAATAGAGACCAAAACGTCAACTAAGTTACTCCAACCAAGAGTACTAAATCTAAGTTACTATTAAGGCCACCCAATAAGTTGGAGTGCGGTATTCAAAGTATTGGCACTAGCAAGGAAGGCAGCAAGGTGCGCAGAATGCGGCCAACTCTATATTGCGTCGCGTTACTCCACATTTTTCCGATATCTTGTACTCAATATTCATTACGTGTGCCATATTTCATATATTTACCTATAGGTAATATACAAACATTTGATAATAGGAGAGTGTTGTTTCTAGACGCAGTTTGAGAACTAGAAGACTAATCTGGCTTCTAAAAGTTAGAAACAATAAATAATATATCTATGTCATAGTTGAGGAGATGGATATATGAGTAATTATGAATATTCCAGTGCTGCTCCAGTGGGTCGGAGTGTGATGTTTTGTAGCCTATATGTAAATCCGAATAACAAACAATACATCCCCACGTACTAACTTTCGCATTTATAATATTAGTAGATTTTAATTATTTATATATATGCTGAAGAAATCAATAACAAAATTTTTACGTCACACAGTCAAATCAATAGTGTGTTTTATCAATATATCAACAAATAGAAATTAAAAAGTAAAGAAAATATAAAACTAAAGGATTATAAATATAGTGTTCGCAAAAGTAATATATACCTGCTTTTACTAAATAAAAAAAATCATACTCGCGTCAAGCATAAACAAAACACTTGTTTATGGCTTAACAGTCTTAAAATAACCATAATAAAGATATGTGGAGGTACCACATTTACGTTGGCTATAAAGTAAAAGATACATACACTAGTTATATGGAGTATGAAACACAGGTATATTAACGCGACGCCCAGTGTTCTAACAACCGCTGTTAAATTACTCTGCTTAGCGGTTAGTGTGTAATAAATCTAAAAAGAACCACTTTTAGCACTGAAGGTGTACAGTGTAGATTGTGTACTGCTTAATTTTTTCGTTGCAGTTTACATTCTACAGTTCATTTTTAGTTGAGTTCTGAATTTAGAGCGACACAAATTGTGGTGTGTATTCACAGAACACACGTATTATATGAACTGTTATAATCCTGAAACTGCAGGTATATATATAGAGGCTTGGACGCAGTGAACATCCTTACTAACATTATAAACGCGAAAGTTTATGAGTATGGAAGGATAAATGGATGTTTGTTACTCTTTCGCGCAAAAACTAATGAATCAATTTGGTTGAAAATTTGCATGGCGATAGTTATTTTCATTTCATTTATTTATTTAGTTTGTAACAATAGGTAACAAAAAGGTGTTAATAAACAATAGAGTTCGCTATGTCTTATCAATAGTGATGTACAAACTTAAATATATTACAACAATATGGCTAAAAATTGTTTATAAATATTACAATTAATTGAGATAAATTAGATAATTCAGATATAAATATTAAATTAATGTCAATAGTACAATTTCCACAATAATTATTACACGCAGCATCAAAATGTCATTAATTAACAGGTCGGACCCTCATATTTCCGTTTATCATTGATAAAATCGTTAATAGAGTAGTAACACTTGATTATTAAATACTTAAACAAACATGTAGCGGGGTATTGCACAGAACGTAGAATAATAAAATACGGAAAATATAAATAGGAAATGTATATTATAAGAAAACGGTAGTCATGATAGGATAGACAAAAAAAGGTGACATAAAAGATTTTTTTTTTAAATATTACAAACTAATATATTTCTATTAAACCGTTAATAGTCAGCCAGATATAATTTACATTAAATTAAACCTATTTCAACACGCCCCCTTAAATTATATCTCGCACACGAACTAAAAACCCTCATATTTAGATAATGCCTAAACCCTCCATACAATAATAATGCTTTTCTTTAGGCAAAGGTTTGGTAAGTATATCTCCCAACATCATATCCGTAGAAATGTACCGTAACACAATATTCTTATTATTTCTCAAAGTATCGCGCAGAAAATGATAAGTAATATCTATGTGCTTGCTGCGAGAATGGAAAAACTGGATCCTTTGATAAAGCAATCGCTCCCTGATTATCCGCATGCAATACAATTTTGCCGAAATTTTCTAAACCAATTTCAGTAAGTAAACTATTTTTCATAGGTCCTACAACATCGGAATACACTGTCTTTAATGTCTCATCACAGGATCCACAAGAACGGACAAAAGGGATGGAACTCATCTTACCACGAATACATGTTTCGCAACAATTTAGCCTATTGATGTTCGTCATATCAATATTCGCATCTAAATTGCAATGTTTCATGAGTTTTACTAAATCTTTCGCATTGAGATGAACTAAACGCTCATGCCAAACCTGAATGTCAACATTGTCATTTGATATTGCAGAGGCTTGAGCACACTGTTCCTTTACACAATACAAATTTCCCTTACGATAAGCTACTAACTTTACGATACCTTTGCAATCAGTCACTAGAGCCCTATCATCCCTAAATGTGACCACATGCCCACTATCGGTCATTTTTGCAACTGAAATCAAGTTAGTTCGCAAATCAGGAACATATAATGTATCTGTAAGTTGAACTACACTTTTAGAGTCGTCATTACATGCGGAAAATCTAACCTTGTACAACAGTGCTTTGATTAGTCGCCAAATTCAATTTTCCACAAGAAGGTAGTAATGTATTGCCAAAATATTTTGTATCGCTACACAAGTGACTTGTACAACCACTATCAATGATCCAGTTTCCATTCCCGCAGTTTGCAGCATGACATTCATCTGAAACACAGGAAAATGTTACAAAACTAGAATCAGAATAGGTCTCACTTGTTTCTAGCACACATTTCACTAACCCTTGTTTATTGAACTTTTTACACTCCGAAGCTATGTGACCTTTTTTGTGACATTTGAAGCATTTTATAACTTTCTGGCTTGATTCAGTTTCATTATCTCCAATCGTTTTGGTAAAATTAGATCTACGAGCATTCCGCTTTTTATAGTAGCCCTTATTCTCAGCTATTAAAGCGTTTTCACCACCGGCATTTCTAGATTTGCTTTCATCGAGGATTTTAATCTTCAAAGACTCGGGGTCTGGAAATGTATCCCTTGACTCGATCGCACATCTGAAGTTCTCGAAACTTTGTGGCAAGCTGTAGAGCAGCATTATTGACGCTAAATTGTCATGTATTTCTACACGCATGTCGTGCAGTTTATGCTTTGCATCAAAAAATTTGGATAAATGCTCCTGAACATCATCGCCTTCGCTCATCTTGTGTATAGTGAGCTGCTTCAGTAAGGCAGCCTTTCTCACAGGTCCTTTTGAAGCATATGTGGACTCCAATTTTGTCCATACCTCTCGGGACGTCTTGCACCCTCTGATGTGCTGTAGATCGCTCGGGCTCATAACTAAAATTAGTTCTGCCTTCGCCTTCGCGTCCTTAGACTCCCATAACGCCGCCTCTGGGACTGTGGCAGGCTTAGGTTTTCTACCGTCAACATATTCCCATAAGTCGTTCTTTATTAGGATCGCCTCGGCCTGAATCTTCCATGATTCGAAATTATTCTTATCAAGTAACTCAATTCTTACCGTAGTCATGGTGTTACTCCTCGCAGGACCCACCTACAGAAGAACTTTGGCCGCGATCACAAGAACACAGAACACAAGTACTCTTTTCGTACTGTTTCTTCAATTCCGTATTTTTCTCATCTACTCCGACCTGGGCCCATAACCAGTGTAGCGGGGTATTGCACAGAACGTAGAATAATAAAATACGGAAAATATAAATAGGAAATGTATATCATAAGAAAACGGTAGTCATGATAGGATAGACAAAAAAAGGTGACATAAAAGATTTTTTTTTTTAAATATTACAAACTAATATATTTCTACTAAACCGTTAATAGTCAGCCAGATATAATTTACATTAAATTAAACCTATTTCAACAAAACATGTCTTAAATGATTCTAGATTCTTATTTCTTATTACCAGGGGTATATTATAATATATTTTTGACGTCATACCAAGAATACTCTTACCATACAGCGCTGTGTTATGAGAAGCAACACGGATAGTATTTAGATGGCGTCTAGATCGGAGTGAATAGAGTAGAGTTAATAAGCTCGATTAACATATAGGCTACAAAAAATCACGCTCCGACCCATTGGAGCAGAATAACGCGGGTAGAACCGCGGGATATGGCTAGTTTTAAATAGATTTTTTATAAAAAATAACAGGACATGGCTTTTGCAGTACCAAGTGATAACAAACTACAACTCAATGTTTAATCATTGCGTAGAATATTGCTTTGACAACTTATACAACTTATTAAAAATGAAAAATAATTTACTGACTTTCGATACCTTTGCATTTCATTCAGTAAAATTCAAAATAGATATTAATATTTCATAACGTCCAACTCAATGTCAGATTAATGAAAAGCAATAATACCTACAGCGAATATTTTCCACTAAAATGAAAATATGAGTGTTCTGAAATCTGTCATCAAAGTAATTTAATCGGACGTTTTTGATACCTCCCGCGCCTGAATCGCCGTTTTGCAAATTGCTGTTACATTTATCTTAATTACTGTTACAACGCTTTCACGATATTTACAACATTTAACGTTAGTGAGATTGTAAAAAGTGTTCTTGATCGAATTAATGTTCGTCAAATAGAAGAAGCCTACGTTACAGTTTTTGAACTACTGCCGCCGACACAACCGTCAACTTTTTTTTCAAACGGACATGTTAGCTACGATGCTTTTACATCTTCACTGGGCAGAGCAATTACCAATACACAATATATAATTGACCGAAGGAACACAATTATGTGAGCACCTGCGGCAGCGGCGGGGTAAGACTATCCCTCTCAGTAAAATACGTAGAGCGATGGTAGAAAGAGCCTAAGCCCACTAAAATCCCCCAGGTGCTGCTAAATCCACCGATAATAAGGGTCTCAGGTACAAATTCAACTTCGGTGATGCCTCCGGCGAAAACAGCGACAATATTGCCGCGACCACTCCTTACAATCTACGTAGCCTAGCAGTATAAATATTAAAGATCGTAAGTCCCCTAAAAGATTGTATTACTCGTTAATCTAAGGAAGTAAAATCAAAGCATTCATTCTAAGTTGAGTGGCTCTCTTCCATGCCTTGAAACTAACGTTAATTTGTTCGCTCCGAATAATATCAATGACAATTGTGTCCAAGGTATCAGCAGACCTGACCTCTGTTCAGTAGTGGACTTTATACGAGTTTGCTGATAATAATGATGCAACCGCATGTTAGTGATAGTAGGGCTTTCTCCTACTGGCTGTTATAATACCCATTGTATTTAAGTTTTTCCAGATGAATAGGATTTTTTTCAAGATTTTGGTAATTGTTTTCATCGTGACAACGATCTGAATTGTTAAATAGTTTCAGTAGTATCTGGGTTTAAAAATAAACGAATACTTAAAATTCTCATATTTTTATAACATAAAAGCTCTTGAGCAGCGTTCCTAGAAGGAGAAAGATTTTTTTCTCCTCAATCACCAACTATTTAATTAGACATCGCGCAGCTCATTTCAAACGTAAAATCAATATCCATTCCGGAAATATTAATTACACCTTTATCTATACTAATATTTTAAACAGGAAAGATTTGATTGAATCGAAACTACTGAACCGATTTCAAAAATGTTTCACCATAATAAAAATACGTTATCCAGGAGTAAAAAGGGCTATGTTTAATAATAAAGTTCCCATGAGAATGGTAGCTATGTGAGTAAAACCCCGTGCTAGTATAATAAACACACAGTAAGTTCAATTTATGCGGCCACAAGTTGCCGCCAGAATGTGGGATAAATAAAAGCCACAGTGACTAAATATTTTGTTGGTATTGTTAATTCTTATACCGCGCAATAATGTAGCCGCACCGTGTACTTAATTGTGTCGGCTTATTTTTCGCATAAATCTACTTCTAATTACCGTACATTGCATATTTTTCTACGCTTATTTTATATCTGATCACGTCATCTCGTCGTCTCGTCATCATAATATATAACATATGATGCATATATATATATATATAGATGACGTGTGCAATAGACATACTTGATTGCATACGTCATCTATACAAATATTATAACAGTGATGAGCTTTATTGGTTAAATGCGCTTATATCAAAAACTACTTATTTGATTTGTTTTTTTTTTTACTTTATTGAGGAGCGTAGGCTATGTTTGATTATGAAATTCTTACGGAAACGGGAATTACAAGGGTTAAACCGCGCGCGATGCTAGTATTTATATATTTTATATTTATTTATATATTACACGGTTAATCATTAATTTCTTCATAATATTTTTAAAAGTACCAATGGCCCGTTTTTGTTAAATTCTGTTCATATCTTTTTTTCTACAAAGTAACAAATTTTGAAAAATAACAATTCATTTACACACACATTGACAAATACGCAGTGAGTAGGTAGGTAAGTGAGTAGTATTAAACATTCGCAATGGGCAGGCGACCGTTCGCACTCAACCATGAATACATCAACAAATCGCTAGCTTTCAGCTCCAAATTACAACGGTCCGCGCTTTTACTCGCCAATTTAATAAAAATGCTTCCATATCATTTTTCTACCCGATGACTCTCATAGATTGACATCGTTTGCAGGTAAATTCGGTTTAGTAAGTGATTTGTTGGCACCGGTTTCGCTTGACTGGCTTTTTTCATGCTTTTAGTTTTTATTAAATGAATAAAATCGATTATGGTATTAAATAAACTGAATTTCATCTTTATTCAAATTACTTTGTAATTTATTTAGGTTATAGTGATTTTTTAATACATTTACCTACTATGCAAAATATATGTCATCTGCTGAACATGGTCTTCTTCCCGAGGAAGGGATTTTCCCATAGTCAACACGCTTGACAGGCAGGTCGGTGACCACAATATTATGTTGTAATACATAGGGAAACGCTGCTGCCCGTTACCTGGTATACGTTTTTTAGATGATGTTATAACAATTGGGACCAACGGCTTAACGTGCTTTCTGAGGCATGGAGGGTAGTCTCCCTCAATATATTAGACCCGAAAAGAAATCTTATAATTAACACAAATATTTATTGTACGGTGATGGGATCGAACCAACGAACTCCTACATTCAAAGTGAGACTTATACCGCTACGCCCCGGAGGTTGTTGTTGTGTGTTAAATATATTTATGAAAAAAATATTTTTTATAAATAGACCAGAACGTGATTTAAACTTATATTAGTAGCAGCAGGGGCTTTGGTTACTGAAACAAGTTTCTAATATAAAATTATTATGACGCTTATGTTATTTCGTTTGCTACGTCGTAAAAGTACTGCTACGCCGTAGACGTGCTAGGAATAGAGAGCTCACGTCATTGGAACAAAGAAATTACAATATTTATTTATGAGTTTATCACAAGAATAGTGGTGTGCCTAGTTTATTTACAACATAAACAAAAACTGAACAGTAATTGTTTATGCAGAACTGAATTGCATTTATCGATATCAAAAACGAGAATACTCATAAAGCTATGCAAATATATAAATAACGCATCACACACACGATATGTCAGAGAGATATAGCAGATAATTAGGTCTCGTACCAATGCAAAATAAATACCTACATTAGTAATAGCATGTTTTATTCACTCTGATTAACATACCCTAAGGTCGCGGTTAGAACGTGGGCAATTCAGAGTGTCATCACACGTCTCCCTAAATCTTAACAACATTCCACGACGAAATTAATCCTTATTCTCCCGAGAGCTTTGCGATTACTTTGTCAAAGAATATACAAATACTGGATATGAACGTGACTTTAGACAGACGCGTGATAATGTTAAGTGTGTAGAATTTCTTATCTTGTTTCTGCTTTATTAAAGCAACGTGTGTTATCTCTTAAAATAAGATTTATGGTATCGCGGCTGGAGCTCTAAAGCCTAAAGAAATATTATGTAATCTTTTATTTTGAATACGTAACGCATTAATCATATTTTTTTGGAAAAAAAAATATGTATGTTGATATTGTTACATCAATTTTATGTTGGCAAAAATGTTAACGGATCTGACAATGATTTTGATTTAGTAAACATAAAAAATACATCTATAAAATTATAAAGAGGAAAGATTTGATTGTTTGTTTGTATTGAATGGGCTCTAGAACCAGTTTTTTTTAACCATAGGCTATATTTAATGATGCATTTATTATAAAAACTCCCCGTTTGCTTATGAAAACGATGATGAAGTTCTTAAAAATCACGAGTGAGATGATATTCTTTCGGTAAATAATTTTTTTTATGTTTATTGTAAATTAATACAATTTATGTAACAAACAACTAAAAACTTATATTCATTTTATGTATCCAACACAGCCAGGTAAACAACATACTTAAAAAAACAGCTTAAAAACATTTCGTCAGATTATATAATTAAATATAAGCATTAAGTGTAATTTAAGATAACAGAC
Source organism: Nycteola revayana (assembly GCA_947037095.2). Classification (NCBI taxonomy): domain Eukaryota; kingdom Metazoa; phylum Arthropoda; class Insecta; order Lepidoptera; family Nolidae; genus Nycteola; species Nycteola revayana. The sequence continues at coordinate 11,216,030 of OX344857.2, read as the reverse complement.
TAAGCAAGTGCTCTAGCTAGCAATTACTTTGTGCCGGAAGATACCATAATATAAAAAACTAATTTTCACCTACTTTTTTGATTTATTCAAATATATTTTTTAATAATTAAGTACCTATATCGACATTTAATGAATAAATGTAAAACGTAATTAATGATTCAATATAAAATGTCTTCATATTGTAAAACATTTACCAGTATAAAAACGGTTTACTTAAAGTTAACGTTAAAAATAATATTTTTAATTCTCTCGCCAACGCTAGACACCAAGCCCATATTAAAAATAAAAGAAAACATAAACGGAATATGTACTCACATTGGACTGCTGTACAGTAATAAATTCAAATATTTCTTATTTGTTGCTACGAATATGTAAAATTATTAAGCGTTTTGTTTTTAATTTGAGAACCGCTCTAATTTGCTTTTTAAATTACCCTTGGGAGTCAAAAAAATCCTCCGCACCGCCTCCCCCGCGACACAGTTCCCAGAAGTCTGATATAGCATTGCCTTGTTGTTATGGTGTTTTATATTTATTCTATTAACTGTCATGATCACCTTGACGTTAAATCGTATAATTTAAGGCTTCATTGGAAAAAGGGACGAGAATTTTATTACCTCTGGGATCGCTTATCATAAAATTTGATGATACGTCAACAAATTACTTACAAATGGCAAGTTTTCTAGGAATACATTTTGTTCCAGACAGTTATGGTCATACTGTCCCTAATGCTAAATCTGTGTTTGTAATATAAATCTCTTTAAATACATGGTAGCACTTACAAAGATTTAGTAGCAGTTTTATGACTGGTATTGCCTGTTAGTGTGAAAATTGTTTCAAATTCCTTATAAATAACAACGTGATTTCCGCGCAAATACCATCCAATTGGATTGTTCGTTGGAGTCTGAAATGCGACACATTAGGTGTGCGCGTTCGAGTGTGTGTCACATGCGGTGACTAAGCTGCAAGTGGCCTCAGTATAGCCACAGCACAGCATATCCTTGCATGTGTTAACAAATGGTTTGATAATTCAATGGGAATTAGTTAATTTGGTTTGTTGGAAAGAACACAGCAAAATGTCAGGTTTCCGTGAGCTTCTTACTAATACGTTAAACATGTGGGTGTCTCCCACTCTCCCGCCACTGTAACTCCTATAACCCAATACACCTAAATATTTGGGGTCCCCCAAAGAATGGACTAATAATAATAATAAAAATTTACAAACAATCTATACTAATACATAAAGCTGTTTGTTTATTTCTTCAACGCGCATATTACATAAACTAAAGGTCCGATTTAAAAAAAATATTAATTGTTCGATAGTCCATTTATCAGGGTAGGCTATAGGCAATATTTAATTATGAAGTTCCTACGGGAACGGGAGCTATGCGATTCAAATAAAGCGCGGGAAGCTAGTTTAGTTTAAAAAAATGCAACACGCCTATAGAAACCCAGCACATATACTTAATCCAACAAAAGTATTTCGGTACGAATTGCTCCCAATTTCTGAAGACTTTCCCACTGCTCACCGAAACGAAGACCATTAATCATCTTACAAGGGCTTTCAGACATAATAACTTATAATTACGCCTGTAGTCAGTTTAAGCCTTCCGAATTTCCTCTCATCATAAAGGAATATCATTTGTTTCTGAACTTGATCACAACATTGTTTCTAATGTCAGAAGAAGGTTGTATCAATTTGCTGTTATTAAATATGCCTACCAATGATATTATAGTAAAAAAGAGGTAGATACGGCACCCGGGCTTGAAAAATGGCACTACAAAACTGAGCTAATTGGCTCACGCTAATTTTCATGCTGTCCTGATTAATCTCTAGGGACACATTTTGTCTAAACAAATTACGAGCATGACGTAACTATCTACCTTTTTTATACATAATTGATGCCTACAATATTCTTGGCTGCAGCGGTATGAGTCTCACTTTAAGCCTTGGAGATTGGGGATTCGATTATCGCACTGAACTCTTTTTATTGTGTAAAATAATATATTTATTTTGGGTCTGCTTGGTTAAGGACTCCTCCGTGCCTCGGGATATAGATTTTCAATACGTTAGAGTTTTAAGAATCAATTGGTATAAAACAGTGTTAACGACTTAAATACTTTTAGGTTTTATAGTTTTTTTCTTATTTTATTTGTGTTTTGGTTATTGTATATTTTTATTGCTATCTCGACCGTTGCGTTTTTTTTCATTATTGTCTATTAAAGACACATCGGGCAACAGACCGCGCACCAGTCGACAATAGTCAGGTTATGTTTGTTGTCGAGGTTGTTTAGAGAGCTGGCATATTCTCCGTCGATACCTTTTTAAATAGGAAAGTGAATTGATGTCTCTAATATATGTATGCACATAATTTAAGAACGACTTTGCCAATTTGGCTTATCTATATATATAAAAGAAAGTCGTGTTTGTTACAACACTTATAACTCGAGAATGGCTGGACCGATTGCCATGGTTTTTGATTTGTTGGATTTGTTTCCGTCCCGAATAGCAGAATACATTTTCAAAACAAAAGAAAGTCGTGTTTGTTACACTATTTATAACTCAAGAACGGCTGAACCGATTTGGCTGAAAATTGGTAGGGAGGTAGCTAAGAACTGGGAGAAGGACATAGGATACAATTTGGGTAGGGGTAGGGTAGGGTAGGGTAGGGTAGGGTAGGGGTAGGGTAGGGGTAGGGTAGGGTAGGGGTAGGGTAGGGGTATGGTAGGGGTATGGTAGGGGTAGGGTAGGGGTAGGGTAGGGTAGGGGAAGGGTAGGGGTAGGGTGAGGCAGGGTAGGAGTAGGGTAGGGGTAGGGTAGGGCAGGGGTAGGGTATAAAAGTCCACCCGTGCGAAGCCGGGGCGGGCCGCTAGTTATATATTAATTGTGATCGTAATGATAAGAACACGATTTGAATGACAGTAAAGTGACGGGATATTACAGATTTTGACGGGCAACGCTGGGCACGTACAGCTAGTTATTGATAATTTGAATAAATTTGGAATTGTTTTACCAGCATTGAAACTTTTACTATAATTTTATTTACTTTTTAACATTTTAAAATAAATATACGTTAATATCAATTATTTTCTGTATCAATTGAATAAGTTATACCAACATTCGTGTGAACTTCAATATCGATACTAATGATACAGATGTCGAAGTTGTTGCGGAAACTTTAATCGAACGAGTGATGAATGAGACCAAACTATTGCGTCTAAACATTAATCAGGGTTACTACATGATAAAGTACTCTGTGTAACTTCTCGATAATCGTTAATCGATTCGAGTTACATTTTGGTTTACATTTCACGTATAGCTTTAATCTTCCTCTAATTCACACATGATTTAATATTACTATGCTAAAATGCTGTAAGGCTAAAATTGTATGTTGTAAGAGTAATGCCATCATACATAATGTTTAATTATGCATGATGCTATTATGTATAATATTGAAGTATTATAATGTTTAATGTTAGAATAGACCATGACTTCCCATTGGTGTCGTAAAAGGCTACTAAGGGACATATGGCTGATGAATGGGCAGCAGCATCCATAAGCTCAAGATTTACATCTTACTGCGATCACTAATCCGTCTGTCAAGCGTGGTGATTATGGCAATATCCCTCTACGATCCTGGATGATGATGATGATGATGATAATGTTATATCTATACTAATATTATAAAGAGGAAAGATTTGTACCTATTTTTGTATGTTTGTATGTTTGTAATGAATAGGCTCAAAAAGTACTAGGCCGATTTAAAAAATTCTTTCACCATTCGAAAGCTACATTATCCACGAGTAACATAGGCTAAATTTTATTTTGGAAAAAAATAGAGTTCCGTAAGATATTTGGGTTTTTCTGACACAAGGTGTAAAAATCAACCAGAAAAGTTACTTATTTTGCGTACGCTGCCTAAACTATAAAAGACAGAACCATAAAATGTTCTAATTAATTATAGATCTTATAAATATCTACAAAAAAGTCCGCGACACACTATACCTATCTATGTCGAGTGAGGCACAACGACCATTTTTTTATTTAGAAATCTTGAATTTTTTTTGGACTACATTTAAACGCGTTTATTTTACTCATGCTATTAATCCTTATCAAAATAAATTATTTCATCACTAAGTACAGTTTATGTAGATAATATTTGGTCTTTGAATGATTAAAATTGGACGTTTGGTTTTGAAGTTATGGCGAAATTAAAATATTACGATTTCTGCTGCGTCTAATAATACGCCGTCTAATAATTTGCGAAGTCTAATAATTTTCGTGCGATTTTTTTTAGATTTCGTTCTTAAAACTACACCTACGCAAAAGTTCTTCTCAGAGCTAATCAACAGTTCTTCTCAGAGCTAAACAACAGTTCTTTTCAGAGCTTTGAAAATGCCTAAAATGCCTAATCCCTAAAATGCCTATTAATTACATCATTAATTATATTTTCATCATTAACAACTTTAACATCCACAGAAAGACAATCTGTGCAGCCTGCGGATAATGACTGCGTTGTCGATGTTTATGTCGGTGTCCGTGAATTGACCTGGGAATCATTTTGCTGACCGTGTCTTTCCTGGGTAGGCTTTTTGCAGCGGTAACCGACATCCGCACGGAGCCGCGGGCGACCGCTATCACTACATCACTACATATTATAAACAAAGTCCCCTGCCGCGTCTGTCTGTCTGTTCGCGATAAACTCAAAAACTACTACATTGATTTTCATGCGGATGTTACCAATCGATAGAACGATTCTTCCGGAAGGTTTACGTATATGATTTGTTTAGTTTATGTCTACATTTGACTAATATATATTGATATTTGTCAGAGGTGTCGGAAAAAATTAAGCCATTTGGGAGCTTACAACGAAAACGCTGCCTAAACCCTATGAGATATAACAAAACAATGTATGGTGGCAAATATTCTTCTCTTTTAGATCTACAAAAAAGTCTGCGATAGCATATGTCTATCTTTCAAGGTTAACTTGCTATATCCATTATATCTTAGAAAAATGATAATTTCTAATGGGATAAAATATAATGACCACCAAAAATATATACTTGACACCAGAAAAATAAAGTCTAAAATTATAATAGTACTAGCTATTTTAGTCACGACTGCACTTCAAATTGTATTCGAACACCAAATGTAGTTAATGATCACCAAATCTTAGCGAGCAAATTATTGCGCTATTTCTACCTTAATAAAATCAATGAAAAATGACAATCGGTTAGGTTAGGTTAGAGCTGCGGCCATACAACGCACGAGCCGAGCGAGCGAAGCGAGCGGTGCCGCGGCAGCGGCCGGCGAGTGCCAGAACCGAATAGTAAATTAGTAAAACATTTAGGTACTTTTGGTGATCATTTACTACTTTTGGGTTAACAATGATTTATTTGGAGTCATTTTGCTTAAATACGATAGCGAAATGTTAAATTGTATTCGAACACCAAATGTAGTTAATGATCACCAAATCTTAGCGAGCAAATTATTGCGCTATTTCTACCTTAATAAAATCAATGAAAAATGACAATCGGTTAGGTTAGGTTAGAGCTGCGGCCATACAACGCACGAGCCGAGCGAGCGAAGCGAGCGGTGCCGCGGCAGCGGCCGGCGAGTGCCAGAACCGAATAGTAAATTAGTAAAACATTTAGGTACTTTTGGTGATCATTTACTACTTTTGGGTTAACAATGATTTATTTGGAGTCATTTTGCTTAAAACTTTGGTTACAATTTTACATTAAAATGCGGGTTTAATTTTGGTGATCATTTTTACTATATCTGATGGTAAGTTAAACATAAGCCATTTCTAATGCGGTAATTGTAAAGCTAATCAGACGGATTCAGTATTTATCGTTATCATTTTAAATGAGTTAATATTCTTAAGCATTTCATGCAGATTATTTTACCCCTACACTATATACTTTTAATGAATAACTTAGAAGTTATCGCAAAATAACAGCGCGTGTTTTAGGTAGGCCTAATGCGATTATGCGCGCTCGATCCTTAAGAATTATAGGGCAAATTTTTTGTTTTGTGTTCGTTGTAACTATGATGGATAGATACTTGAATACCTATTTATTTAGTGTTTGTTGTATTGTTAGTCCTGAAGAGTATAGGTATTTCATACGATAAAAGTATACCCACCTACTTATTTCACTGAGTTTTAGTAGGTACCTATAGTCATTTGTTTCTGTTTGTTTTGACCAAACTTCGCCCGTTTGTTAGAGGTTTAAAGACATTATGTAGTATAATTATCAGTATTGTACCCGTGCGAAGCCGGGGCGGGTCGCTAGTATTTTATATTTAGATATGTAAACAAAAATGAACTAACATAATATAAAAATGACAGATTCCAAATTCAAATGTAATATTTTGTTTTTTTTTAATTGTAACTGTATTTATGGTCAGACTAAGTATTAAATATATTTATCACTTTCTTTGTGAATGACTCAATAGTATAAAAGCTGTAAAATAATTTAGTATCTTCAATCTGTTGAATAAAAGTAGTGATGTCATAGTTATATACTGAATTTTTCGTTATGCACAAAACACTCGTTTCTATAGAATCATAAAAATCAGAACAGTGTAACGAATCGAACATTGTAAAAGGGAGTTTTAAAATTGTGTGGTACTTATTTGCGTCTATCAAATATTATAATTCCATTCTACTTAATTTTCATTTTATCCTATTTAAATATATTCTCACCTTAATTTTAGTATCCCAATAATTTTAAATTATATTATATGCTATTCTTGAAAACCAGTAACCTTTTCTATAATATACTAGCTTCCCGCGCGTGGTTTCACCCGCGTAACTCCGGTTCCTATAGGAACTTCCTAACTAAATATAGCCTATGTCATCCGGAGATAGTGCAGCTTCCCAACGTTCTACAAACAAACAAACCAATAACCAAATCATTCCTCTTTATAATATTTGTAGGTATAGATATAGATAATAAAATAATAATGCATAACAGTATATCATCATCATCAGCCCGTATAACGTACACTACTGAACATGGACCTCCTCCCGGGGAGGGTATTTGCCATAGTCACCACGCTTGGCAGGCGGATTGGTGACCGCAGTATTATGTTGTACCATACAAGGAAATGCTGCTGCCTGTTCCTTGATATAAGATTATTATAGATAATGTTATAACAATCGGGCCCAACGGCTTAGCGTGCTTTCCGAGGCACGGAGGGTAGTCCCACAACCAACCAGACCCGGAAAGAAATCTTAGAATTTACACAAATATTTCCTGTCCGGCGTGGGAATCGAACCCACGACCTCCGTGATTTAAGCGAGCCAAATACACTTCGAAGGTTGGTAACAGTTTAATATAGTAATATATTTTATCCCGTATTTTCCTTGCAAACGACCTGTTATCTGAATATGTAAAAGTAACAAAACCTGTGAATATCGTTTTAAACTACGTTCAGAACTGCTATTACAAATATTCACACTTCAGTAAATCGTCTTTCAGAATATATATCCTTAAAACCTGTGTTATTTTACGTAAAGATATGATTATCATTTCTAGTTCAACTTGAAGCGTTCGCTATCATTATTTATGATTGAACTGTTTATATTATTTTTGAGAACATAGGTACATATCGTATTCTAAATAACCTTTAAAATTAAATAAGTGACGGAACCAATATTTGATTTTATAAATTCAATGCTAATTAGTATAGTTTTAAGGTCTCAACATCCAGTGCGAACACTGATGTTTGTTAGGCACTGCCTGCTCGGTGACCGCAAGGATTCAGAGCCCTTCCTGCTAATTGGAGTTTCTCCTAATTAAAGTGCCTCTTGAAGGATCGTTCGTAACACCGCTTAATAACAAGAGCTACATACCGATCTGGCACTGGCAAAAGTGTAGGTTTTAATTAATCATTCAGTTTGCAGAGTTTGCTTTTACGTGAGATGGTTTGGTTGGATAAATATCATACTTTGCAAGTGTGACTGACAATTTTTTTTTCGGACGTGCATATTTATTATGTACCTTGGTTTAAATATAAATTGATCAAGCTGTAAGAAGGCGCCCCCTGTGGCATTTGGACCTCGGCACAGGGTAGTTGATGCCGTTAGGAATAAGGAATGATGACGTTTATTTTTTAGAGGAGTCTTATACAACTGTTGCTCTACTTTACTGTTCGCAGGCCTCGGACCTCGGGTCTACGAGGGTATTGCTAAGTGTGAATTATAATTGAATTTCATAACATTTATTTTGAATAGAAGTATGGATCTTCATTTTATTAAATTACATATTGATATTAAGTACTTGAAGACGAAAGGACTGTATTACTGTAAAACCTAGTTATGTGATTGCCTTCTGATTATCTGGTGTTTAAAAAGAAAATTTACCTAAAATTAATTAAGTGTGATAAACAACTCTTAAATGGTGTAACAGTACCGATGTCAATTCAGCAACCAATCGCGTTTCTCATATTTCATTGTTAAAATGTATTTAATTAAATTTGTTGTTGACAAAAGTATCTTCACCTTAATGCCATTAAAATATAAGGATTCCACTTTTTATTTTATTCTCCTTAATGCTTTTAATGGACAAGACTGGCTTTAGAAGTTGTCGTTCTAAAATTAAATAATACTTTTCTTTTTGAGCTCTTTAGTCATTTTTGTATAGCGTAACATAATTCTACCTGAAGTCGTTACCATAATCAGCCTTTTTTACATTTTATAAATAAATTGTTCGCATAATTACTGCGCCAGCAAAAAAAAACCGTGCTGTCCGTTTTCTTATAAAAGTTGGCACAACATGTAATATGACTTACCCTTTTTTTTATTTGTTGGCTGGGGGGAAATGCATTTACGCATTCCTACCGCCGCTGCAGCGTATTCGCGCGCTGGCGATGGGATATGTGAGACTCGCCCTATCCATAGCGTGGTATGCTAACTCATACCACGAGGAGAGGACCATACACCACTAAAACCCTCCGGGGTTCTCCGGGGTTCTCTTGTTATATGACTTACCCTGAGGGCCAACAACTTAACGTATTTTATACGAATTATACTAAAAAACTATGAAAATTAGCTCAAGATTTTCTTCGTCGCATGGAATCAATCGCGTTCCCAATACTGGAAGGCTTAGCTACGGAGTTGTTCTTCTAAATATTGAATGTAAGTTACGTATCTTACCAGCTTATTTTTTGCTCGGGTTTATTATTAAAAAGTTGTCAGACCCCAAGTTGAGCAAAGCCCCAACTCTAGAAAGCGTGTGTAACTCTAGAACCCCTACATCTCGTTCAAAAAGTATGCAATGGAAATGAGCCAACTTGCTACTCGCCGCTCTACTCAAGATGAGAACGGTGACCTACGTATAAGTCAACTCGTCTATAAAGTTGACTAACTAAAATGTAAGCTTATTTAGTAATTCTAAGCTAGCTGATCGTACCTGGTATCTCCCGTCCATATTACTGACATTTCCAGTGGATTATCCAAAATGTTCTTTCATACAAACCTTTTAAGTTATGCGCGTACATACTATTTGAAGATTCATTTTTATTACTTTAGAAGATGTATCAAATATATATAATTAAGTTTAAAAGAACTTGTTTCGGGTAAACAAATTTTGTTTAGTTCAGTAACGTAATTACTTTTTTATATATTTATGCCTACTCATCACACAGCTTATAAGTTATTAGTACATTTATTTAAGTTTACATTGCATATAGCAAGCTTTCTAGCATACATTTTAAAATGGAGATTAATTATCGTAAAGGTAAGTTTTGAACATAAATGTTATATTATATAAGTGTACAATGCACTAAATATATTGTATTATATAAGTAGGTATGTCTTCCTACTACTTAAGTACCTACATGCAGTGGTACATAAGCAGTTAGGTTAGGTTAGGTTATATATTATCATTTATGGATTTCAAAAAATAACTTAAAATCAGGAATTTCTTTATAAAAATATTTTAATCAAATTTAATAACAAACTCAAAAGATGCACCGATTTTCATTGCATATTGTTTAAGATAGAATATTGGAATCAAATGCCCATTTACATAATTTTCCACAAGAAAACTTCTAGTACAAATAGCCAAAATCGAAGCTTTCATAAACGAAATATGATTTTCTTTTCACAACCAGTAGAACAATAGGAAACCTCAAGTTTTCGTACTTGGCAAACAACTCAGTTACTATTGTTAAAGTTACAAAATAAAATCAAAGCATTACTAAGACATCGACAATAGAAAAACAATGTTGTTGGGCAATAAATAAGTGAGCGAACCAGCCGGCTAATGGCTCTCTTGTTTACGTAGACGCAACTTTATTAAACGTAAGCCAGGAACATCTGGTTCATAGAAAAACTCATTTCTTTGTTTTTTTCCAAATTGATTTTTAGGCAGCATTTGATTTGATTTCAGTATAATGTAAGTGTACGCTTACATTGTAGAACATATCACCCATAAAATTGTCTGTTAGCAAAGTTTTATATTATATATGTTGGAACTTCAAGAAATTTTAGGCGGATTTTAAAGGAATTTGATAGCACTAATTAAAAATAAAATGGAAAAAGGTTGGAAGAGATCGCTTTTAGCAATAAGGCAGCCGATTGCAAAATGTAATTGTATGTAATTTTTATAATTTATAAAGCTGAAATTACTGAAAATTTACTGGGTTATTTCTTGCAATTAAGTGTATATTTTTGCTTATTGCCATTAGACACTTTTGAATGAAAATATTATCTAAATGCATTTGACACTCATCACGTTACCTTCATGTTATATTATAAAGAAGTAAAGTTTGTGAATTTGTGACGTTGTAGGGGATAATCTCTGGATACGGAACTGATTTTGAAAATTCTTATCCCAATAGAAAGTTACGTCATTTAGCTATAGCTTTATTTATTTACATCGATAAATTGACTCATCGGATTAGTACCGTAATTAAATTCTCTTATTGCCTTCCTAGCAATTTTGGCTCATATACATATTCTATCTATCAATTAGTCTCAAAGTTTATCAAGGCGGTAGACTCAGACTCAACTAAGATTTTTTTTATGCCAATATTCCAAATAGAAGTTGTATTAAGTTATCTACTAACTACTAATATTACAGAATACTAAAAAGACAAAACATTAACCTTGCTCATATTATAAACACGAAAATTTGTAAGTATGGATGGATGTTTGTTACTCTTTCACGCAAAAACTACTGAATAGATATGGCTGAAAGTTTGCACGCGGATAGTTAATAAGCTGGATTAACATATAGGCTACAAAATATTACGCTCCGACCCACTGGAGCATAGTGACGCGGGTAAAACCGCGGGGCGCAGCTAGTTAACACATTAGGTTTCTGTTTAAAATAGACCACCCCATGTCTCCTAATGGGTGTTGTAAGTGGCAATTATGGCTCATACACCTGCTAGATGGACAGAAGTAGATATATATCTGCTTTAAATTTGCTACTCTCTTACTACAATTACCAAGCCGCCAAGCGTAGTGATTATGGAAATATACCTCAGCAACCTTGGCGAGGTATATAATAGGAGGATCATGTTCAGCAGTGGACGTAAATGGGAGAAGATAATATACAGAACAGAGCAGCATTCCAGTTTAGACAAAATAGCAGGGTGAAGCTTGTTAAGAATAAGGTTCGGAAAAGGAAATGATGACCTCATAGGTTTGAAGTAGTCTCGACGTTCGAGGGATACAAATTGGGAGAGTAGCTTTTATACAAAGGTTCACTACTATACACAAGGTGCTTCCGTGCTTCCAAAATGTATGTCATCCCTTTTGGATAAATTAAATAAATCTCTTTACCCACTGAAGTTATTTTTATCTACTCACTAGTTCTCATTAAATATAGTGTATGTTACTCCTGAATAACGTAGCTCTCTAATGGTGAACGCATTATACAATTCGGACAAGTAGTTCCTGAGATTAGAACGTTGAAGCAAACAAATGTTTGTGCTTTATAATATTATTATAGCTGTCCTGTGATTTTTATATTTATAGATATATAAATCACAGGACTATCCAACTTAAACCGAGTGAAGGCTATGGTGACTTGTTATACAGTTTTTTAATAAAAATTAAAACGTACCAGCCCAGACTTCAAAAAAAAAATCATGAATTCAGAAGTATGTATCTGTAACATAATAAATTTAAATGTAAGAAAATAAATATATTTAATATTATTTTAATATTCGTGCACAGGATGAACAATATATTTAAAAAGAATTTCGTATCCGAGAACGATTTTCCATTCTTATGTTTATCAGTTACTAAAATAAATCTTTATCTTTATCTTTATTTAAAAAGACAACTCCCGCACTAGGGAAATAAATCCCTGTGTCGCGGGGGACTTTACAAACATACATTTCACGGACACAAAGTACACCCATACTCAGAACAATTATTTGTGGTTCACACAAATAATTGTCCCGGGTGGGAATCGAACCCAGAACACCAGGTCCCAGAAGCAACTACCGTAACCACTGAGCCACCGGTGCAGTATAAATATTTTTGTTAAACCGTATTGATTACATAAATAAAGCCAATTTCATTCGATATTATTTCAATTTTACTCGCCCACTGTCTATAACAATAATAATAATAATCATCTATTTGCATAGAATGTAGGTGTTTACAAATGGTGTTACAACAAAAACAGAGATACGTTTTTTAATTATGATAACCGAGCTCTTTTGAAATATTACTTTTGAAGTAAATATTTGTACTCCAATGAAATAATTAAATTATTGAAATTGGAATAATATCTACGTAATTTTTGAGTAAAAGCTAAGTTTAATTCGTAACTTTTTACATCTCGGCGCCCACTTTATAAAAAATATATAAAATTTTTACAAATTAAATGCGTAGGTACTTAATCCCTCAGTTCAGTTTTACTTTCTAATGCCCACTCAAAAGTAGAAATAATTTGGTTCAAGCAATATTCGGCACGATCCTTAATCCTCACGGTATATTTAAAGTCAAAACACTCGAAAACGTCTTACCTAAAGACGTTCCACTTTATTATCAAGACATCGTTCAATTTCCTCGCAAGACGAATGCTTAACTCGGTGAAATAAAAAGCCAATCAAAATTCTAATATCCGTGGATCTCCAACCGTGTCATCTACATCGACCAAGTAAAAACCGATCGACTGCGGTCGATATTGAAATAACTGCGAACAGAGATGAACTGCTTGCCATATTTTTATAGAAGGTTGTGTACGTTGGCTAACGTTGGGGTATTTTCGATATTCTTTTGGAGAAAAAGGTACGAATCCGACGGCAGGTTCGAATCGACCCGGGCCGGAAAACGATTTAACAATGCGGTAAATGAAATTGAAATGTGAAAAACGTATTATTTAAAGTTAATTTAGTTATCAGGAGCTTACCAGAGCCGTTTGCATCAGCCGATGAGGAATATGGCTGTGACAGAAATATGAACTATAATTCCTGTTTATAGGTTATAATTTCCTTTACCCTAGGATTGGTCCGAGTCGTACCTAAGAAAATACACGATACATATATTCCCCAACACTAGTATTAATCTTACAATATTTGAGTGTAAATATGATTATAATTTCAGCCGAAACACTGCTGAACTGAGCCTTTCCTCTAATGTTTTCACAGAAGCCTGTCATGAGTTTCCCTACTTCTTCTCTACGACTGACCAGATCATCAGTCAACTTAGTTGAAAGCCGTTGTACATGATCGTGTGTCTGGTCTGTGCTAAATGTTAAATAATAAATATATTATAACAACTAACTTAGTTATATTTCCAAAAATGACATCGCTTTCACAACTGAAAAGCGTTTCGAATTTCAGTAGAAGACACTCAGCATCCGTCTTTTCTGTTACAATGTTCTAGTTCTTCCAACGGTTGTCTGGAAAATACTACATTTATAATTTATGTTATGTTGTATTTGTATACAAAGTTGATACGACTGAGGGGCTTTCCTTTAAACTGCCTATACTAGGTACCATTTCCAAGCTCTGTACCAAAAATCAATTAAATAGTAGTAGTAGTAGTAATTAAACTTAAAAAATCATTTACGACTAAACTACTGCTAGTTTAGTCGTAAATGATTTTTTAAGTTTTTGCGCCGTTTGAACAAACCTTTTGTACCTTTCCTAACAGCTGATTATGTCTACGCATAGGTCATGCACCTTAAAACGATAAATCTGAGTATAACCTACGATGCGTTGTTGCCGCTCTGACGCAAATCATTGCAAAACATCCCGCACCGGCGCGCGCGCGACGTTGCCGCTTTGCTAGGTCAGTGAAATTTATTTGCAAAGGGTGGTTACGTTTTACTCTGATTTGTAAGCAATTTAGTTTGTTTGAAAGAAAAAAAATCTCAATTTGGTTGCTTTTTATTTTTATACCGTATCGGATTAATAAAAAACACATATAGTAAACGTAGCGTAATTTAATGCCCCTCTGTCATATCAACGTTGTATATTATAATTTACTCATTTTAAGTTTTTAAGAAATTTTAAAACTTTCTTTAATGAAATACTAGTAATAGTATGAACAAAAATTCCCTGAAAACATAATGGCATCGTTATAATCCACTCCTGGCGAGGGTCCGGATCCGAACCCAAGTGAAATGGGTCAATGAGCTCTTAAGTAATTGTTTGATGGGAGCTATTGGTCCCAAGTTTAACCACTAACAAGTAGGTATATGTAAGTATGCAAAATGTTCCGTTTTGTTTCATAAAATTGGTTATCATCAACCTGAGAATTTTATAAATACGCGTTTTATCGTGGCCTGTTCTTTTTGGCTTTGCTTAAACTTAGAAATCGCTCAACTGATTTGCATGTAATCTTTTGAATGAATCTTATACTTATCTTAATAGTTCAAAATATATCTTTGAGTGAAATTTGCTTGTACACAATAAATAAGTCAAGATTTTTAATTTTATATCAAATTTTGCATTAAGTCTTGAATTTTCTGAATAACTAGTTTATAAAGAATCCAACATAAAGAACTTTCTTTTAGTAAGCTAATTCACCTTCGGATAAAGTGAAAAAACCCAAAGGAATAAAGGCAGTTTTATAATGTCAAAATGTACATTATACCAATCTAATTGCCTGGAAAATATCTTAGTATAGTTTTCCTGACTGTCCCAACTACCTACCATTATGTACAAAAGAAAATGTTCTCTTTTTGTTCTAGTTACTTACTTCTATTTACTTAAAGTAGACCAATGCGTATTTCATTCTGAAACGGGGCATGTGTTACATATAAAGCGTCGCAAATTGGCGCCATTTCAAAGTTAAGACATATCAAGACGTAATATATGGACGTGTCCACTTTGCAGAGCGGAGTTAAGACAATGAACCAAGATTGGAACATTTCCAGCCGATAACTTAAATGAGGTCAAACTCGACTCAACTTATACATTTTTTCTCATTTTTGCTAACCTTTGGTCTCTCATTTGTGTGATTTGATAACACGGCTATAAATAAATTTAGAGTTTCACAAATATTTTGACTTGCTAGGCAAGTTTCCTATAAACATTGAGCTAGCATATATAGGCTGATCTTTCAAACGATCATCTAGAAGTATAGCAAATGTTTCACTCATTAAAATTTTATATTTTATTTTGTAACTAGCTTCCCGTGCGCGGTTCCACCCACTTCACTCCCGTTCCCGTGGGAATTTCATAACTAAATATAGCCTATAGATTTACTCAATAAATAGGCTATCCTACACTGAAATAATTTTTCAAATCGGACTAGTAGTTCCTGATATTAGCACGTTCAAGAAAACTCATCAGCTTTATATATTATTAAAGATAAGATTTAAGAAACAAGGTTGAAGGTTACATTTTAGGAACGGGGAATTAAGGACTATACAAAATTAAAACTATTCAAAATCTTTAAATAAATAACATCCGTTAGGCCGTCACCCACAGGCAGGGTGGCCAAAACGCTGGCTAGATTACCTACCCCATCGGATACTCAGGCTTATTCTTTGTTTAGTGTAAGAACCTGCCCTTTGGTCACTCGACTCCTCTACCAGGTGTCTAGACAGTTTCTTTAAGAAATTTGTTTGTTTGCATTGAATAGGCTAGTACTGAACCGTTTGAGCAACATAGACTATACCTATTTCGTGATGATGTTCCTACGGAGACGATAGCTACGCGGGTGAAACTGCGCGCGGGAAACTATTTGTAATCATTTTAATTTTAGTTTAACTTCCTTATAGACAACTCCCGCAGTAGGGAAATTATTCCTGTGTCGCGGAGGACTTTATGAATACTCAATTCACGGATACAAACTTGTAACTTACTGTTAAATGTGTTTCATAACCAATTGTGGTCCATGTCACGGACTACAACTAGTCTTCAACAAATCTCTAGCTGGAAAACTTACGCAATAAAT
Source organism: Nycteola revayana (assembly GCA_947037095.2). Lineage (NCBI taxonomy): Eukaryota > Metazoa > Arthropoda > Insecta > Lepidoptera > Nolidae > Nycteola > Nycteola revayana. The sequence continues at coordinate 11,199,651 of OX344857.2, read as the reverse complement.
ATCAGGTGAAATAATATAGGTAAGTTGGTTTATAAGAAAAGTTTATATTAGCGTTATAAATACAGAAAACATTTTTCAAGAAACATTTGTAGACTTTAGTAATAAAAGAGCGTAAACGATATTAAAACGTGCCTACATATCGAAACAAATGTTTGTAGAGAATTTATGTAAGACATTATTTTTTTAAGACAACTGTCGCGCTAGTTACTTTAATATTTTAGGACTTTTATGGACACAAAGCATAGCCAGACTAAAAACTAAAAACTGTCCTTAGCTTACACGCGGAGCAATCCGATGCGGGTATAACCGCATCGGATTGGTCCGCTTCAGAGATTTTTCTATATCTAAAAATCCTACTACTATTATTATAAAGAGAATTTAAATAAATAGTGTGCATTCCCATTGATTATAACCAAGATAATAGTAATAACCTCTTGGATTAGAATACATTTTGGTTTAATCTAAGGTCTACCCGGTACCATGTAAGCGATTGTTAAAAAAATAATGACAATTGGTTAAGTCAGCTTGTCATTTTTTTTTTTTTGGACGGACACATTACCTATGTAGTTTGCCATGATTAAAGTTTAACGCATTGAGACTTCGATTATTCAGATATTTTGAATTCTTCTGTACGATATAATTATGCCCTTGTGAGGAATCGGTCCTGCAAGTAGCCTTTCGGCCAGTCTGATATTTTTCATCTTTAATTACGATATTTTTTTGTCCTGGCCGGGAATTGATTCCGCGAACATACATAACTCGAGAGTTCCGCGACGTTAGGTTACTCGAGAGTTCCGCGCGTGGTAATTCAATACGAATTAAATTTAACGTTGTGATGACGTCAACGGTGTATGCGATAGTAGAACCAATCTAGTTATTGTAATTTAATCAATAGTGATTCAATACGATATGCACGTAAATATTTATAGTAATTAGCTGCTTAATTGATAATGGTATTATAGATCGTGGCTTAATATTGGTAACCTGATCATTTTCAATTGAAGGTTTTCCAAGGATCTAAAACTATTAGTATAGGTTAGGTTAGGTAAGATACTGCTTTACGGCGCAACACACACTGGTCGAGTGTCCGGCTTGGGCGGCCGAGCGCGGTACGCTCATCGCACACGTAGGCAATGATCTCTTGCTTCCGACCATCACTAAGAGGATGCTTGAGAGTGAGGGAGCATGGGAGTCGATGGCCTCTTTCTGTGAGACTGTAGTTTCACAGAAGGAGGCCGCGGAGCGGGTAAGAGAAGATGATTCCAGCTCTCATCCGCTTCGTAGACGTCGCGTTGGCCGGAGGCGGAGGGCCGAAATCCGCCGTCTCCCGCCATAAGGGGTGACCCTGGGGAGCAGATAACATGAATCTGCTCCCTAGGGTCACATTCATGTAGTAGGTCGGAGATGCCACTGTGTTCTGGCAATCCCTGTAGGAGTAGGAAGGTATCCATCGTGGGTGCTTAACACTCGCGATTGAGCCATTGGGGAGGAAACTCTAGTCCTTTCACCGGGGCGAGAGTTTATAGATGTACTCTGTCGGAGAGATAACCAAAGGCCTATACCGGTACTTGGGTCTCTCACTACAAACGACAGAAGGAGGAACACCCGGGGGCTTTTTTAGTGGGTACATCCTCTCTGTGGTGCGACAGCGCACCACGTTCTATAGAGGGTGAGCCCCACATGCCCCTCACTGACGCAGGGATCACATATAAAGTGATCCCTGCGCCAGAGAGCAAGTGCGGTTGCGCATTTTTACCCCGGTAAACAAAAAAAAAAAAAAAGGTAAGATACTGCTTAACTAAAATCATAATACCTCAATCTCATCGCCAGCGACCGCCCTGAGCCGAGGTTCAAGACCCAAAGGGGGCGCTCTCTTGCGCAGGTTGTTTAGTTTGTACTTTCTTAAACCATTTATTAAGGCTGGAGCTCTGTTTGCCTTTATGCTCGGTGAACTAGCAAACGCTCCGGGGTTAACTACGTATGTCCGTCTTCTGTCGCACTTTATTTTGTAATTTCAAAAAGTAGGTAAAAGGTTAAATTTAAGAAATATATCCATGGTATTATTAATTGTAATAGAAATGGCTTATAAGCTAAATGAATAATATTCTACATCTAATAATGAGAAACATCCGCTAAGCCGCCACTAAAAGACGAAATTTTTAAGCCTCTCCCTCCCCCGGATGTTGTTGAAATACTAGAAATTAATCAACCCGATTATTTGAAAACTTGGTAGCCTTTATGCCCAGTCAAGAGCCAAAGCCTCCTAGCAAACTACATATCTTATATAAGTGTTTCGTGTTTTCATTACAAATTCCAAAGCAAAGAATAAGAATTTAATCAGATTTCCTAATTAATTCTAGCTAAAGTTATGTTCGCGTTGTAAACAACGCAATACAACCACTAACATTTTTGCCCGAGTAACAAGGCTTATAGGAAAACTTTTCCCGTGAATATTGTAGGTGGCATTATAAATACAGAACACAATTTAACTTGGGTTGACTCGATGAGAATAATTGTGCGTAATTAGAGCAGGATCTCATTTGTAACTATAATTAATGTACTTTAGTAGCTACTTCGGATTATTCGTTTTTGGAAGACTCTTTTTGTTATTGGCAAGTTTAATTATAAAAGCATATATTTTAGTTAATGAGTATATATCGTTGTTTTAAACCATCCCGTCTCATAGTGTCATACTAGCTTCCCACGCGCGGTTTCATCCGCGTTGCTCCCGTTCCCGTGGAGCCTATTCAATTTAAACAAACAAACTAACAAACAATCAAATCATTACTCTTTGAAATAAAGATGTAGAATGATTTTATTACGACAAAAGTTATAAATACTTTACGGTTAATTTAAATATTTCACTCCATAAGGTAAATAAATCGAAAAAGACCTATAATAAAGTTAATCTTTACTGAAACCCGTCAAAAAACAAATAACGATAAACAATCATTGATATCAAAGGGAATATAAAATAAATATTTGACGAAACACAATCACGATATTATAACCGAGAAAGATATTTAAAACCTGACCAAGGCAGACAGCGTAACTCGAAGCGGAAAACAATCACCAATAAAAACAAACGATAAAGAAGATGAAACAAAGCTTGTGTGAAAATTCGAAAGTCTTCCGATAAAATTGATATAGAAATATAACATTTTGTTAAAGACAAAGAAAGTAGGCCAAGGAAAACAATGTCAAAGAAAAGGGACGAGTATATTATCATTCATAGATAGTAACTAGATTTAGTTGAGGAACAAATGTTCCTTCAAATTCGTAGTTTGTGCAAAAATGAGAATATCAGGCGAATTTTTCTCGACACCAAATTGTTTGACGCGTTTATATGGTATCGGAGACGCAGATTTATTTACTTGTTCAGTTCTTGGTGATGTTTTGTATCTTGTTAACAATGTTGTTCAGCAAAGAGATTTGTGTTTTTGGATAAAATATAACGACATTGACTTAGTATGGATGTTATGACGAAAAAGATGGCTTACAGTTTATTACTATTACTGTTTAAGAAAAACTGAGTCGATACGTATGTAACAATCAATAGGTTATTACATTAAACCCATTACCTATAGACACTTCTGTGTAATAGATTTCAATGCTGCTAGTATTGAAATTAACCCGTATAACGTCCACGGTTGAAGATAGGCCTCCTCACTAAGCGGGGTTTTTGCCTTTGACACTACGTTTGGCATGCCGGTTGGTGATCGTAGTATTGTGTAATAGCACACAAAAGGAAACGCTGTTGCCCGTTCTATGGTATATAATTGCTATAAGTAGATTAGTATAGATGATATTATAACAACCGGGACCAACGGATTAACGTGCTTTCCGATGCATGGAAGGTAGAATTTCGATCAACCAGTCCCGAAAATAAAGATTGATATCCTTGTCCGTGTCGCCAAGATTGAAATCGAGACTTTATAGTGCGACGCCATGGAGGTTATCTCCCAAAAAATATCCTGTACTTCTATCAATAGTTACCTACGTAGTCGTAGTAGTAGGTATCTTTAAATCGAATAAAAATTATAACACATATTTATTTCCAACTTCTAAAGTTTCTATACAAAACTTTTCAAAACTAACATTTCTGTAGCCGAAAATACCTTCAGTGATAGACAGAACTAGAACTCTGCTGCATTATTCTATTTTCGCGGACAGTTGAGAGCAAAATATCTATAACAAGCCACGACCATTAAAATTCACAAGTTATCGCGCCAACCACCAAGAAATTGAATGCTGAACAGGTAAACACAATAAATTCTCTTCAAACTGAGTGGTCGCCAGTTTATCGCATTAATTTATTTTATTGTACATTTTTTCTAAAATATGATCCATTAACGTCTTTCTGGGATAAGCTTAATTAATTTTTGCACGGTATATATTTTTGGTAGAACAAAGAACATTAAAATAAATTTGTTAGTATGTCTTTTTCAATGTTGTTTTAAATATTTTACGATAGTGTTTTGATACTTGATTTTGTACGTGTTTTGTCGAATACGAAAATGTTCGTTTGCTCAAAGTCAAACCGTATTCATATTTTTGAAAAACTATCGATTTCCCAGGTTATTTTTTGTGGTTCACAGGTGGTTTGACTGACTACTTATACCTTTACAAATATTTTCAGTTGGGATTCCAAATCATTTTATACTAGGTAGGCAAAAGCTATGACAGACAAATAAATAATTCTTTATTCTTTATTATTCTATGCTTAGACTGAATTCGTTCTGAACTTCTTTACAAGCCCATAAAGTATGATGGTTATCATGTGATCACTGTCTAACTTAGGGCTAAAATCATGTCTTTAAATATTACTTTGTCCACTATCCAATAATTCGTATAATGTAGAAATATCCAACAATATTTTCAATGAGAATGTGAAAATCACTCAGGTGTAACAGCTTTTACCATCCATCATTCGTTTACCGAGAAAACAGTAACAAAAAGACAATAAAAGCGCGCCTCAAACGTTAAGCCAAATAGAAAAAATAAAACAGACATAATGGGGAATTTATTTGGTTCAATTTGGGTTTATTGGCTAATTCATCGACGGTGGATATCGAAGGTTGCCTCGGGGCTTCCACGATAATATTTGGTAAATCCTTTACGTACTACGCCATGGCGTACTTACGGTACTAAAACCGCGGCCTCGAACTCCGCGTTTTGCGGGGCGGTAGTGACATAGTTTGACAGCGCCACGTGAGCGATGTACGGTATATAAATAATATCCGCACCACCGTTCGAGGTCGCGGCTTTAGGCCTCGTTTACGGAGACGCGCTTCGTAAAGCGTGGCGTCTCTTCGAGCGTGGGACGCTTTTTCCGTTTACTTTATGGCGGATTGTACAGCAGCTCTGTTTATATCACGCGTAAACTCATATATCTGGCAATTTACAATGTGGCGTGCCGTAATGGTGGTGAAGTACTAGTAAGTACTACGTAAAAACTATATGTAAAGAAAGGAAACGCGTGTAAAATTGCTTCTGTGTAAACACTCTCATACAACTCAATGTGTTTGAATTCGGCCGCGCGCCGCCGCAAATCCTAAGTCTTACTTTGCAATTTCAAATGACATTTTATTATGCCCTATTTTACATATAAATTGACTCTGGTGAAGAATTACTGTTTTATTGGCCATAAACAGCCCTGCAGGCTTTGATAAGGAACAAACTTATCACTTATGTAAATAAGTCGAGAGGTGAGTAATAAATATCAAAGTTGTGGGTTACCTACCTGTAAGTGGCGAGGAGTTTAAATGAACCGCTAAGAAGTTACTGTAATTTATTCTGAATTTTATTAATAAATTCCTTATATTTTTAATGCGACTTTATGTAGGTTTGAGTTACTACCGCTTTATTTTCCTTGTCGGTCTTTCGTAGTAGCGCCAATTTTTTTTTTATCAGTTCGTTTAATAGACTAGCTTCGCCCCGCGGTTTTACTCGCATCACTCCGCTCCAGTGGGTCGGAGCGTGATATTTTGTAGCCTATATGTTAATTCAGCTTATAAACTATCCGCGTGCAAACTTTCAGCCAAATCCATTTAGTAGTTTTTGCGTGAAAGAGTAACAAACATCCATCCATACTCACAAACTTCAGCGTTTATAAAATTAGTAAGGATAAGATATAGTAAAAGCTTTCTATCAAAACTGCTAAAAGCCAATCTAATTCAAATACGATTAATATCATAGTAATGAACTACAAAGTAAAGCTCAATTTAAATATAAAATCTAAGTACTTAATAATTCCGAGTAAATTCCATCTTAATATTAGCCTAAGTGGTTTTAAATTAGTACTATACAAATATGTATACTCTTAACCAAATAAAATTGTTACAGCTGCGTAACAACAAGTAAAGATACGCCGTTAAAGAATACATGTCCAAATACGTACATTTCATATAAAAATGTCCTTTTTTACTTATATGAAATCTTCAAGCAAATGTCTGCGACATAAAACAACACTGACAATTCAAGGTTTATATTTTTTCTTCGAGGCCGAATTTTACACTTTATTGTCTACAGTTTAATGACTAAATTAAAGTGTGTTAGAGGCTCGTAAAATGTTGAGTCGATGGCAACAGCGTGCTATTACCGTAACTCCACGTTTTATAGAAACTGCTCATAAAAAGTTAAAATCATACCATTAAAATTAAAACGTACTAATGTTTCCGCCTGTTGTGTTCTACCGACATATAACAACACATATAGCTACACATAGCTATATAACTAGACATATAGCTTTCGACGAAAACTTTAGAGTAGTGATATAGTTTTGCCGTTCTGTGCTAAGTAAATTCATGAGGTAGTAGGTTATGCTGTTAGATAGCTTATAAATCACTTATTTTACCCGTATAAAGTCGCGGATGGCAGGTAATAAAATAATATTACTGTAAAATAATTTATTTTTATTACAAAACTAAGATAAATGAATGGAGGTGTGCGCTCTTAATAAAGCTAACAGGGAAATTTTCAGACTTCTATAAAATCACTGATGTTTTTTTTCAGTACTTACCAAATAATCAATTATTTAATAATTTCCTATATATTTTAAACTATGAACGTAAATATAATAACTAAGTGAAAACTTAAATTGCAAAACAAAATTTAATAACAAACAAACACTACGCAACAATCTTAGGAAAGCATGTGGATAATTATCAAAAAGGTACCCGAGCCGTGAGTTAATCAAGGTACAAGTACGCCGTAAAAGGCCTATAGTGCGCGTTAATTTATAGTGTGAATAGTGTAGAAATACACACTCAACGCATTGTTTATGACCCCGACTAATTAGACCAGCTCCTGTTCCCCATTGTAATCTTGAAATAACAGCTGGATTCGAATAGCAAATTTAATGGGTCATTAGGCGAACACAACACGCAGTAGGATACGACTAAGCGCTTTATTTTCTAGAAACATCAGTCACGTGTTACGTAACGAATACGATATTTTTTTAAACAACTGAAGATTTTATGATTCCAGTTAATTGAGCCGTGTGTTCGAAGTTTGAAATCATTTATTCCAAGTAAAAATGGTTACATTTATTTAAAACTAGCGGCCCGCCCCGGCTTCGCACGGGTGGACTTTTATACCCTACCCCTACCCTAGCCCTACCCCTACCCTACCCCTACCCCTACCCTACACTTACCCTACCCTACCCCTACCCTACCCTACCCCTACCATTCCCCTACCCTACCCCTACCCTACCCTACCCTACCCTACCCTACCCCTACCCAAAAGTAAGTATCCTATGTCCTACTCCCAGTTCTTATCTACCTCCCTACCAATTTTCAGCCGTTCTTGAGTTATAAATAGTGTAACTAACACGACTTTCTTTTGTTTTTCAAATGTATTCTGCTATTCGGGACGGAAACAAATCAAAAACCATGGCAATCGGTCCAGCCGTTCTCGAGTTATAAGTGTTGTAACAAACACGACTTTCTTTTATATATATAGAAGATAAAATATTTTCTCGTCATACATTTTTGTCCATTTTGTACGTGATTATAATCATAATATTTCACAAAATTTTGTATTTCATACATTGAAATACAAAATTTTGAAATACGAGCGACTTAATTCCAAGTATTTTTGTCGCAAAGATAATCTAAAACATTATAGTAAGCCCTGCTACACAATTTGGCTTCAATAGATTTATGATATAACAACTTGACAATTAATTATAAAATAACATGGCTTTCAGCCGAGGGTGGGAAGTTACAGCTGTAATTAGTTCCGCAAGGAAAGCCCACTACATTTTTTCAATTTAAGTTAAGTTTTTTTAAAATTGACAACCTCCGTAACGTAACGGTATTTGGCTCGCTTTAAATCTCGGAGGTCGTGGGTTCGATCCCCACGCCGGACAGGAAATCTTTGTGTATATTCTAAAATTTCTTTACGGGTCTGGTTGGTTGAGGGACTACCCTCCGTGCCTCGGAAAACACGATAAGCCGTTGGTCCCGATTGTTATAACATCATCTATAATAATCGTATATCGAGGAACGGGCAGCAGAGTTTTTTTGTGTGATACAACATAATACTGCGGTCACCAATCCGCCTGCCAAGTGTGGTGACTATGGCAAATACCGTCCCCGGGAGGAGGCCCATGTTCAGCAGTGGACGTTATACGGGCTAATGATGATTTCTAAAATTAAGTACATGTAGTGTGTTAATTCGGTGTCGTTCAAAAACACAAGCACTTTATATTTTTAAAAACTTCACATACAATTTTATAATCTATGCAATATATAGGTACCTGTTAAAAAATCTATATGTAATCCCAGTATAAAATGATTCAATGGTAAACCAACTGTCGTGACACGTTTTCACTTTTAGGTATTGGTCGAGAACATTTTAAACTTTAGGGTCAGATTTCAATTAAGTCCGTGAACATTCTAGGTTGTTAATTAATGCCTTTATAAAGCTCTTACTTAGGATTTTTACGCAAAATATGAAGCAATACTATAAAACCTAAATGTTAATTAAAACCGGCCGAAATGTAAGCTCCGACTTTTTCTACGCTTTCTATTGAAGTCTTTATTGCGTTTTAAAGTGAATTTTCTCTTGTTATTTTCGTTTGTAGATTATTTTTTCTGAGAAACTCCATCAATAACATTAACCATTATTTGGTTTTATGTTTGTATTTAATAGTTTAATATATTTTAATGACTAACACGAATCTCAAAAAAAATTGTATACGTCCTGTGAAATCTTCAAAGAATTAAAAATCCGCTTACATATTAATTTGGCTTTCTGTATATATATTTGGAGTTGCTAGTCTTATATTAAAAATTAAAATAAAAGTGAATATGTTACCACGTAATTAAAACTGCAGTTTTAGTAAATCTCAAAGCATGCTTATATCATAAATTATACTGATTAGATCTTACAGAACATCACAGCTAAATGACATTATTTATTAATGTTGCGTTCATGTGCGTAAGTAAAGGCAGAAACATATTGTTAAAACGCGACGCGACATGGCGACACGCGACGCGTGTTGAGTCGAATCAAATGTATTGTTTTCTATAGTCCAGAATCAGACTATGAACACCCGACGAGACGTCGCGTCGGGTGTTCATAGTGTGATTCTAGTAACACATGGTCAATACATTTGATTCAACTCAACACGCGTCGCGTTTCGTCAGGTCGGGTCGCGTTTAAACAATATGATTCCGCCTTTAATCTGCCAGAGCTCACGGGCGGGAAGAGTAAAAGACTAGAGAGAGAAAGTGGCTAGTGCTTTCGTTGTGTTTGGACCTATATGGTTCTTTAGATCAGGTGTAAAAAATAAAAGAAAATCTAATTTGTAATGTACTGAATATCAGTGCCGGTTGCTGTCACGCTGCTAAATGTAAAAGCGAGTTCCATTAGCACAATACACAAGACCACGATACACTGTAATTATTTTCAGCATATAATCGGTAAGTAAAACATCAATTACTTACCGGGTAAAAGCCAGGATTATTGAGAGTGCAATCAATCAGCCTAGCTAGGAATGGTTCAATAAAGGCCGATCTCTCCAATGAGAATAAGTCGCGGCGCCGACAATGACTATCCGTAATTAAAAAATGGCTGTATATTTCATCAAAAAGGGAAATACTTGAGATCGTTGAATATTGCACTAATAATGACGACAAGGAATCTATATCTATACTAATATATAAAGCTGAAGAGTTATTTTACTTGAACGCGCTATTTAATTCAGCGAAAAATTATTCCAGTGTTACATAGGTACATACTTTCCTTCAAGGAAGGTTATAGGCTGTATAACCATCACGCTAAGACAATAGGAGTGGTGTATTATGAAGAATGTTCCAAAATCGGCGTTAACCCAAAGTATTCCACGCGGACGAATTCACGGACACAAGCAAGCGTTACAATAATGCTATGATTTCGTGAAGGATCAAAATAAATAGGTTTGATGTTTTATCCCATGATGTTAAGCAGCTAGTGCTAGTAAAACAAGCTGGAGTCAAAAGGTTACCATAAGGTTGGCAAAGCATGACGTTTGGTATTGCAAAAGTTCATAGTCTACGGTAGCTTGTTACCATCAGGTGGTCCGTATGCTTGTTAGCCGAATAAGGCATATCATATCATTGGACTTCCGTTTCATCTCTTTATGGAGTGAGTTTTAGTCTGCGTATATTCACATCATTATAAATCTCAGACCAAGAAATTAAGGGGATTTTTGGTTTCAGTATTGAAAATAGAAAGAAAGAAGAAAGAAAGAAAATACATTAAATTTAGCACAACACACAAGATATTACATAGAACATTTAGCTAAAAGTACAAAACAATGAGACGCCTTGCATGTTCTGCCGACAAAGTCGCCACCTCAGCATAGGCTAAGCGATACCTAGCGTTGGTTTTCAGTAGAGCTAAATAAACATATTTAATGTACCGAATTTGACCTCCAACAGTTTTATTATAATATGTACCCTATATAATCTATAGAAGATATTTTTTAATTCTATCATACATAAGTTACTTTATCAATGGAGCACCTCGTTGAGCGTAACAACCCTATGGTCTACATTGAATAAGAATAACAATAAAGTAATAGATTGCCATCCCTCAAGCTATATGCTGCTGTAGTACTAAAGCCATAAAGTAACTTTTTCATAAAATCTGAAATGTAAGGGCGTTTTTAGTACAAGGGAGGATATTTACACAACAACAGAAAATAATACGCCTTTGTTTTTTCAAATTATTTCCGATCATTTTAGTTCGAAACCGTGTTTGTAAACATTTGTTTAATTAAGCACAATGTAACATCGTCGAACATTGAAAAAGAAGAATAATAATAACAATCACAACAATTTATATATATAAATAGCTGACCCAACAGACGTTGTCCTGTCTTAAATAAAACTCTATATTAAATTTAACTTTTAATATCTTAGGCATGATAGCTGTGGGCCGGATTGCTCATGCGTATCCGGCCCTCGCCAACGGCGGATTGAAGGAGTGTCCGGGGGGTATGAGTTTAGCATACCACGCTATGGAGAGGGCGAGTCCCACATATCCCATCGCCAGCGCGCGAATACGCTGCAGCGGCGGTAGGCATGCGTAAAATCATTTAACCCCAGACAAAAAAAAGGCATGATAGCTGTAAACTAACCGCGCGTAATGTGCACTAAGAGCAACACACATTCTGCCAATTTTATGTTAAACGCAACGAGATACATAAAAAGTGTATATTCTCAAAAGCGCTAAGGTATTATCCTTACTAATATTATAAACGTTTTTATAAAGTTGTGAGTATGAATGGATGTTTGTTACTCTTTCACGCAAAAACTACTGAATGGATTTGGCTGAAACTTTTCACGGGGATAGTTAATAAGCTCGATTAACATATAGGCTACTAAAAATCACGCTCCGACCACTAGAGCAGAGTAACGCGGGAAAAACCGCGGGCCGCAGCTAGTTATAATTATTTATTGATGGACGAGCAGCAGAGTTTGCTGATGTGTCCATATCATAGCACTGGAGTAGAGTCTCCTTGTTTGATACATTATTGTCCAATGACTAAAATAATTTTAATTTTTCTTGGTTAAATGTTTGTTTCCACCTGAACCTGTGTACGAACTTCAAATCGGCCTGTGCGTACAACCTAAGCCATCAGAGCTCATTTTGCCATGTTCATTGTTCATCAATACAGTATCTAAGGAAGGCTGTTTGTGTAAAAACAAAAACATGAAGATGCGTTTTAGGCCGTTTGTATTAATATACAAACGGCCTAAAACGCATCTACAACTATTCATATACAACTCAAGGACTGACATAATATGTCAGTCCTTTAAAACAGAAATTTAAAGTTGAAACAAATGATGATAGCACGTTCGAACGATGTGTAACTGGCTGTAACACGTACATGTGTACATAAAAAGCGTTCGCACGTAAAAAAGAACTCCATTATTCGCCCCAAAATTAGTTACGTGTCAGCCGAGGTTCGCATTTATTAAAAAGTACCTACCCGTCTCCCTAAAAGCAAATATTTTTCATTAAACACGTTACGGACCCATGTTGCGAATATTATTTGGATATACTAATATGAATAATGGCAATTACGTTTTATTTGCACATAACTTTGTTTGTGTAGACATACCTAATATAATACTTTTTATATTCTGACTATTACAGGAAATATAACAGTTTCACACAAAAATAGGCAGGTAAAAAGTTTTTTATTTGTTTCATTTTATTAGTCTTAATGTATTAGGTATTAGGTGCTTAATATTTTTTATGAGATAAAATTATTTCATTTTGTTCTTGGTATTTTTAGGAATATGTATGCTATTTCGTTAAATACTTTATATAACTGGACCTAAATCTGTGTATGTGTCTAATTGATATGTTTCGCCGGACCATTTAGATTAGGCTGCGCTGTAACCGCCAGTTGATTAACCAACGAATTTGTTCCGTCGGGTCTTCTTAGATGGAAGGCGTTGGATTCGATGGCAGTATTAAATCGCTTGCGTCGATATGCAGATGATCCACCGAACTAATAAACAAATTTTAGTCAGAGCGAACTATTTATTTGTAAAAACTTGTATTTTGGTCGTCTTTTATGAACTTAACATTTCCATTATGCTACTAGCTATCCGCTTTTCTAAATTTAAAAATTAAATAAACGTTGGAAATCTTTTATTTAGACCAATAACGTAGCTACAATAACTTTCTAGGGTCCTTAATATCATTTATAGCGTACAATAACTAAAAACAATATCAGTTCCATTGTTCCTTTCGCAAAATAACTACAGATCGGTAGTAACATACTTTAGATAAGTACAATTTCCATACGGGACATAACAATAGAGGTTTTATATGTTTTCCCCGGGTGTTATCTTTTCACGTAGGTAGATGGCTAAAGAATTTTAAAAACTTTACGATTGAAATCGGTTGTTCTTGTAATGTATTCTCGGATACAACATCATCATCGTCATCAGCCCGTAAAACGTCCACTGCTGAACATGAGCCTCCGAGGGAGGGTATTTGCCAAAGTCACCACGCTTGGCAGGCGGATTGGTGATCGCAGCATAATATTGTACCACACAAGGAAACGCTGCTGTCCGTACCTTGATATACGATTATTATAGATGATATTATAACAATCGGGACCAACGGCTTAACTTACTTTCCGAGGCACGGAGGGTTGTGGTTTCAACCAAGCAGACCCGGAAAAAAACTCTTGGAATTTACACAAAGATTTCCTATCCGGCGTGGGGACCGAACCCACGACCTCCGAGATTTAAAGCGAGCCAAATACCGATACGCTACGGAGATTGTCGGATACAAATACCTACAACTAATAAACTATAAAGTCATTTGTTTACTAACTTCCCGCGCAGTTACACACGCGTAACTCCCGTTCCCGTAAGAACTTCATAATTAAATATAACCAATATTTTTCCTCGATGAATGGGCTATCTTACCGAAGCAAAAAAACTCTTCACCTTTACATATTAGTATATAGTTATAAATATATAGTTAATATGTAGCCAATTACTCTTATTCTATATAATGCAGTGGCGTAAATATTTCATGCCCGGTGAAGTAGCAAAAGCCTCGGGACAAAGAAAAGATGTCGTTCCAAAAAAAAACAATGGCGTAAATACGGTAGTGCCAGCTTTACTAGGCACGGGACGTAGTCCCTGGAGAAGAACCTTCAGTTGTCAGTGTAGTTTTTAAGTTGGTATGCAGTTTTTCTGTATTCTTTAAAGTACCTTGTGGTTTTTGGCATAGAATAGACTATCCCATATCTTCGTATAGATGTCGTTAGAGGACAATAAGGGACATTCAGCTTATGGATGCGCAGCAGCATCTATCAGTTAAAGGTTACAGCCATCTTACTGAGAACACCGATCGTCAATTACGGCAATATTTCTCAACGAACCTGGTTTGCCAAGCTCTGTTAAGAGACCCATGTTCAGCAATGGACGTAAAATGGTGGTGGCTATTAGAGAATGTTCAGTGCATTTCCACGGATGCATCATTGTGCTATCATATAATTGTCACATATTGGCATTATTTTATACTATTACTGTTTTTAAGTGATTCCAAACATTACATGACACTGGCAGAAATTGCTGAATAAGTCGGCAGATTGCCATATATAAAAAAAAAGTAAAGATTTTCTTTGCTCTCGACACAGTCTTAGTAAGAGCAAAACTGTCTTTTGTATTTAGCAGATTACCGAAAATGTTATAATTTCAACGGAATCCTAATAAAGTATTGTCAATTGAACGTGGTTTTACTTAAATTTGCAAAACCTTGCACCTCAAACAATGTCTTTTATGGGCTCTTATTGAAGCTCGCTCAGGCCGCATATAAGGGTAATGATGGCACTTTCTGCACGATCACAAATTAAGTTATAATAAATACCTATTACCACTTCAACAACACCCCAGGCATGTTAACATTTTATATCTTGATAACGCCAAACACTTGGTAGACGAGTCATTGAAGAGTTAATCAATGTAATGAATAGGTATGTAATTTTATCTTTTTGTAAGTTTGTTTCGAATAAACTCAAAAAATACTGAACAGATTTCGATAATTCTTTCAAAATTAGAATCATACATTATCCCTAAGTAACATAGGCTATAAAAGTCCACCCGTGTTACTCTTTCACGCAAAAACTACTGAATGGATTTGGCTGAAACTTTGCACGGGGATAGTTAAAAAGCTCAATTAACATATAGGCTGCAAAAAATCACGCTCCGATCCACTGGAAGCAGAGTAACCCGGGTAAAGCCGCGGGGCACAGCTAGTTACCTATATATATATATACAAGCCCTTTGTAGCATTTCCCGTGTTATTCCAAAGTTTTATTTTATAAAAAACTAATCCTCAGAATTACCAACAAAATAAGAAAAAAGTCGTGTGGTGTCGTGGGACACCGGATAGGAACGAAATTTCTTATTATAAAAATATTAGTTTTAAGTTCTATTCGAGGTATAAAGAAAATAATTATTCGGGTATACATTTTTTATTATATTTTTTTTATCGATAAAAAGCAAAGAAACTACTTTACAAAATTATCTAAACACCTTTATTTTATTTACAATGATTTATAATAATATGTACCTAATACTTACAAAGAAACAGTTATTTATATGAATAATAATAATTAAGGTTAATTATGTTCTGTCATAGAAACTATAGCTTTATGGTAACTAAAATAAGATACTTATATATATTTGTGATTCGATTTTTGTGTATCATACATAGACTATACATCAAAATCTTACGCTTTTTTGTGACGTTACAGACGTTTTTCCCGCCTAGGGTACCTCTCTGCAAGGCACCATAAGCAACTTCGATCCAAAAATAAAACCAATTAATTTAGTCGCTTTCAAGTTATGCGCGTAGGTATTTTTATTGATATAGATTGAAGAGTGAACACTTTGTTCAGTCTTGATAATATTGTACTAAAGATAGACGTCGTTTTAGATATCGGATCTTCCAATGTTTTCAATTCTATCATATTGGTGAACATTCAATAAGTAAACTCAGAATAATATATTCAGGTAACACGTGGAAAAAATATATTTATTTTGTTGAACGGGCATTTTTGTGAGTGAACATTTTACCAATGGCTGGGAATATGAACAAAGAGATTATCTGGGTTATTGATATGGGATAAAATTGATGATCCATATAGTATGTCCAGTCTAGTTAGATAGACAACTGTACTCAAATATTACTGGTTCAATTCCTATACTAAAACCAATATTTATGTAAAAAAATACTGTTTGTTTTACATTCAATCCACTAAATGCCGTATCTGGGGAAAAAAAGGTAATGCCGCCGTTTGGCTGTTACCCAGGTAGTGATATGATTATTATAAAATTAAAAACTTTTTTTACGTAAGCCGTAACGTTCTATTACAGGTCTTTTTTAAATAGTCAAAACATATCTGAACTCATTAATATAAAATAATTAATGTGCTTATTTACCTTCAAATAATAGTTGTATAAATTGATTTTGCATAAAAGCTGTCAAGTTTATGATACGCTTTTAACGGAGTATCTATATTTATAATTATTGCTTCTTTTATCTCGCTATCCCGGTACGGACATAATAAAGGAAAAAGTTCGATGTATTATTTTACTGCAATTCCATATACCTAAATTAAAAAGAAAAAGACGTGACCAATTTGGCGAATTCTTTTTTGACAAGACAAGGTTCGTCTGAACTAATATTATAAAGAGGAAAGATTTGTATGTAAGTATGTTTGTAACGAATTGGCTCATAAAGTATTGACCGATTTTAAAATTTCTTTCACCATTTGAATGCTACATTATTACTGATTAATATAAGCTATATTTAATTATGAAGTTCCCACGGGAACGGGAGTTACGCGGGAGAAACCGCGCGCGGGAAGCTAGTATTAAATAAAATTTGGAAAATTCACGGAAAATGTCACAATATTTTGACGGTTTAAGCCGAGTACAAACAGATAGCGGATATTAAATATATGTAGCTATCTTACTTATGATTACTTATACATATTGTTGTTTACAAACTTCGGCCCTAACTCCCATACATATGTAGAGAATCCTGCGTTTAATGTATATGTTTCGAATAATAAGGATAACAAATAACAATCCCTACGACTATACGATTAATAATTGGGATGTGAGGGGAATATAAATGGTCCTTAAAGTAGATATTCGGAAATGATAGGAGGGCGCCAGTCTCCGATTGGTGGCGATAGGGCACGGGGACCCACTTTAGTCTGCACTCGATATACCTATGACGGCGGTAATAATTTTAGACTTACTTATTCTGAAAGAGGCAAGGACTTTGTAAGTGCCGATTTAGGCACGAAGCTGTACTTACCTACTACTTTTAAAGGAGTAATCTGTAAATGTTAATGAACGATAACATACCTAGATTGGTATATAACAATATTTTTTATTGGCGGTAGACGGTACTGTTACGATGACTTTTTAAATAACTGTTAGTTATAATAGCTTTCCTTACTCGTATCTGTCATCTGTCAGTAAATTATGTTAATCTTTATGCTATATCCTTTTTAACTATAGGTAGTGAATATGGGATACCTACGTCAGTGCAAAATCCGTTAAATAGAATATGGTATCATCAAAACCTTTCATCGACATCTCTTTACTGCGACGCCCTGTTAAGTCGAAGGTTTGTTACTGCGATGTTTCGTTACATAAAAAAACTGTACTGCGAAGCCTTGTTTAATCGACGTCTTCTTACTGCGACGTTATGTTACTTAAGAAAACTTACTATTCGGCAATATATCGTTTTTTTTAAACGATGTCTCTCTATTCGTCCTATCATTTCACCTGTATAAATTAATAATGTGTAGTTCGGTATTATTGGCAACAACTGTCAGAACGCAGAACGCAGTGTTGTCGACGTGATATCGTCACTGCATAAATATAATTTAGTATCTACTTCAATCGTATCTATCAATAGTATAAGACATTACAGAAACCATTGTAGGAGCCGTAGATATCAGCACCTAACGTCGATATGTTGTGATGCTTGTGTGCAGGTAAAGATAATGATATTTTATTTTGCAAATACGGGTACAAGTTAAGGTGTTACATAATATAAATACAGAAACAGCCATATTTTGCCAATTACCAATTAGTTTAATTACAAGGTATGCATAATAATATTCTAATTCATAATTCATTAATAAAAATAATCAGTCAATAATAAAATTAATGTCACAAATATTCGAATAGTTATTTAAATACAATATATAAAATAGTCAAACAACTTCTTTCTCCAATAAAAATACCTTAACCCTATGATAAACTTATAGGGTTGAAGATTTTTTTAGAACAGGGATCAAAAAGACGCGAAAACAACTTCAGTATTTACATATGCCATAACAACCCTGTCTTTAATAAATTTGAATGGAACTGCAAAGAAAATAAATTAAAAAATAACGTACAACACGTAAGAAAATTTTACCAATGACATGAAAAATATTTTCTTAACTTTCAGTGTTTACAGTGACGGCAAAAGAGGTCGCTAAACCACTGCTAAAACTCAGTTTAAGCGTGTTAATCTTCGCCAACAATACCCACACAACACCACCAACACTAACCATCTAAATTTAAGTCTTAAAATAGTGCAAGCTTTATCTGGACAGTTTCCAGTCTAGTGTAAGGTTTTAGAACAAAGGATAGAATTGCCTGTCTGTTTTGTTGAAAGCATGACCATGCGAGTCATATACAACACCAGCTTTAATTAACAACTCTGAATTTGAGATGGATATTAATTTATTATGCAATGTTGAATATTGCATCAGATAATTTGGTTATATTTGGTCAGGATGTACGAGGATTTACGTATGTTATTTGGCTCTAATCCATTTGATATTAAGTGAGAATTGTCATAATGCGAGTAAAGCTCATATTATAAGAGTATTTACTACATAAAAAATTAAAACTACGCTTCTTTAAGAGTAGTCCGTTGTGCTAGCTTGCTGTGAAATATAGCTACTTAGATAATATTGTTTAATGCTTTTGGTACACAAAACCTTTCTAGTTTTGTCATGTTCCTAAGTGATTTATTCATAAGTAGGTACTTACTTAATATTAATTTCGCCCATATTATGTATGAAACAAAGGGGAGCGATGTATTATTTTCTTAGCTTCGCATAATGATTGGCCCGACCAAGCAGTATGCGAAGCGAAGAAAATGTTGATAGTATAGTTTTAAAAATATGGTGTTGATATTTTGAAAATAGCTAATAATCTAGCCTATTAGCTAAGGCATCGGACTTGCGATCATGTGTTTGCCGGTTCGATCCCCACCCATTACACTACCGAAGTGTACTCACTCGTAACACAAGCATTTTAGCTTAGCAGGAAGGTTTGACAAGAATAAATACCGTGCATAAACTCTGTTAGTAATCTTTATAAAAGCATATACAAGTCATGGCACTCATATGTTCGGCAGTTAAAAACTTTTAAGGTGGAAACATATTGTTAAAACGCGACGCGACCTGACGACAAGCGACGCGTGTTAAGTCGAATCAAATTTATTGTTTTCTATACACCAATATGTTTTAACAATATGTTTCCGCCTTTACGTTCCTCCCAATCAATGATCATGGGCCATATTTAGTTTAAAATCAGTTTCAATATCTTAATTAACGTAGCTAATGAAACATGTACCGTAAAACAATAAGAGGTTAAAATATTTATCATGAAGTTCCTTGCCCTATGTTTAAATACAGTTTATTGCAGGAATAAAGCCTAGCTATTCCCACCTGTTTGTTTTCTCATCTTGTGAGCTAACGCTATCTGATTTACATACATCTTGCGGATGCTTTGTTACAATCTCAGATGTTGTTACAACTATGAAATTGCAGACTATATTTCCTCAGCTAACTTCGAATATATACTTAAGGTAAAGCGCGCTTAGGAAATTGGAGCGAACAATGTAAATAAATTTGCTAAGATTATATTATATAAATACTTGCTTTTGTCTGCGACATTGTACGCGTGAAATATGTAGTTACTTTGGACTAGTATTGAGCGATAAAATACACCTTTTTACTTTTAAAAGGTCTCAATGTTTATTTATAACGCGTTTGTAGCTGGTATTTCATAAATAATACCAGCTACAAACACATTTTTAATCAAAGAAAAGGTTCTATAAATATTATTCATTCCTAATAGCCGTTTTCATGAAGCCTTAGAATCCACGTGGCAGCTCAGGTGCCATGTTTGCCCCGGCTACTTATATTGTGACCCAGTTTCAATTCTCAAAACTACAAAGGGAAAATAGCGGCCTACCCAAACTGAAAAGTAAATTGAAAAGTTATTATTTTTATTAAATTTAAATTACACTTTAAATATCGAACGTATAATTTAACACAATTATATATTTCGACAAATATTAATATTATTAAATTATTCTTATTATATTATTCGGCCAAAAACCAAAATCACTATTAAAAATTTAAATTAATAGGGAATTACATGACTAGCCTCGGCGCGCGGTTTAAGCCGCTTAACTTCCGTTCCCGTGGGAACTCCAAACCAAATAAAGCCTTATTAAATATATCCTTTATCGATAAATCGGCTATCTAACACTGAAAGATTTTTTTAAATCGGACCAGTAGTTCCTGATATTTGGCGTTTACGCAAACAATTAAACAAACTCTGCAGCTTTATATATTAGTATAAGATATGATAAGGACCCTCGGCAACAGAAGATGCGTAAGTGAAACCGGGCGCGCATAGCAAATACACTAGGCAACTCTTCACTAGATACACTATTTGACAAATATTAGTAGTCTTATCTTTGTAACCATAATGTAATGAAAATCTAAGAACTTAGTTAAGTTTGTATTTGTAATATCGACCTATTAAGTAAGTATATAAAGTCGAATTTCTTACAGCAAAATTTAAAGAAAGTGATTTTTTGTAAATTATGTAAAGTATATTTATATTAATAGTGTTAAAAAAGTATTTTTATTTCTTTTATTATAAAAGACAGACTTGTCTGCATTACTCCAGATGAAGAGCGAAGTAGGAATTTTGTATTTTTTGATGTTACACAATTTAATCAAAACAAGGCATTTTATGTCTATTAATTCAATATATTTATCAAACAGCAATAAATCTATTTGTGTGTCGCATTATGCCAAAATCATGAAAACGGCCTAACGGTTACATCTTTAGAATTGATGC
Source organism: Nycteola revayana (assembly GCA_947037095.2). NCBI lineage: Eukaryota > Metazoa > Arthropoda > Insecta > Lepidoptera > Nolidae > Nycteola > Nycteola revayana. The sequence goes on along the minus strand of OX344857.2, from coordinate 11,178,445 downwards.
TTCTTGGTTTATTGCGACAATTCACTTTTAGGAATTAATGAATATAGGTCCAAATTTTCCGTTTACGTTCTCCAATTTTCCATTAAATACCGAAACTGAACGTTTCCCCTTCATAGGTATACTCTTCTAACACACCTCGTGTAGTATTGTAACAGCTATCAGTAATAATACTACGACTTTTTTTGTTTAGAATATAACAATTAAAATATACAAATGTCCTTTAAAATATAGTATCAATTTCCGTTACACTGTCTCTCACTCACTATTGGTTTTAGCAGACAAAACAGATTTATGGTGCCGGAACGATGTTGTGATTTCAATTTATTCGAGAGTACTTACGTAAGAATCAAATAAACGTACGTTTACCCATTTATTACATTTGAAAAACCGGTAAAACTTCCTATATAATTGATAAAAAATATGAGAATTATACTTATTCTAAGTATGTCGTTAAATAATGTATGACGCTGTGTGGTTTTCACACGGCATCGGTGCATCCGGGGCATTCTAAGCCATGGGTGTCGTTAGAGGCGACTGAGGGACATACATCAGATAGATGGGCAGGTGCTGACCTATCATATGAAAGATACTCCCATCTCACTGCGACCACCAATCCGCCTGCTAAGCGTAATGGTTACGGCAATATCCCTCAACAACCCTGGCTTACCAAGGACTGTTAAAAGGAAGCCCATGTTCAGCAGTGGACGTAAACGAGCTGATACAGTAAATAATTTATTACTAGAATTGTAATTTTCGTTTAAAATGTATCTAATAGGTATATTTTTGTGTCTCTTTTGTTTGGTTTTATGAAGGCTGGAAGATAATTAATTATTGAATTAAGCTCGCTTTTGTACACGTTGTTTAAACTTCATTAAATGTACAATGTACCTACTGTGTGCCATACAGTATTAAACTTTTGACCAACATTACAACTAATTATTAACCTAATATCGCTATAATTCCGAGGCAGTACACTAAACCTAACATACAGTCTTAACCTTCAGAAAGCCAAAACAACCCAACGTTTTATTACTAAATCCGTGTTGAAAGTTTATAGGTAGTGCTCAAAACCGACTTATTTTTTGTAGGCTTTATTTAATGTTTTATTTTATAAGTACACTTACCTACTTATTATTTTATTTATATATATTATACACTTAGACAACCTCCGTAGCGTGGCGGTATTTGGATCGCTTTAAATCTCGGAGGTCGTGGGTTCGATCCCCACGCCGGGCAAGAAATCTTTGTGTAAATGCTAAGATTTCTTTCCGGCTCTGGTTGGTTGAGGGACTACCCTCCGTGCCTCAGAAAGCACGTTAAGCCGTTGGTCCCGATTGTTATAACATCATCTATAAATTATAGACTATAATAATCGTACATCAAGGATCGGGCAGCAGCGTTTCCTTGTGTGGTACAAAATAATACTCCGGTCACCAACCCGCCTGCCAAGCGTGGTGACAATGGCAAATACCCTCCCTCGAGAGGAGGCCCATGTTCAGCAGTGGACATTATACGGGCTGATGATGATGATAATACACTTAAATAAATGATAGATTACTAAATATAACTTACTATAATACCACTTGTACTTGAAAAATGCGGCAAAAAATTAACATTATCGTAGCTTTTTGAACTGCATTACCAACTAGTATTTGTCTACCTAATAGGTACCTTTAATTATTCTTTGTTAGCACTGTGAACGAACAAAATGTAAGAACGTAGGTAATAAATAGACAACAGTGGACATATTGTTTACTTAGGAGAGCAGTTTTTCTTAATGGAAGCTTCTACTATATTCTTAGTACACTCAACAAGTCGCCTCGTCGCGGCCGCGTCTACACTGTTACACAACACTTATTGAATTTCACGCCTCACTTTCCAGTAGTCGTGCTCAGAATTAATATTAGCTTTTTAAACGATCAGTCCTAACTTAATTGACAGACGACTACTTGGGTTGCGACAGTGTGCTCTTACATTATTTTGATAAAACATTTAACTTCGCTTTATAATACTTGTACGGTAGTTAGAGAAATATTGTAAAAAAATTAAGCACAATAGGAGTCTGAAAACTTTTGTTATGTTTTAAATATACAATTGATGGTAGGTACTCTTAACATTCGTTTAAGGAAAAGACGGCATAGTCCGCTAAGAAATTTAAATAATTTTTATGATTTTTGACCTATTTTTGTCTGTCATTTTTTTTAAGCCAATAGTACAAGATAATTTGATCAGTAAAACATAAGTAAGGATTCGTAAGTATATCCAGGAGTACCTACGTTTTCTATACTAATATTATAAAGAGGAAAGATTTGACTGTTTGTTTGAATAGAATCCCTAAACTACATGACCGATTTGAAAAAATATTTCACCGTTGGGAAGCTACACTATATCCGGATGACATGGGCTATAATAAACCTAATAAAACTAATTAATTATAAAGTTCCCACAGGAACGGGAGCTACGCTAGTACTGAATAGATTCATTTTAATACATTTTCATTTCGTTTATACTTTACAAATATGTAACTTGAATAACATTTAATACCGAAAAACAAATTTATTATAAACAAGTCTTGCGCTCAATCACAGAATCCTATAAAGGCACGAAAATAAAGTTATTCCCTACCTATTCGAGTTCTATTAGGCGTGAAAATGCATGAGTTCCCTGTGGATCCGCCAGCACATTCATCTTATTCTTGAAACGGGTCGTACTTTGGTCGTACATTTACAAAATGGGTTCCATCAAATCTGTACCGTATTAGAAGGAAAACTTAATTAACAACATATACGGTCTCACATAAAATGTACAGAAGTCAATATAAAAGAACGAAATATAAATGTATACCTCTCGATAAGCAATTATCAAAGAAATAAATAAATAGTTTCATGTCACGAGTTTTTTTTGGTTTTGTGAGACCAATAATACTATTTTAAAATTTCTAACGCAACTGAAACAATATCTGTTCTGAAGCTAACGATTGTAGATATGTAGTTCTATTTCATAAATTAATTTCAAAATTATTGTAATTAATAACTAAAATAATAATTTAATAAAAACTTACATACAGAGTGTTTGTCTCATCTTTCCAGGACGCAGAGTAGGGCTGGCATAGCGTCTGAATCCGTGGAGAATGTCAGGAGGCATAAATGATGGAGACACTGATTAAGTGTTTTTATGCTTTTTGCCAAATTAATTTAATTGAACGTCCCTCGCACTCTAGTAACGATCACAACAGTCGTACGCTGTTTAATATGGTACGTTCCCAGAGTGCTTGTATTTATTTACATTCCTCATCATATAAGCATTGCGATTCAACGGGGCAATGTTGACTGCGTTATTGGAACGTTGTTAATTTGCATAGATTTAGAATAGTAAGTATTTTTAAGTTAGTTTTAGTTAGTTAGTATGTTTCGTATTATTGTTGCATATTTATTTATATTTTAATAAAAGGCAATTGTATTTAGTAAGAATGTGTAGTTTTTAAATTTGGTCTTTAAAAAAACCTTATATCGTTACCGTCAACCTTATGTGTTTTAGTTCTTAATCGACGCTTACGTCGTGTCCTCGCCTTATAATACTTAGAGGTTTATCAAACTGTCTTGCCTAATGTGAGTATCGTGTTGAGGTTTACTTAACACAGTCAAATCTCAATGGCATAGCGAATATCGATAAAGTATTGTATAGAAAACTGAACTGATACAAGGGTAAATTTTAGAAAGGTCCAGTGAGTACGGTTAGTATATTAAGTGTAACCTTTGATTTTTTTACAGCATAAGTCCCAATGAGCTTGAACATGTGTAAGATTTATGCATAAATGAATATTTGTTACTTTAAAAAATATTCATGAATGCTTTTTAGGGTTCCGTAGCCAAATGGCAAAAAACGGAACCCTTATAGATTCGTCATGTCTGTCTGTCTGTCTGTCTGTCTGTCTGTCCGTCCGTATGTCACAGCCACTTTTTTCCGAAACTATAAGAACTATAATGTTGAAACTTGGCAAGTAGATGTATGTTGTGAACCGCATTAAGATTTTCACACAAAAAAAGAGAAAAAACAATAAATTTTGGGGTTCCCCATACATAGAACTGAAACTCAAAAAAATTTTTTTCGTCGTACCCATACGTGTGGGGTATCTATGAATAGGTCTTCAAAAATGATGTTGAGGTTTCTAATGTAATTTTTCTAAACTGAAAAGTTTGCGCGAGAGACACTTCCAAAGTGGTAAAATGAGTGTCCCCCCCCCTGTAACTTCTAAAATAAGAGAATGATAAATCTAAAAAAAATATATGATGTACATTACGATGCAAACTTCCACCGAAAATTGGTTTGAACGAGATCTTGTAAGTAGTTTTTTTTTAATACGTCATAAATCGTAAACCGCAATTTACCTTTCATTCAATCAACTCGAATATAAAAATATAAAATAACATTTCATTTCATAAACATACGCTTTTTTATTCTTGATATCAAAAATAGGTACGCACTTGTAACTGATACGGAACCCTTCGTGCGCGAGTCCGACTCGCACTTGGCCGGTTTTTTAACGTTAATCTGGAATAATACAAATCTAAACAATTATTATAAATCTGTAGAGTTTGTTTGATTGTTAGCTAATCTAAGGAACGAGATGAGAAAGATCCAATTTGAAAAAGTTAATTTTAAAATATAATAAATGGGTAAATCAACAAACAATATTACGTGAAAGACGAATAACAAGAAATGCAACAAGTAAAGATATTTCATTTAAAATTTGCAAATATTATAAAAAATGAAAATAAAACAATAATTATGTTGAAACCGCGAGCATAATTAAGTTTTCATATTAAACATGAGGTAATATTATTTTTTATTTTTCATGCTAGAGGTTAACTAGGACTAGAAGCTATGAGAATGATGAGAATATATGAAACAATAAGAAATGAGCTATATTTTGTAGGATTCATAAAAAGTAGGTTTACGTATAAAATAGTAGACGTTAACTTCCCAGCGATCCACGGATTTAATTCTCGTGATAAAAAAGTGTTGTAAAGTACAATTAAATTTACAAATTAAGCAATGGAATGAACAATAATCACATTATAGTGGACTATAATCGCCGGTAGAGTTTAGCGTCACACCATTTCACTTTTGTTGCTAAAATCGTTAAAGTTAAATGGCCTAACGAAGTTTTGGCTAACAGTAGCACACCAATTAAATTTAGAAAGGCTCATTTCCAAATTTATCTCTCTAAATTAACAATTACTTTTGAAACAAGAAATATACCTACCTATCCAAAGGAATCCTTTAAATTAATGACGGATAACATAAATAGAAAAGTTACTCTAATGAAATATTTGCTTACCCGAAGTTTCACGGAATAAAATGGTTTCCAGTTACGAAATGAAATGAAATTTTAAATCTACAGCGTCAACTCGACTTCAGTTTGTTAACAGGATTTACAGTCACATAACTATATTTTATTGAATTTAATATAAAAGAAGAAACAATGTAAATAAGATTTCATTTTGGTTTTATACTTGTCTTTTTGTCATAGAACTTACACTACACTTTTCAAAATCACACGTTTATCGTTATCATCTTCATTAATATGACTTTGGCAGACTAAACTGCTGATTGTAGAATCCTGAAACATGTAGGGTGTATTTTCTAACCCCTCAAGAAAATGGAAGCAGGTGGCGAAGTTAGTTAGAGTAGTAAGTTAAATTTCGATTTTTCCATACAAACGGATGAAGTCGCTGGCAACAGCTAGTTCTATTTACTTTTGTTGTTAGTCATAAAATATGATAATATACTCTTCAATTCATATTCAATTAGAAGAAATATTTATCTCATACATTTTGCTGCACATACATAAAAATAAGCATGTAGCAAAAACATATATATTATGTACAATAGCCGGTCTTACCGCAGTCAGCGAACTCTTTTAGATAACCTTTCGATAGAAATAACCACTAATTTAAGGGTAAAAAGGTTATTACTGTTTCTACTCATATACGAAGTGAAAAGTGTAAGAATTACTCGTAACTTACGGCAGACACACCTCGATCGATAAATTCCATAAGAGTATGTATATTAGTAGAATATGAAATCAGCAGAATGTTAAGATTGGGTTATGTCATCTATTTGTTGTGTATTTTTGAAACCTTTGAAAATATAAAGATATAAGCTAGTCAAAGTCTAACGAAATCAATTTGACTCGTCGCTTTATATCTACTGGCAAATCAATTGAGTTCATTTTCTATCTTTCGTGGAACATTTTATCATGCAAATGTTAACATTAAACATACTTTTTTTCTAATCTGATCCTCATCCCTGGAACTAAATATTCGTTATAATGAAATAGATTTCCGCGCTCGATTTTGCACGCATAACTCCCATATCTCATCCCATGATTTTCCTGGATAATGGATAATAATTTCCTGGATAACAATTCCCATCTTTCTAATGGTGAAAGATTTTTTTGAAATCAGCTCTATAGTTTTGCATCCTATTCAATGCATACAATAAATTGTACCTTTCCTCTTAATACTTTTAGAAAACCACCATCCCTAACCAATGCCTACTAACCTACATAGTTCTCATTAAAGTCATAAGATTTCCATTAATTGATTTACAGTCATATTACCGGTCTTTTATGATTTAATTAAATTTAGCCATAAAATTTAAACTGGCGCAGTTAATAACAAAATCAATTAGCATTCCCCAAAGATTTTAGCCGTGAATCGTTAAGTGGGTTCCACAAACTGCTATGTCAGTTTAAAACTACCATCAAATTATTGGTGGAATAATTTATTTTGTACTTACAAGACTTTCCTCGATCGTTACTCACCTTTACGAGGTGGAAGTCGTTTTTAATAGAGTTAGAACGAACACGCAATCTCGACGCCTAAAAACGTTCCAACAGAATTATTTATGCGTTAGAGAGGCGAGGATTCGTATTATCAGTTCTTTTATGTCGAGAAGAGTTAACTTTAGTAGGATATATTGTACAGTTTTCACTGAAAATATGGAATATTTGTAGAGTAAGATAACAAAAAGTTATATTCGAGATTAACACTCTTTTGAGGTGTGAAATTAAAAATTGTGTTTTTCAAGAGTGCGCTCAAGAGCTGCTCGACTATGTGTTGAGATAAATTTTCGCTGGCTTCGCATGGGTAGAACAGTTTAATTAGCACAATCAAACAAATCTAAACATTGCTCAATATCAATAGTATCAATATAACTTTCGGTGAGAACTACTTGAAAATCCGTGCAGTCATTTTTGAGTTTTTCGTGAACAGACGGATAAGGCGGCCGCAGCCCAATGGCTAGGGCGTTGAACTAGCGACCATACGGTCGCCGGTTCCATCCCCATCTATCGCACTACCGACGTTAACCCACTCGTATCACAAGCAGTTTAGCTTAGCACGAGGGGTTAATAAGAATACTAGTAGGTAGAGTGTGCAAAAACTCTGCTAAAAATCTTTATACAAAAAAAACACAAATAAGATTCGGCGAAGAATTTGTTTTATAATATAGTTATAGTGTCATCAGTCTGTATAATGTGGACTGCTGAACATAGGACTTTTACTAAAGGGAGTTTTATTGTAGTCATCACGCTTGTCATTCAAGTTGGGGACCGCAGTATAATATTCTAACTTTATTCATGTTATAGCTACTAGGTATATTAATATCGGTAAAAGTATATTTCATACATGACGAGTTATGTTTATAAATTTTAAATTCGCTTGCGGAAGTTGAACAACATTATTCATTTTTGCACAATACGTAGTTTATCGTAACTGGAGCTGTAATTAACTTAATGGACTAAAAATGTAAATTATATGTGAAAAACAGGACTTTGCAGGTCCATAAGTCCCTGTCAATAACATAAAAAAATCTGAATTTCGTTTCCTTATATTAAATTTAGTATTTTATCACACGATAATTATAATAGAATAGTAACGTGGTTAAATGTGCCGTTGTTATTTATACGTTTAATATAAAATAGTTAATTATATATGTATTTTTTTTTCTGCCAAATTGAGTTTTATGTCATTTTTATATATTTATATTATGTGGCTAGGGTAATTTAAAAATGTAATTACATTTTACATGAGACCAAAAACAGTTTTTGACTTTTGACAGTTTTCAAAAACAGACTTTGCCAGGGTCGTTAAGGTATAATACGATAATCACCACACTTGGTAGGTGGATTGGTGATCGCAGTAAGATAGTTGGTAACCTTGAGCTGATAAATGCTGCTGCCCTTCCATCAGTTCTATGTCCCTTAGTCGCCTGTTACAACACCCATGGTACCCATATGAGGTCATTTCTAAGTTGGAGACCACACGGCACAATCATCACAGCACATTTCAACATCAATCGTATTCGTTTTTACTATTCATTTAGTCTTAGACTAATGAAACTAGACTGTACTACGTACTGCAGCTTATTTCCCAACCTACTAAACTATTCAGCAAAAATACTGCAATGAGAGCAGATTCGCGCCTTATGCGCCATCAACGAGGTGTTTGTTGAAAGGGTTGCTATGTCAATTTATGCTCCGCCATGACACCCACGATGTCATTGACCCCGCACCTCTAACCACCAATTAAAAGCATAAAGCCAGCCTTTGTAAACAACGTATCGATATTTCCCAGTTAACGTGACTTTATTTATTTTTGGGGTTAGATTTAATTAGAAGGTGGAAGATATACGAGCGGGTTGTTTAAATAAATTTAACTTAGTTTGTTTTCTTGGTCCTGTGGGAATTTAGTGGGTATGTTTTTTCTGGGTACACTGTATCGGTTTTCATTTACGGAATGAACAACTTAGGTAAGTTGAGAGTCCGTTCGATAACTCCCAACATACTGATTTCAAAAGTAGGTGTCCGATTTATGCCATTAACTCGTAAACCTGTATAAAAGTATCTAGTAACAGAAATTAAAAAAAAAACGGACCAATTGTAAATTGGACTTGCACACATACCACGCTTTATACCGACACTATATTATTTAAAATTTTGAAATACGGCCCCACTTTCAAGAGTCTACCTATTGCTGTTATTAGCATAGAGCAAAAACATCACGTTTGTTGTATGGGAGCCCTCCTCACACATTTATTTTATTCTGTTTTATAGCGGCAACAGAGATACACATGTATATCATCTGAATTTCAATTATCTAGGTATTACGGCTTATGTGATACAGCCTGACGACAGACAGACGGACGGGTTCTTAGTAATAGAGTCTCATTTTTACCCTTAGGGTATGGAACTCTAAATGGACTGGTTATATTGTAAGTAACTAAAAAAAAATATATATTAACATAATAAAAAGCAAGATAAAATGGAGGGATTGAATTGAAATCATTGCATACAGTAATTTTATGTAAGGTTCTCGGTTGTTTCCAAGTTAAAAGGAAACAGACAGACCAAAAACCGGAATCAGGTTATACCGTACTAGATTCGAAAATCTAAAAATTAACATATGAACCTAATCGTATCAAATTAAAGTTCCCCTTTTATATGTTTTTACTGTTGACTGTGATTATACAGTCTGGTGATTTTATTTTCACATGCAACTAAATATATGACCTACTATAACAGTCACTTGAATAAATAAATTCACACGTTTGCGTAGTAGGTGAATGTATAACGATTATTGCAGAATTTTATTCGGCAAATAGAGAGTGTTTTCCCGTTTTTATGGTTGGGTTCATAAATTCTTCTATAAAGTGAATGTGTGCATTGCATTTTTGGGCGCATACCTATCATTTTTGTGAATAAATGTAGACTGGGATATATTTATTTGATTTCACGTTCGATTTCCTATAAAGCCGCACAGATATCGTTTGTCTAGTATCAAATTGAGTATGCTATAACGGTTTATTTTATTTAAGGGTTCTGGAACCATCATTTTTAAAAGATTAACCATTCCATTGAAGATAAGCTTAAAGAAATTGATATACTAAGTAAAAACTATTAAAAGTTGATTTTTTTTATTGACTGATTTTTGACAAATCTGTGATAGTACTGATCTAGTTTTTCACTGATGGGGACTGTATGACTCCTCTTTGCAAAACGATAATATGCTAATCATACCACGAGGAGGGAGTTTACCCACTGTGCTCCCGGGTGCTCCTCCAAACGCACATAATGGGGGCACCGGAAAATCCAATCGCATGACAGCCAATAGAAATAATATACCACCCTGAACAAAACTACAACCATACATTCTTATCGTAGATATATATGTTCATATTTTAGCTACAGGCGTATGTGTGATTTGACATAAAATTCGGACATATTTCATGAATGTGTTTTGCTATATTATTCTATGGAAAAACAGGACATCATATAAAATGGTATAAAATTCAAGAGCAAATATAAAATCCAATTTAAATCTTTTTAATTTTGTAAAATAAACATTTTGTATATTTTTCTATTTTCTAGCCAAGATAACATTACTTACCTGATCATTAGGCCAAACTTACTCCCATACATAATAAATATTTAATTAATCTGCATTTATTTGACCACGTTTGAATAAAGACTAGACAAGATAAAAACGTTAGGTGTCTACATTCTGCTACCTTTGGACATCTGACGAAGCTTATTCAGCTTTTTGCTTACAGTAAATGTAAATATTTCTATTAACATTTAGAAACACGCGCAAGCTACATATATTAAACGTAATGTATTCAGTGTTATAACAGTTGCTTCGCTTTCCAGAAATGACTATGTTCATATGCTCCCAGTGTCTTTTATTACTCATTTCTGATATTACATTCTGAGAAGTATGTAGCAGTATGAGTAGAATGGAACTGGCACGCGCAGAATGGTGATGGGGACTTAAATGTTTCCGTGCCTCCTGCTAGATAACAGATGGGGTTGGGCTTCGACAACCGAGAACATGTGGCAACTGTTTAAATGGGCATAGGTGGCCTTTGGAATTGGAACTTAAGTTCCCAAAAAAGATCCTAAGTACAGAAGAGCGCCACTGCACTTTTTAAGCTCAAAGAAAAACTAAATAAAAACAGAAAGGGACCAATTCATTACGAATAAATGTCAAAAAAATCAGAAAATAAAACAATGTAGGATTTGCTAAAACTAATATAAACCAAATAACATCTTTTTTATCAAACGAATTCAATAAAATTGTAACGGATAAGGAAGAACATATATATCTTGCGATATGAGAAAAATATTTACAAATACTTATTGATGATGATAAGATGAATATGACAGAAAATATTGACACAGGAATATAGGAAGGACCTTCTTGCTTGTTATCCAAAAATAAAAGATCAATAAAATCATTGAAGGAAGGGAGGACCGTAGGTTCAGGTGAAATATATATATAAATACGCGAAGCAAAAATTTTATACCCTTTTTTTACGAAAATTGCGCGGAAGTATGAAATTTCGCACACTAATAGTATATATAGAAGAAGTGCAGTAGGCTAATATTTTTTTTAAATTATGGTCGAATGTAATGAATGAAAATCACATATATTTTGAAATTCTTCATCTACAAGAAGATGAGGACATAATCAAAATCATAATAGAAAAAACATAGAAAAGGAAACGAGGAAAAAAAGAAGGAGACAAACCTGGATCGAACTTACTTAATAGGACCGGATTAGACGTAGCCACACCTGGCAAAACTACATCATAAAAAAAAAACGGCTAAGTGCGAGTCGGACTCTCGCACGAAGGGTTCCGTACTAGTTGCAAGTGCCTACCTATTTTTGATATCAAGAATACAACAAGTAACAAAGTATAAAAGTTCTTGTAGTTCGTTGTAACTTTGATCGATGTTAATAATAGTTGAATGAATGTAAGGTAAATTGTGGTTTACGGTTTATGACGTATAAAAAAAAACTACTTACTTGATCTCGTTCAAACCAATTTTCGGTGGAAGTTTGCATGCTTATGTAAATAATATATTTTTTTTAGTTTTATCATTTTCTTATTTTAGAAGTTACAGGGGGGGGTACACACATTTTACCACTTTGGAAGTGTCTCTCGCGCAAACTTTTCAGTTTAGAAAAAAATTACATTAGAAACCTCATATCATTTTTGAAGACCTATCCATAGACCTATATATCAACGATATTTTTTTTTTTTTTAATTTTATTTTAATAAAATACAAACTAAAAGTAACTAAGTAATTAAAAATAAAACTAACTTATATACAACTATTCTAAATCTATTCTACTTGGCAAGGTTCCCAGAATGCTGGCAGCATTACCACGTTGAATGGCAATGCTTACCTGCTGTGCAAAGTAGAAACCAGCACTCGGAGAACGTGCCGCACTTAAGAGGGCCGCTGCGAGGTATTTATAAATTAATTTGGCTCCCGGTCCCCACGGCCCCAATGTTTCGACACCAAAAGGCACAAATACATAACCATAACCACAAATAGATTTTGTTATTATTATCCAAATAGGTTGGATGAAATTTTTTTTTTGAGTTTCTGTTTTAAATTTTTTTTTTTCCTCTTTTTGTGTGAAAATCTTAATGCGGTTCACAACATACATCTACTTGCCAAGTTTCAACATTATAGTTCTTATAGTTTCGGAAAAAAGTGGCTGTGACATACGGACGGACAGACGGACAGACATGACGAATCTATAAGGGTTCCGTTTTTTGCCATTTGGCCACGGAACCCTAAAAAGAAGAGCTTCAAGGATAGATCACCAACAACCAATAGTACGATAGGATATGGGACTCAAAGAGTGACAGAGAAATTGCAAAACCGAATCGCGGGAAGAAGATGGTTATTCTAAACTCTTTTGTGCATTTAAGTATATAACGTTAAGGGCAATATATTATCAGTTCAACCTAACCTCACTAATAGAAATCTATATACTTCTAGGAATTACTCAAAAATCAAGATAAAATAAATACAAATCAATTATAACAAACATAGATTTAATTTTATTTAAATAATTATCTAATTTTAATTGTAACTACTCTCATTAAATGACATACCAAACAGAAACAGAAAATCATAAAACGAAACTCAAATAAATAATTCAACACAAAATAATAAAATTAATGATACAACAAAATTATAACAAGTTCAAACAAGTTAAAACAAGCAGATCGCTCACCCAAACCGATGTTACCGCTACGGACCCAAGCACAAAAGTGAGCTCTTGTGCCTAGCGTTGACAGCTTCCATAGACCCGGGTGACGTTGCCTGTCAAAACTTCAACTAATTCCTAACACGGCCTATCCTGAACATGCGTCGTCCCCGACGGCATCACTCGAAGCAGCTTGGTCATCCTGTCCTGGCTGGCTCGCATCAGCATCCTCATCAACAGCAGCAGTGACTGGTGCAGTCCCAGTGGATGTGCCTGCCTCTGGGTCATGAGCATCTTCACCAACAGCAGCAGTGGAATGTGCAGTCCCAATGGATGTGCCTGCCTCTGGGTCATCAGTATCTTCGACTGAAATAAATTTTCATTAGCATCCCTTCATATATACATCATGTTCATTCAGACTCCACACAGTTATCTTCTATTCAATTCATATTCAACACCATCTACACACACTTACTTTAATCCACAAGAGACGTCTCGTCATACATCATCATCTGTTGGCTACTAAAGGCAAATACAAAGCTGAATTGTAAGCCCAAGCAACCAACAACCACAAATTAGACCAAGTTTACAACCTGTCTTATATCCTCAGGGGCCCCCAAATTTTCACATAACACATCTCATCACTAACTTGATGAAATCAAAGGCGTCGCCAGGACAGATACAAAGCTTAATTGTACACCCGCTAAGCCAACAAACCAATATCAAACACGGCAGGGTCACTGCAATGCTCAATTGCATGCCCGCCAAACCATTATATTTCCAAGCTATAGCTGTACAAGCAATAGCACGTAACAAAGCTATCCATTTCCATCTATTGAGCATCAGTATTACAACTTTTCATACCACAGAAACAAGTGTTAGTAGGGTCTGTCAGTCATTATGTATGAAATCATTTTAACAATGTTTGATATACCAACATGAATCTATTTTTTTTTTTAAGTTATATACTATGGAAGGAAATTATGTGGCATTCAAAGCTATAACAGCACTTCTGCACAACCGCAGAAACAGACACTTACCATCAAAGAAAGCAGCACAGCTTTCAGGACACCACTCGCCCTTCCACGGCACCATATATTCGGCAGCAGCCTGCGTAGTTTTCCCGTAGGCACCGCTCAGAAGCTTCAGTTCATATCGCCCACTAGGCAATACTTTGGTAACCCTGTAAGGACCCCGCATTCCGCCATCTAATTTTCCTATAGACTGAGAAAATTTTATGACGAAAACATGATCGTTCACATTATAAGATTTTGGTAATCGTCTTTGTTGATTAGCATAGGTGTCCTGTCGGGTTCGGTTCGTCTCAAGTAACCTTCTAGCCCTGCTTCGACATAGTTCACGCCTTGCTTCTCTGTTCGTTTCACAGTCCTCACGAACTAAATCACGAACCAGAGAACTGATGACAGGAGTACTTGATCCAACTCCAATAAGTAAGTTCAGTGGAGAAGTCTGAGTTGTCTTTTGTTTAGTTATATTTAAGATTAATTGCAGTCTCCATAAAGCTTCAGACCATAGTGAATCCTTGTTTCTTACTTCAATTCTGATCATGTTCAGAATAGTACGTGCATACCTTTCTACCTGACCATTAGAATGGTGCATCTCGGGAGTAATGTAATGAATATCGCTACCTAACTCATTTAACCAGCTTACAAAATCTACCGACTCAAACATACGAGCGCGATCTGTTACTAGAAGCTTTGGAACACCAAATATAGAAATAGCATTTTTAAATACTCTAATAAGTTCAGTTACATCCTGCCTGTATATGGGATACAATAATGCAAATTTCGTATAAGCATCAATAATAATTAGTACAAATTTGTAACCATTTGACTCTGGAAGAGGACCTAGAGCGTCAATATGGACAGTACTGAAAGGGTTATCGGGCTTTTCCCAAGAAGTTATTAACTGATGCGGAGCCCGAGGGACTCTTTTCCTAGATATGCACACGAGACAGTGCATCACATATTTACTTATGAACTGTCGAAGTCCCGGAAACCAAAAGTGTTTTAAAATAAGATCTAAAGTCTTCTCGGCACTGATATGTTGATGCTCGTCATGAAAAGCTCTTAATAAACTTAATCTATATCCTTTAGGTACATAACACAATAGTTGGGGTCTTTCACCTATTGGAGTATACCGATAATAAAGTATGTCGTTTTGAAGTACATAACGTTGAGAATCTAACTGACCATCATTAAGTTTTTGTACAAGGTCCTGAGTCTCGCTATCCGCTGCTTGTGCTATCTGTGCCCAATTTCGGGGTTTATTTATTTGATTAACAACACGCATTGAAGGGTTACGGCTCAGATAGTCAGCATGAGACATCATTTGACCTTTTCTATACTCAATAGTGAAAGTGAAATCTTGTAGATAAACCCACCACCTAGCCACTCGTGGCAGTAAGTCCTTTTTGCGCTCTGTCGATTTCAAAGCATTGCAGTCTGTAACCAATTTAAACTGTAAACCTATCAAGTAATGTCGGAATTGCTGCAGTGCTTTGACAACGGCCAGAGTTTCTAATTCATATGAGTGGTACCTAGGTTCCGCGCCTTGAGTAACCTTGCTAAAATACGAGACTACGTGTTTTTTACCATCACTATGAGTCTGTAAGAGGACGCCACCGTATCCAGTACTACTGGCATCGGTGTGCAACTCAGTGGGAAGTTTCGGATCAAAGACTGCAAGTATCGGTTCGCTGGTTAAACACTTAACAATATCTTGACGAGCTGCCTCCTGTTCTGGGCCCCACACAAACTTAACATCTTTTTTGGTTAAGCGAGAAATACATGCAGTCCTTAATGCATAATCCTTTATATACCGTCTGAAGTAACCGGCTAATCCTAAGAATTGTCTAACATTTCTAACATTTGAAGGAGTTGGTGAGTTGATCAGCGCTTCAATCTTATGAGGGCTCGGCCTGACCTGACCCTTACTAATCACTCGACCCAAATACTCAACTTCAGTTACCAAAAATGAGCACTTCCTTAGATTAATAGAAAAACCGGAATTTGTCAATGTTTTTAAAACTTTATGCAGTCTATCTAAACCTTCTTCCACTGTGGAAGACAATATGAGCACGTCATCAATGTACACTAATACATGACCGTCATCTATGAAACTACGTAACGTGTTATTTATTATCCGCTGGTAGACAATGGGACTGTTGGCGAGTCCGTACGGAACCTTCAAGTACTCATAGTGGGCTTCCGGTGTCACGAAACCAGTTTTTGGAATTGATTCCTCATCTAATTGGATCTGATGGAATCCAGTTGCCATGTCTAAGCTACTAAAGAATTTATGATTTCCTAATCGATCGATATGATCCTCAATTAAAGGTAACGGATAACGATCCCTAACAGTAATCCTATTTAGTGCCCGAAAATCCACACACATCCTGTCCGAACCGTCCTTCTTTTTGACAAGAAGAATTGGACTGGAGTACGGAGACTCAGACTCGCGTATTATTCCTTTATCTAATAGGTCCTTTATAATATCGCGCACTTTGACCTTCTCCTGATGGGACAATCTATAAGGTCTGTATGCTACAGGCACATCACTAGTGAGACTAATGTGCATTTTACCGGTTAATACAGTCGTTGACGCGGTGCCCGAGATAAAGAATTTAGAAAACTCTTTAATAACTAATAATAACATTTCTCGATTAGCATCTTGCAGTGGGGTATTTATCTCGAGTTCCACGTCCCTACGAGAACCTGGCGCAGCGGCAACATTATTAACGTTCGCGTGAGAGAGATACTGCCTATCTTTCGTTCGTACATACACGACACCTTCGCGGTTGAGCACATCAGTTCCAATTATAATTGGTGTACTTATACATTCGGCCGGAACAACTATTAAATCTACTTCTACCGTAATGTGGGGTAGTTCAATATTTAATGTGACATAGGAATCCGCTTTCACTTGATCCCTGCCAAATCCTTTCAAATGGCACTGTAACGGTTTGATGTCACACTCAAAATACTTTAAAACCTCGGAAGATATTAAAGAAACCTCTAATGCACCGCTATCTATAAGTACATCAATAGGTACTCCTTGCACCACCGCGGACGTAACATTGTTATCGTTTACCGAAAGTGAATTATTATTTTCGCAACAAAGGTTAATATTTCTCTGATTACGCGGCTCCGACCTATTCTTCGCAAAACATGACGATTCAGAATGCCCTGATTTTTTACAAAAAGTGCAGTTTTGTACCGGCATAGACTTTTTCGTGCAATTTTGACTTTTATGTCCTAACTGACCACAAGAAAAACACTTAACGCTATTCATGTTATTGGTTCTGTTATTAAACGATCGTGGTTTTTGTAATGGCACACGGTTACCATTAAATGATCGACTCGGCTTTAAATAAATAGATAAGAATGACACTAAATTTTCTATTGTAAGATTTGCATTAGTAGCGGCCACACGTACTTGAGCATCGGTTATACCACGAATAACTATTTGCACTATAAGCTCTTCGCTAAGGCCCTTCACTATACGTAATCGCAATAAACTACGACGCGCATACTCAGCATATGACGTATACTTATCGGACGTTGTACTCATCACCTCAAACAAGATATTAGCGTAATCTAATTTACGAGAGCATAGAGGCTTAAAATCGCGTTTAAAGTTTGACCACGATCTATCGGGCGTTACCCATTCGTTAAGCCAAGTTTTTGCATCACCCTTTAGACAACTAGCAACTCGCGAAAGACACTCGCAATCCTCCCATGCGTTAGAACGTTGTGCTCGATCAACCTCGTCACACCAAACATCAATATTATGAAATGACGGATCAAAATTTGATACAAAATAATTCTGCGATCTATTAGGGAGGGACTTTATAACTTGCAAAAGTGTTTGAGTAGTAACGATACTTTCACTTTGATCATCACACTCGTTAGGTTTTGAGATACCGATTTCTGGAGTACACTCATTATTACCTACAACCGTGTGTCGGTCTATCTCACTTCCTACACTATGCAAAGTATTTGAAATAACGGCGGGTGGTTGA
This sequence comes from Nycteola revayana, assembly GCA_947037095.2. Lineage (NCBI taxonomy): Eukaryota > Metazoa > Arthropoda > Insecta > Lepidoptera > Nolidae > Nycteola > Nycteola revayana. Next base: position 11,160,328 of record OX344857.2, on the reverse strand, counting down.
CACTTAGCAAACTTATCACGACTATTTTCAAGATGGTTTAAACGGGTCAAAATCACATCAAGGGTATTTTGCATCGCATTTGCGTCTTTGGACAGCGGTGTCCGACTACGGGTACGAGATCTAGACCTATTTCGCGAACCGCGGTGATACGACCTGCTTGCTGTCCTTTTCTTGCGTTTATCACGATCAGACATATTAAAATAATTCACAATAAAAAAAAATAAAAAATAAAAATATTGTGTAGGTAGTCCTAATTTTCTTTTCTGTCTGGATTATTTAAATATGTGAGCGGAACAGAGCAAGAATCCCACTTCTGATTCTAGGAATTACTCAAAAATCAAGATAAAATAAATACAAATCAATTATAACAAACATAGATTTAATTTTATTTAAATAATTATCTAATTTTAATTGTAACTACTCTCATTAAATGACATACCAAACAGAAACAGAAAATCATAAAACGAAACTCAAATAAATAATTCAACACAAAATAATAAAATTAATGATACAACAAAATTATAACAAGTTCAAACAAGTTAAAACAAGCAGATCGCTCACCCAAACCGATGTTACCGCTACGGACCCAAGCACAAAAGTGAGCTCTTGTGCCTAGCGTTGACAGCTTCCATAGACCCGGGTGACGTTGCCTGTCAAAACTTCAACTAATTCCTAACAATACAATAACTATTTTGGGAAACGGTTGGTTGTCGATATTATAATAACGTTAGGCGTGTTTTAACAAGTAACAACCTAGAAAAGGTAAGCCATACTTTTAAATGATTTTACCATATTCGTTTCATTTGTGCCCACTATTCTACCTTCGCCGTTATTACATTCGGATGAAATGTACTTACCCTAAAAAGGGCACGATGCCAGTAAGAAGTAAATCAAATTAAAATACCTCCCTTACTTTATAAACTCCAATTCCAACCTAGCATCCCCTTCCAAGAAGAAGCCTAGCATTTTTTATTATTAATATCTACTAGGAATTACTGACCGTGTATAACTTAATAAAAGAACTAAATTAGATTATACTTAACAAGGCTGTTTATTTCCACGTATTCTTGCATTTTTATGAAAATTCTCGGGAGTTATGCATTTATTGTAAGCTATTTGGTCCACCAACACGAAATTTGATGACTCTTCATATATATTTGTATATTGTTCAATTTTTATATCAGTATTTACCTTTCCGCATCCACATCGCCAATACGGCCGAGTATGAAGAACTCTCCTCTCCATAGCAATAATAATAATAATCACACCACTAGGAGAGGATCTACTCACCTAAACTCCTTGCGTGCTCGAATGCCACAAAATTAAGACACCTTCCCAATCTCACAAAAAACTTTAAAAGGTAGTAAGATAAACTGTAGGTCACAAAAATTGAATGACTTGATACAAAGATACACAGGAGGTGCAGAATCTTGATACATTCATTAGAAAGACTACCAATTATTTTTAATGTCTCATGTATTTGAGATGAGTCATTTAATAACATGTGATACAAATAATAACAATGTAAGAATAACAAAAAAGGCCGACTTACACAAACCGCCTAGCAACTGCGCAAAAAATTGACTGATGACGTAACTTATAGCGTAGTACTGTTCCCGGAAACTCACGGCATGGGTGGAATCAGGTTAATGAAACGTCTGTCAAAACAGTAGAGGGCAAAATTTAATTGAAAATAGCTTTTGGAACACTCTACACCTCGCGCTATTTAACTTGCGCGACTATTTGAATAGCGGCTAAATTAATATAACTGAATAAAATATCATATTATATAATTCTAATATTTTATATGTATTCAATTATAAATTTTTAAGTCTATACGAACTTTTATTTAAACTTAAGTATATTCGTGTGATTCGATGTTTGTTACATAATATCTTGGATACGGGTTACGAGCATGTAAATAAGCATTACCGGAATAATAATTAGGTAGAAAATATAATACATTTCACGTAAAAATGTTCATTAGTCTATGAAAAGCTTCATTAGTCTATTAATCTTTTGACCACCAATATATCAGGTGACAGCTTGTATTTTTTTAATTTAGTCGATTCAACAAATGTTGGGGTTGGATTGGTTGGATTTCATGACAGTTTATTGAATCATTTACAATATTGTTTTAAAGTATTTAAATGTAGAGTATAAAAATTTGTATATACTCAACAATTAGAAATGAAAAATAGGTATTGGAGCTTGCCGGTGATTTAAATTACTAACTAGTAAAACATAAATATAAAAACTCTTAATTTGTAATTATGTCTCATTATTTAAAAACAAGACTCAAGTGAAAAGAAGCTCCGTTGAGGACAATAACACTAAGATCTGAGACATTAAATTTTACTGAGATAAATTGCTAGAAAAGTAATGGACATAAACTGAACGTTAAAAAGGCTGCATAAATCTCCAATCTTTGACTTATAAGTGTGTCACAATTGATATTAAGAAGTGCTAGTAAAGGTTTGATTGCACCGGTGACTCAGTGGTTACTGTAGTTGCTTCTAAGACCTGTTATCCGGGGTTTGATTCCCACCCGGGACAGTTATTTATGTGAACCACATATAGTTGTTTTGAGTCTGGGTGTACTTTGTGTCCGTAAATTGAGTATTTGTAAAGTCCCTCGCGACATATGAATTAAATTCCCTAGTGCGGGAGTTGTCTTTTTAAAGAGATAAAAAAGAAGTTGAACCTCACGTACCGCAACCATAATCGCAAAAAAATTGGACAAGTACATAGTTGTTACCACACAAGTGTCGCCGGCGAAATGTGGTTCATGTTAATTGTACTATTAGATTTCAATACTAAATACGCCCATATTGTGGTTGTGTTACGTGTGGGTCAATCCTAATATTAAATAATTAAAATAATGTTTTATCATTTGTCGTACCTACTATTTTTTGTTGGTATACCTTCTTTAGTAATTCACCAATATATTGTTAAAGCATGAATGGAACCATCATTTCTCATCTCATTTCCTACTCACTTTCTATCAAATTATTCGTTATTTTAGGCTGTAATTAACGACTCACTTTACCATATTATTATAAATAATATCTGCAGACTAACGTTGCAATTGTGACATTTATAGAAATAAATAACGGTTACCTACTAATTCATAATAATTAACATATAATAAGCAAGAAATTGAAAATAAGTAAAACCAAATTAATGATTCATTAATTTATTAAAAGTTCAGAAACAAGACCAAGTTTAACACTGCGCCATCAGAACTTGTGGCCATTAATATCAATAGCTATTCAATGTCTTTTTCCATGAAATGTTTTAAAAATTGGTTCCCAGCAACACTGAATGCTTTTATGCAACTTTTATTCAATCTAACTTCTGTGATTTTATTAAAATACTTGAAAAGAGCGACAATAACGCTTTGACTTAATAAAAACTTTAAGAAATATGGCGCACAGAATATCAAATGTGAATATTTGCAATCTTTGGACGTTAATATTACTCATATACGAGTATGTCTTCGTTAAATTATAAATATTAAATTACGTTGTGCAAAATGCGGTGGCTCAGTGGATACGGTATTTATTCCCAGTCTTTTGTGTTTTGTGTCTGTGAACTGAGTGTTCGTAAAGTCCCCCTCAACACAGGTATTAAGCTGAGTGCTAGAGTTTTCTTAAAAATAAAATTAAATAACTGATTTTGGCTCGCTTTAAATATCGGAAAATATCGGGCGTGGGTTCGATCCCCACACCGGACAGGAAATCTTTGTGTAAATTCCAAGATTTCTTTCCGGGTCTGGTTGGTTGAGGGGCTACCCTCCGTGTCTCGGAAAGCACGTTAAGCTGTTGGTCCCGACTGTGGAAGGGAATAGTCCCAAAAAAAAGTAGGTATGTAATGTTGAGGAGGGTAGGAGGGTTGAGGTCTGAATTCTTCTAAAACTGTTCTGAAAATATATGTACTAGCCTGACGGCTACTCGGTTTGTGAATATATTGAAAAAGAACATTTTTATATATGAAAAGTAAAAATACTTCTAGAAAATTGTTGGAATGAAATGTGGAGGAATGTTGTGTTATTAATATGTACTTTTAAAAGAGTGAAAGGATATTTGTATTTTAATGGATAATATAATCATTTAAAGAGATTCTATATTGCCCTTACAAAGGTTCATGTGCCCTTCTAGAGCTAGGACCCCAGCCACGAGCTCACACAATTCGTGCCTGTTTGAAGTACTAATTTTCCATAGTGATAATTTCAACTGCTTGAAATATGGGATAGCTTTTAATTCGCTGATTCAATAGGCAAACTGAAATTTAGTATTTTATCGATATGTTTTATTTTCAACCATAAACGTTTGTGATACAAACGGAATAAAATGTAATTTATTTTTGTTATGGTTCAGTATCACCAAAGAAAGTTGGTATTGGTGATATAAAAGGAATAGCTTTGGTGATACAACGGGAATACTTCGTTTGATTCACCTCTAATATAATCAATATAGAAATTACACCACAGCCAATATTTGAACCATATATACAGGGTTATTTTTAAAACACCAATAACCTTTTAGAGGGTGAAAGTACTGATGATTGTAAACAACTTTTACTATGGGACCAACCCTGAAATCGCGAAATTAAAATCAGCTGTTCCATACATTTTGTCGAGGTAAGTAAACATAAATGTATCGAATAGCTGATTTTTTAAAAAATAACCCTGTATGTAGTTTGTTAATTATCGCGTTCATACGTGCTCTCCTCAAACATCTATCTCCTACATGTTAAGTTATAATATAATAATATATTTCCTGCAGCTAATAAGTTGCTATCATAACATAACCCGCCTTTATTAATGATGCAAACAGAACAGCGGTGGAAACCACATTACAACAAGAAGGATGAAAAAAATCCGCCGACTAAACGAACGGAATAACCTTAAGAAATGAAAATTTTCTATTTGAAGTGGAAACTTAAAGAGTGCAGACAGAAACCGAGAAAAATCTTTAGGAATGCGGCTAATGAAGTTATCTGGCGAGCTCAGGCGGTTTGAAGAAAGAGCAAATTAAATGGAAGGTACGAAATGACTCATTGTCTTATTGTAGGTACTTTTTTTTTATTAGTTCCTTTTATCTCTTAATTAAGAATGTTTGTAGTAGGAAATTAAACTTTAAATTTATTGTTGATCGTGTTTAATTAACGTCTATTGTTATACCCTAACACTATGCATTTTGATAACAAGATATAAAGAGATTGATTTATTTCGACCACCGGTTAGGAACCATCGTGATCGAATGGTTAAGGAATTAGAACCTATACCTACGATACAGGTTTAAATACTGCCGGTGGTTTAAATTTTAAATCTAGGAAACTAAACTTTCCCTTGAAGTATTCAAAAAATATATTTAATAGAATCAGGCGTTACTTTGCGGAAATCCATACTAATCTAAATTAAAAAACTAAATATCTAGTGTTGCACGTTTTATTTTTCCTTCCTTTTTATGCATAATTTTTGGGGGCGGCAAAGTCTTCACAGCATTTTGAAACATTTTTTAGCGAACAACAGATATTTGGTTTTTTAATTTCAATTACGTATTCAAAAATTTTTTAATGTGTAGATAATTATTTATCTGGTTTTATATCTAGTTGCAAATTCGAAATCTCCTATATTATTATGAATAAACTGTTTCGTGAAGACAGAGACTGTCACTTATTTTTCTTTTTAATTGACGCGTATTATAGTGACATGTACATATTCACATAGGAGTTTCTACTATTTCATTTTTATGAAAACATAATTTTTGCCAAGAATGTCATATAAGGAAATTTGCAACGACAATATTTTCATTTTTCCCCCCTACTTTAGCTCTAGTACCTACCAAGGTAGAAAAAAGTTTGTCATGCGCATCAAGTAACTAACTAACTAACTATACATAGTATGAGTGACACGTGACTAAGTACCGCTGCTCACCCTCCCTGGGCAAATTACTTGTTTTACGAAGCTTTGTTTTGACTGGCCTTTGTTACCGACGTTCTGGGAAAAGGGTATAAAAGGTTTTCACATGTCAACAAATATGTTGTAATATGGGGTAGAAACAAAAATATGGTATATGATTCGTCGAATTCGAACTTTAATAGATATTTCGTTTTCTATATCTTTATAAAAAGTCTATTTTTCAAAATTGAGATAAAATTCGACCGGATTCGGCAGGACTCGAACCTGAATCTTTGGTAAAGCCCCCAATGCCACCTATAATAATCGTATACTACGTAGGCTTCGACCAACCAATTAGGCTACGGTGGAACCACAGCCGGTCATCGAAATTTATTAATCTCTTTGTGCCACGTCTCTAAGGGGGACGTTCTCTGCCGGTGGCCGAATTTTATTTATCTCAATTTTGAAATATACCTAAGTAGTACCTATAGGATAAACTTTTCCATAAAGTGTTTTAAACATTTATAAAAAGTGTTGTAAAATAATTTTGATTGAGTTCTGTTCTCATCTTTGGGATGGGTCTGCTAGATATCAGCTGGATGCTCTGGACTCATTGGAGCGCCGAGCGAAGAGAGTCATAGGCAATAACTAACTTGTGGAGGCAAGTCTTCAGAGCCTCGAACACCGTAGACGAGTAGCCTGCCTATCGGTTTTTTATTGGATACATTTCTGGGAGTGTGCGGAGGTTCTACATAACCTGATACCCGCTTCACCCTTCCATCACCGGACGACTAGGCGCGGCGAGCGGATTCACCCTTTTGTTATAGACATTCCTTCAATACGCACGAAGCGATTTGCTTCTTCTTTCATAATGCGGACGGCTAAGGAGTGGAATTCTCTGCCGGGGTCAGTTTTTCCGGAACGCTATAATCTGGACATCTTTAAGGCTAAAGTGAACAGACACTTTCTAGGCAAGCGTGTATCATCTTAGGCCTTATCTTCGCCTTCCATCAAGCGAGATTATGGTCAAACGTAAGCCTATATTTAATAAAAAAAAATATAAAAAGGGTTGATCCTTATTCACTTATATAGTTTATAATTTTTTTTTTCAGTTTATAACTTTTAAATATATTACTATCGCCAGTATAAACATGGCGTGGCATTCACGTTACAACCTACAATATACATTTAAACCGTTGCCATGAAAACAGTGATGCAGGAGTAATGAGTGGTTTGGTATCGGTCCCGAAAACATTTCACAATGCGGCGTAATGCTCGCCCGGCGTGATTAGGCCGCTCTTGGCACGCCGCCTGTTCATCAACGACACGCCTCGTCACGGAAAGAAATTGCTATAGAGCTTTTGAATTTTATCATATTTTTTTAGGAGTTTATTCGCTTTAAGAAGTAGATAATGTGTAGTTTTTTTAAATTCTAATCTCAGACAGGAATTACATTGGCACTTTTGAATTTTATTGATGGTTCTTTTCGAGGAGTGACTTAAAAAAATTACAAAGATTTCTGTTGAGCCTCGCCGGGAAGTTACAGTTATTGAGTAATATAAGAAACTAGCTCTGACTGATCTGATGATATCTGACTTTTCCCATTCGCCAGAATTCTTTCGCTTTTATTATTTTCCCAAAATAATGTTATTGAACGTGGAATTTAATTAAATTCCGCTATGTTTTCCTTTTCGCGAATACTTGTAGTGTTTTATTATGTTCTTGTATTATACTTTTACTGGTAGACAAAAAAATAAGACACACCTATTAGTGGTTTTATTTATTAATTATATTCTTAAATTAACTTTTCATGGTCTCGTATGTAGACTAATTACAATATATTTATTATTTGTAGGTAATAGGTATCAACTTCACAAATATAGATAGGTAGATCTAATCATTTACGGAGTTTTAATTGTTTCTGTAAAATTTGGGATTAAACGTTTCTTTGAAAAGTAAGAGGAACCTACTTGTATCCCAACTAATATAATAAACATACAGACATAGTTACTTGGTAACTCTGTCAGTATGTTACGCTTCTTCGACTACATCACTGAATGATGGATGGAAGAGGAACACACGTACACCGCCCGGCCGCGCGGTCGAGCGGTGCTTTCACGTGTGTTAGGCATCTACGGATTTAATAGAAACCAATGCGACATGAGATCCGCTTCACCGCCTACCGCGGCGGTGCGCGGTGCCGTGTGTTAATCGCCTATGTCGTGTTGCGAAAAACCTTCTCAAAGTAACTATTTCATCACAAAGTTTCAGACTAAAATAGTCATAGGTTATTATTTCTTCATCTCCTCGAGATCCAGTCACCCTATCGCCTACAATATCATATCATATTCAAAACGGATTTTCTACGTATGTGCAACAAAAAAAAACTCATTCCCGCTCAAAAGTGGTACAGACGAAATGAAAATCTGACCCAATTATTTATATTGAGATGCAGCGAAATGCGTTGATTTGATGATTACAGAGTGGCCTGGTTTGAAGCCGCTGCAATTACATTTACATCACACTGAGTTATTAGATATAACGTACCTAGTGAATTCACTACGAACGAATAATATGAATAATTTTGAATTTCAGCTCACACCTCGGAGAAGACAACTTATTATTTTTAATGCGAATTACGTCGCAGCAGTTAGTTACTATTGTAAAAATTGTTTGATAACTTTACAAATTAGAGATTAAAATGCATTTTTTCATTATTCAGCCAATAAGATCACATTTAAAGATTCCTTATTTCAAATGCATGAATAATCTTACTGATCGAAATCCACAGAGACTCGAGTACAAACCTCAATGCTATATCAACCATTTTTAAAGCACAAATGGTACTTATTTTTCTTTCATCTTATTTTATTTACTTTCATTAATTCTATTTTGATATCTAGAGTTCAGAAGCATAAGGTCGGATGTGTCATAATACGTCAGAAACATTCGTCGTATGTGTCTTTATCGTAAACTGGCACTTACGACTAAATGCTTCTGAAGGTGAATAGTACATGCGTCTTTATGCTTCTGATATCTAAATATGCTAGTACATACATCAAAAAGGATCACATTCAAATTAATTTAAACGTTATCTCCACTTACGACTACAAAAGCGATACATAATTTAGTATTGACACAGTGTACATTCAAATCCCAAACACATTACTTCGTTTGGGGGTATTAGCGCGGTAGATGGTTCCACAAACACTTACGCATACGTCCCTTGATACGTTTACGCACATTTAGTATTGAAATCCGACGTGTCGACGCATAAAACTCGTATTTACATAGGGAACGATGCGTAAGAATGATTGATATGTATTTAGTTCGCGACGTGAAACGGTATTCTCGCTTATTTCTTGGTACTGATGAGCCCATTCATCAGCGGGTGACAACCGCCGCCATTACGTTTACGAATTTAATAAATATAATTTATGTGTACCCTATTTATCACGGGAAGGGTAGACGAGGATTGGATACCGAACGTTCGGATTTTAAAAAGGGTAAACGGTTAAATTGGACGAGAAATATTTTCAGGGGCTCGACACATAAACATGCCTATACTATTTTATACTTACTAACATATGCGTAAAAAGGTGATGCGATTACAGAGTAGATAAATATACGAATCATATCAATATCAGTTTGAACTTTGAAGCACTATCCTGTAAAATTGCTTATTTGCAAATCCGACATTGTTGATGTTAATTAAAAGGCCATATATGCATACGTTTACGCAATGTTTATGAAGGTAGAATATATTGCATGTTATTTTATTATAATACTGCTCAATTTATAAAAAAATAGGTACATATCTAAACCTTTTAAAGCATTTTAAACCAAGTTGTACCTAATAGTACAAAATTTTAGATCTTTTAATATAGGTAACTCAGTTAAATTCTTCAACTTCACTACTACAACCTGTTATATATGCACAGCTAAACTTGGGATTCCTCTCATCCGACCTAGAGAGCACTGGGTCGTTGAGGTATACTTCCATAATAACCACGCTTGGCAGGCGGATTGGTAATCGCAGTACGGTGGTTATAATAGTTGCTGCTGCCTATACATCAGCTGCATGTACCTTAGGCTCCTCAAACGACACTTAGGTATGCACTATGGGAAGATAAAACTTGATACATTTTACCAACCGTTTTTAAGAACATTATTTTTAAGTTATCTATCCAAATATTTTTTTGGTTCAAGTAGATCAATAAAAGTAGATATTAAATATGTATAAGCTAACTTCGCTTCAAATGTTACGTTCCCTAACTTTATTGAAAATAATTATCAAATATCAATTATCAGGGCGAATTACTATGGTAAAAACAGAGGGATCAGCAGTGGACTAATACAGGCTACTGATGAATATGTAGTTAATAAGGAGTTGAAAATGTCGTCGAAACATCGACGGGTAAGTTAAGGCTAAGCTACATATAGGCGATATTTAAATGTATATTTTATGAAATTCCTCATAAAGTATATAATTCTTTATATTGCTTACCTCAATTAACACCCTGAGATAAAATAATTACTATAACGTTATGCTATGTTTAAAATTCACGGTTTCTACCCATATAAGTTTCCACCCTATATAACTGGTGAAATATAATTTACATAATGTATACCGGGAGCCATGTGTTCCTCGCTGTACCATATTACCCGTCAAAATGCTTGAAACTATTTGTAACGTTGCAATATCGTGTCGGCGATTTCTGCCGCGGAGATCCCGTTCTCGTGGAAACTTTCCTCTCAGGAGGACGTCCATGTACAGCAGTGGACGTTATACGGGCTGATGATGATGATGATGATGAATATTGGATAATGATTATTATTATTTATTTTACTTTATCAGCCGGTTTACGTCCACAGCTAAACATGAGCCTTCTCCTTAACAAAGACCTAGACAAGCAGGGCAATTGAGTGATATTGCCGTAATCACCACCATCTTGAAACTCTTTCTATTTTTAAACAAAAGGCAAGTCTTGAGTATCATGTGTGAATCGTGTGTCTGAAGTTCTCTCTTGCGTAAAAATGGTTAAATAAAAAAAGACTTCTTTCTACACAAAATAATTGTATGGAGAATGTATTTTATAAAACAATTTAAGCTTGCCTTTAATTAAACGATCAAAGAAATATCCAGAAAGGCAGTATCACAACAAAGGGAAAACGGAATCGATTTTCAATATTAATTACATCCATTCAATTTCCTTAGTACGTTCAATAGCATTTTTAAATCCGAACCGTAGTTATTACGATTACCCCTCCCGAAACTGCCTTAATTAAACGTTTGTAGGAGAAGAACGTTTTTTATATAAGATGTAATTGTATTAAAACGTATAAAAATGTAATAAAAACATTGGAAAGGATCAGATATCGACCTTGTCTTTTTCCAAGCCACAAAGCTTTAGCTACTTCACCAGGCATAATAGCGACCAGTGTTCCAGCCTTCCTTATAAACATTTGTCAAACATTAGTACTTTGTTTTTAGATAAGAGTGTTTGAAATGCCTACTTAGAAGATATTTGATAACAAAATATTAATTTCGTTCAAGTTCGAAAATGTACTAAATTATTTGTTGGTATAGGTATACTAAAACTCTGACAATGGCCAAACTGTGGTAGCCTCTCCACAAAGGCCACACTTGATGAACTGAACTGTAGGTAAATTGCACCTACCGTTTATTTTCTGTACCACAGAATATACAATAGTACAAGTGTAATAAAGTTTACCGGTAAAAAATGCCTCGGGCATTAAGTCCGGCTTCACACATATTTGAGTAAAAAGATAAAATAAATAAATGATGATTGATTTTCGATCACTATGCGACCACTAGTTTTGATGAACAAACCTATATCATAATAAATGTCAGAATTAACCATTTTAGTATCGTAACAGGTCCAATCCACAGTTCACTGCAAATAATAACAGCTGTTTGTGGTTTTTAGATAATGGATTTTCGATGGTCACCTATTGCAAGCAGTACGTTAGATGCATAGTTACTGCTCGTATTAAATTTCTTCAAATAAATATTTTTTATAATTTTTTTTTCTTTATACTTCCAGAATGTATCCTATCCCTTTAATAGTAGATGTATCATGTATAGTAATTATGTGAGTGAAGTAACGTGAAATAATATTTTTGTAATAAAATACTTTTTTTTTTAAATAAAGATCTGTCCAAGAGCTATACTATCTTTGTTAGCCGTATCGTGTTTTGCAGATTGAACGGGAAATTACATCGTAATCATATTAATTATCTATTACTATATACCTAATTCTTAGGTATTTAGTATTTTTTTAAGCACATTACAAAACCCGCGTTCGTAATATTTAATTTATATTTACACCTTATAAGAACATACCTAATAACTTTAACTAAAATCTTTAAAAAAAGATCCATTATCACAACATTATTTTGAGAATTTCCATAACACATGAACGTAATAAATACTGATAATACCAATAATACTGCCTGCGACCAGATGTTAGGAAACAATAATATGTAGGTACCTATTAACACAGGTAGCTATATATTATTGTTTCTTAATCATTAATCTAATTATCTTAAATTAGTTACGGAATTGTATAACTTAACATTACTACAGCTATCATTTAAAACACCAGGGTAAGAAACCCTCGTAAATAGCTGCTTTAAATAATATGCAATAATACCAAAGTTCCTAAATAAAGTAGATGTCAATTTCATGTAATAGTTATGTATTAAGTTGTATACCTATCTGCCATCACCGCAATATGTAATGTATACAAATTGCTATAGACAGCTTAATATAATACTTAATATGACAGCTTATATAACAAATTATATTGGCGGGTAATTAGAATGTAGTTTCTTAAACAGTAAAACAAACTTACTTAGACCGACACCAACGGAGTATAATAACTGGACAAATGGTGATTTACCTGAAACAATACAAAAATACATTTGTTATTTTTTTAGTTCACGGGATCCCATATTTTATCCAAATAAATATGTTATTAAAAACAATTAAAGAACAAAGAAAGAGAAAAAGCTGTATAAAAAACAAAAAACTGTCACACTAACCTACCAGCCATTAAATAAAAAAGCCATACATTAAAGCACAGGTTGTGTGCGTAAATGTACGTAATAGGAGTGTATATAGACGCGATAAAGGCAGCTATTTCGCGAACTCCCGCCGCCATTCCGGGAACACCGACAGCCGTGGTCTAATGGCGCCCGCTCAATGACGAAAACGTCGCGTTTATGATAATCGCAGTATTACGACCACATAAACCCGAGTGGTGTCGGTGGATAGGATTTTCCTAGATTATATCCTCTTAAAATATAGTTAGTTGTGCCACACATTGATTTTATAGACGGTAGACGTCGTTAACCGGATTATTTTTACATCATTCCAGTAACTTAAGCTATGTAATATAAAGGCATTCGTAAATGTTTCTGCGGAAAGTTATTTTATTGTCTAAAGCTATCAATAGAATGTTATGCGTATTTCTAGAGCTCAAGACCATAAGGTCGGATGTGTCATTATACGTCAAACGTCGTAAACTGGCACTTACGATCAAATGCTTCTGAAGATAATAGTATATCCGTCCATACGCTTCAGAGGTCTAGATTTAATTTTAATATTATTTACACTATCGATGATCTGTATTCTCTAAGTATTTCTTCAAATTATTATATTAACTCAATAGATTTATTATAATAATAATATTATCCATGTACCTTCCCTCCGGGATCTGGGAAAACCAATATTTATCCATTTATCCGCACGCAACACTGCCACTTAATCAATAATAAACTGTCCCACTCTTCGTCTTCGTAAACCTACGTCGAACATGCCACGAAGAAATTTCCTAAATAATAATGAAAACCATACCTACCGTAATCCATTGTATACCTACGACTTTGAAAAAACAGTCAGGAAAGAGCGCATTCTACATCAATTATGCTGTTAAAGACGACGATATTTAAGTTCAAGCAACATATTGAGTTTGTAGAGGAACGGGTGGTAATGGTGTTTCTCCACAGAAAATGAAGATCTTCTTTGCCGAACGAGGTGGTATGCCCGATGGCCGACGGCCATTTGTTGCTGTTTCATCAACATCATCATCAACAGCCCGTTTACGTCCACTGCTGAACATGGGCCTCCTCTTAACAGACCTTGGCAAGCCAGGATCGTAGAGGGATATTGCCATAATCACCACGCTTGGCAGACGGATTGGTGATCGCAGTAAGATGTTAACCTTGAGCTAATAGACGCTGCTGCCCATCCATCAGCCATATTTTCCTTAGTCGCATCTTACGACACCCACGGGGAGACAAGGGGTGGTCTATTCTAAGCCGGAAACCACACGGCTTCCGGAAACCACACGGTTTGTTGCTGTTTAGATCTTGTATGTGGTCAAATTGGCTTGCGAACTTTTGTTATGCGATGCAGGTTAGTTGGGGTGCTAGGTGTTAGGTGATGCTAGGCCGGATTGCTTATGCGTACCCGGCCCCCGCCAACGGCGGATCGAAGGAGTGTCCGGGGGGTTTTAGTGGTGTAGGGTCTTCTCCCCGTGGTATAAGTTTAGCATACCACGCTATGGAGAGGGAAAGTCCCACATATCCCACCGCCAGCGCGCGAATACGCTGCAGCGGCGGTGGGAATGCGTAAATGAATTTCATCCCGGACATTAAAAAAAGGTGTTAGATGGTGCTGTTCGTCTTATTGTTGTTTATGCTTTTAGCGATATTTTAAATAGTCGTAGATATCGCTACAAGTTTAATTGAACGCGAAATGTCACCAACAGCAAGATGAATCAAAGCTTTAATGAAAATGTGGCTTTCAAGCCGACAAAAGCGAAATGGAGATGTTATTAGCACTAACACTAAAAGGTTCCCGACCCAAAACTAAGATATAAGAAGTTTTCTGTACTAAACATTATCCATTACTTTGTTAAACCGTACAAAATACCGAAAATATTCAAACACTTCAAAGTACCCAAACTCATCAAGATGAAACGTTTAAGAGAAATCAAGACGCTTCTAATTACACATAATTACTCTTGTAGTTTCTTTAAAAACTTCCAAGTATTCCTTAAACAGATATAAGACAACTTAATTTTAAACTTCAGTAACACTAAGGTTTCTCATAAAGTTTAAAGCAGCGTTAAGAACTAGCTAAAACAGTTGTGCTCCAGCAATGTCTCGACTATTATTAAATGTTTTAAGCAATTCTACTAATGTTATAAATGTATAATGACAAAACTCGATCAACTGAATAGAACGGGACGTTTTGTTATGTACATAATTGATTGTCTATATTAGATAGACTCATTTATTTTCTGAAGAATTCATCGGCCGAAGCATATTTCTGTGGTAAAAAGTGAGGTTCCCGTAAACTGACTATGACAGCAAATCTCTTGTTGATGGAATTATCAATGCTGAACTTGCTTTTATACATTATTAGAAGTTACTTAGTCAATAATAAAACAAAGTCAGGACACTTTGGTTTCTTCCAAGATGTTTGGAAATAATATAAGTATCACACATTGTTTCCAAATATCTTAGAACATTTTACATTATTAAAACAGTACCAGAACCAGTAGGCTGTACATGTAGACTCTTTAGTTATATAGAAACAAATGCTGCTGTTAGTTCCTCAAAAGTCTTTTGAACATTCTTCTGCAATTCCCCCAGCCAGTATCTGTCCCGAGCCCTTTCACCACCCTCACGCGCAGATTGCTAAGTTTGTAGTTTTTAATTCTAATAGTAGGGGAGCCCACGAGGCTAAATGGGGATTTACTCGAGCGTCGTAGAGACCTATTGGGATGCAAAGCTTAGATGATAAGAAGAAAAAAATGTTATATGATATATACCTTTACATCGGTGGGGGAAGCGGCTATAGATTTTTAAATATGTAAAAAAAAACTGTTGCATGAACATCCTCGAGCGCGTCAGATATTGATAGCATCAATGCCCCACGTATTTTTAATAATGTACGTATGTTAATCTGATCGGCTGGAACCTTGCTTGCATTTATGTCCGATGAAGTAGCTAAAGCCTCGTGACTAACTACACATGTCCGTTCGATAAATATAGAAAACTAGATACCCACGCGCGGTTTCACCCGCGTGGCTCTCGTTACCGTGGGAACTTCATAGTTTATTATAGCGTATGTTGCTCCTGGATAACATAGCTTCCTTATACTGAAATATTTTTTGAAATCGGTCTAGTAGTTTCGAAGCCTATTGTAAACAAACAAATAAACAAACCTTAATTTCCTTCTTTTAATATTATACATAAAAAAATAAGTGTGATTATTATTATTGACACTAAATTAACGAGCAAAATACATTTTATTGTATATGGTTAATATGGTTTCCTGATTAGTTTGCGACTCGACTCTTATTATCAGTCCAAATTTCATGCACTCAACCACAAATAGACGAACTAAAAGCACAGCCTGTTAGGAATATAATACTTAAAGTAAATAAAGCAACTCACGTCGGGTCATATAATAAAACGTGTTGCGTTCAAGCTGTGTACCAAATATTCAGTTAAAGTTGGATCTAGTGAGAGATACAAAGGAGACGTGACCCGCAAAACTGATGTGAACATATTCTTACTTAATAGATATAAGTTATAATAAAGAGCTTTATTAAGGGAACGTATATTTTTGTGCTGTGTTCGTAAGAAATTATAGCCTTGTTTAGTACTGGCTTATCGTATTGTCTTGTTTTCGGGTAGATTATATAACTAACATTTATGAAATTACTTCCATGTCTAATTAATTATCCATCGTTCATTGAAAGAAAGTTTTAGGTTATTTATGTTTGCTGGATTTAGCATATTAGGTATAGCAATATAACTAACTATTATAAATATGGTTTAATAAGTGGTTGTTATGTCTTCAAAGCTAAATACATCGTTAAAATCGTTAAAAAAATAATACAAGTATACATTTTAAGACTGTACAAATTAAGACGGCTTTGTGGCCGTGTGTTTGTTACTACTGTAAATAATACTGCAGTCACCAATCCACCTGCCGAGCGTGGTGAATATCGCAACACCCACTTCGAAAGAGGGCCTATTTAAACAATGGACGATACATGGGCTGATGACGATGATGATGATAGCAGCCGTATTTAAATATTCTTTGTCATCGATTGCGGCATGGCGGGACTCGACGTCAAGCCTCTTTACAAAATCACGCCGTTAGATTTATAAAAACGCATAACCAACACAAAACTCTGCGTCATTTAACTTCTTCTGGGATTCTTGTCATGTGGTTCAGTAGGTACATAGGTACTTAATTATAAGCATTTTAGGTATTCAAGCAGTAATAGATAACTTTATGTACAATATCAAAATAAAGAAATCATTTTCATAATATTTCGCGCAAGATAACAAGATACCGCATCGACTTATAAAAATACAATATTAGCGTATTTCTTTACGTGTTGTGTTGGTAACGCGAGGGTAAGCTTTCTAAAATTCCATATAATTAGAAGTTTGTTGGTTTAACATAGAACACTGTTGTCTGTGTTCTTTAATTCGAATATAGATCACTCAACCTTTTTCTTTTTAACATATTTTGTAAAAAATAATTTGAACAAATTTGGATTTTGGACGGATTTTCCTACATGTCGGAAAAATTTACGATTCATATTATCAATCACTTATGCATGAATTCCAGAAAAGAAACTACTTACACAGCATATTTGGTATAGCATACAAGCTCATGTCTCAGAACTTGTGGACTGACTTTTCGGAATCTAGATGAGCCCGCGGCACCGTTGTTCGCCGATGGCGCCGTTGGAGGGGACACAAAAGTCGCTTGTGGGTTATACAAGTAGGTGGTCTTGTAGAGGCCCGGGGGTTTTAGTGGGTAGACCCTCTCCTCGTGATATGATTACCATAGCATCGCTATGAGAGGATTAGACCTACATACCTACCTCTCCGAAGGACGGGATGCGTAATCCATGTGAATCTATAGGTACTAATTTATAAAGTATAAAGTTCGTTTGATTGAACGCGCTAATCTCAGGAACTACTGGTCAGATTTGAAAAAATATTCCAGACTTAGAAAGCCTAATTATCGAGGAAGGCTTTAGAATATATTTCATTATGAAGTTTCTGCAGATAAGATTTAGCGGGTGAAACCGTGCGTGAAAGCTAGTTTCATATAACTTCAGTGACAACTTTGTTACTTTATTAGGAAGTTGAGAGCACTACGACGAGTGTCATGTTTACTACCCAGACGTAGTAAACATTTATAAAGTTAATATTTTTCTCTGACTTCCTACGAGAATTCAATATTGAGAGACAGCGAAGCGCACCTTCAAACAAAATTGTAAACATTTTATTCTATATTTTATTCGAAAGGTTAAAATCCAGTAAGTGAATTGTAAATTTACCCATATTAGCTATTTAAATACCTACATATAACTACCTTTTTTTTTTGTTATCCGGGGGGAAAGGCATTTACGCATTCCCACCGCCACTGTAGCGAATTCGCGCGCTGGCGGTGGGATAT
Source organism: Nycteola revayana (assembly GCA_947037095.2). Taxonomy (NCBI): domain Eukaryota; kingdom Metazoa; phylum Arthropoda; class Insecta; order Lepidoptera; family Nolidae; genus Nycteola; species Nycteola revayana. The sequence goes on along the minus strand of OX344857.2, from coordinate 11,141,897 downwards.
GTGGGACTCGCCCTCTCCATAGATAGCGTGGTATGCTAAACTCATACCACGAGGAGAAGTGTTGAAAGGAGTCTGTTAAAAGGAGGCAAGTTCCGCCGTGAACGTAAACGGGCGGAGACAGTACAGTACATGTTTCAACTTAATATAAAGTAAACATTATAAAATACAAAACACAAACTAATTTCATTAAAAAATAAATAAGACAGCTACATCAGGGAAACAAAATCCCTGTGTCGCAGAGGATTAAACAAATATCTAGAGCACAGAAGCATAATGTGCGATGTGACATTATACGTCAAAAACATTCGTCATATGTGCCTTTATCTTACAATAGCACTTACGACCAAATGATCTTTTTTTTCCGGGGGAAATTCATTTACGCATTCCACCGCCTCCGCAGCGTACTCGCGCGCTGGCGGTGGGATATGTGGGACTCGCCCTCTCCATAGCGTGGTATGCTAACTCGTACCACGCGGAGAGGACTCTACATCACTAAATCCTCCGGGAACATCTTCGATCCGCCGTTGGCGGGGGCCGGGTACGCATAAGCAATCTGGCCCACGAAGTATAATAGTGCATCCGTCTTAATGCTTCTGAGGGTTAGATATATATTTTACGGACACAAAGCACGCCAAGACAACACCTATCAGTGTTTCACTCAAATAATAATCCCGGATGGTAATCAAACCAGAACGCCAGATCCCAAAAACAACTACATCTAATCTGATACATAATACAGTTTCTTTTTATTAAATTGGCTCAAGATAAGATTGCAGTACGACCTCTTAACTATCTGGAATGGAACTCTCAACAAACATTTCCTAGAAGACTTGTATTAACGATACTAGAATACTTGTAATGTAAGTAGTTCTTACACTTGTTGTATAGTAACAGTACAGAACTACAATAGTCCATTTTATTCAATTAAATTAAACACTTTAATGAGGTATCGAATGTACTAAATAGAATATTTACGGGCGGTAATTTTGCTAAAGTACGACAAATATTAGTGACATCTGCTAGCATGTAACATACTGACAAATAAAAGACTATTTTTCAGACAATTTGAGTCCATTAATGCTATTTCCGGCAACGCCGTGTGGTTGATCTTCCCATGAATATCGTAAGAAGCAACTAAGGAACATACACCAGATGGATGAGCTGCAGCATCTATCAATTCATTTTACTGCAATCACATTTGTTTTCGGACGGACATACCTAGTTATCTACGAGGTTTTTGCTACTTCACCGGGCATAAAGGCGAACAGAGCTCCACTGCGATTACCACTCCGGCATGGTGATTCTGGCAATATCCCTCAACGATCCTGTCATGCCAAGGATCTACTGTTAAGAAGGACAATGTTCAGCAACGTGAACATGAAAGAATGAAATTAAATGTTGATTGAGACCGGAAAATACTCGACTTCTAACAAACTAAAACGAAAATCTCAACGAAAATAAAATCTTTGATAGGTTATACGTATAACTAATTGTTATTTTCGCGCCGTCATCTTTGGCCAATTTCGAAGATTCTGTTCGAGAGATCGCAATATTTTCTTTTATATGTTTGTTCATGCTTAGCACAGAGCCTGCTGGTCACGTTTTGTCTTGCGGTAGTCCAAAGGGAACGCCAATAAATTTTGCACACTCAGAATACATAGCCCAAAAGACAGCATTCTTTCTATATAAAATAGTACCGAGTATTTTGAGAGACTGACTGACATAAATAAAAATCATTCTGTTTTTGTCGCGTCACCAACATGAACTGTCAACTGCCCAATTTTTTTTTTATATTCCGCGCTAGAACTTTTGTTTTTTTTTTATCAAAAATGTTAATCAGTAGGAATGTGCGAATCAAATTCATCCTTATCCATGCTAAGGAATATATTTTTTAATAAAATTTAGACAGATTTCAATAAAAATATTTCTCAGTTATAATATTTTCTACTTCGTGAGTTTCTTTATTTCTAATATTTTTACAATTCTTATGAAAGATTATTAAAATCTATTGCCATTAATGTTTGTACGTAATTTGAAAACGATTTTTTATTTTAAATGTATTAAAAAAACAGAATATTTTGATGCCAGGCAGAGATATTTTGATGAGAGGCACGGACTACTAGTATAATTATAAATAGTTATATACTTTAACTATCATGACGGGATATCTATCAAATCAGTAAAGAATTTTTGCTTGAACGCGCTAATCACTGGAACTAGTTGTTCTGATTTGAAAAATGATTTTATTTTTAGATAGCCTATTTACCTAGGAAGGATGGTTATATTTAATTATTATTGTACGCGGTTGAAACGGCGTGCGGGAAGCTATTTATACAATAATCCAAAAATACATGTTTTATAAACTCTATTCAGGTATATATCGACTGAAGAGGGGTGAGATGACGATAAAAGTTCTTTTAAAAAAGAATATTTAAATTCGTAGAAATACCTACGCAAATATAATATATATGTTATGAAATTCGTAGTATGTAGGTAGGCAAATTGTTAGAGCGTTTACTATTGTTGAACAAAGAGCAAAATGATAAAATGGAAGTGCTATAAGTGTTGAGGAAAATTGGCTTTTGGAATTCCATTGTTGTTTGAGCAATATTGATATTTGGCCCCAGGTGTTACGCAAAAGAGCAATGCTTGAACATTTGTGTACGACTTGAATTTGAAATTATAATATCAGCAGCTGCACGAGTAATGGGAGACTATTTCTTAATTAAATTAGATTTAAATGAATTATTATCGAATTAAATGAATTCATCGAAAAAATATTTTAATCAATGAGCTTATATCTAAATCCCTTGCCTGGTAAACGTGTAATATTTATTCAGCTAGAGCCATTTTGACGTAACTAGTTTTTTTGTAAATTTTAATAGAATATTTTTGAATTATTAATGAACACTTTATAAAGAAGTTGCATTCAGCATATCAAAATTGAGAATAATATATTAAAACCATCGGAAGGATTTAAACCTGCATCTTAAGTGTAGCTCCTAATCCCTTGACCATTAGGCAATGGTGAATCACAATCGTCGAAATACTAAGAGTATAAATAAGAGACTCGGGCTACGTAGCAAAAATTATTTACACCCAGATGGCTATCTGGATGGAAGAAATGTTAATAGATCATTTTTTTATATACAACTGTACAGAAAACATTAAAAAATATATTACCTACATTATAATGACGGCTTGTATCGAATTGGTAACCGCCGCGCGCCATATCATATGCATGTATTTCACCTACCGAAAGCTGTACTTAATATGAACGAGTAACATAGTAACTCATTTTACGGAAAGGGTTCACACGGCAACGATTGAGGGGGAAAGCCACGTGGGAACGTTATTTGAATTTAGAACTATTAGTCCCACACCCAATGATACTTTTACCTCATAACTTTGCCAAGAATATTTCCCTTGAGAATTATACCAAAACTAGAGAACATAACTTAAATAAGGATATGATAAAAATATTTTATGTTTGCCAAGTTGTTCAATAAAATTGAGTTTTTTTTATACGTTACCTAAGTAAAGTTAAAATTGAATAAAATTAACTGAGAAGTTTTATTTTATTTTTATTTATCATTATATGTATTTTAATTATGTTATATATACATATAACATCATTAAAGTACATAATATACAACGAATAGCTAATTTTAATTAAAACTAACTTATAAAATACTACTATACTAAATCTATTCTACTCGGCAAGGTTCCCAGAATGCTGGCAGCATTACGCCGTTGAATGGCAATGAGAAGTTGATTTTCAGTGAATTTTATTTATTTTATTTCATTGAAAACCTAACCAATTTAAATTTGTTCCGAGTTCTGTTTGATTTTTCTAGTATATTAAAATGAGAATAATAACCCACACATCAGCCCTTGTATATCACTTAGTATTTATGATAAATTAATTAATACATATTTATTATAATATTAGAGCAGTAACAATAAACCAATTACCGAGTGATCTACTCAGTGAACTAATAAAATGTTTGTTAGTGGAGAAAGACGGTTGTAATTACATACGATCTCGTAAAAATAATGTCTTAAATATAAAATTAAAGCTGAAATATAATCAGATGATAAATCTTTTAAGTCTATTTCAGTTAAGCAAGATATATACAAACAGAGTAGAGTCGATATACAATCTTCTAAGCCGTGTATTTTTTTAATATAAATACTTTTTGAATATTCACTTGTCCAAGTCCCATGAGCGTGTAACCAACAATCTCTTGCGCAGGTTGCTTTGTTTGTAGTTTTCAAAACGTTAATAAACTCAAGTTTTAAGACTGGAGCCCTGTTCGCTCTTATGTCTGTTGAAGTAGCAAAAGCCTCGTACATAATTAAAAAGTATTAAAACGAAGGATCTAAAATATTTAGATCCGATAAAAAGCAATATGGAATCTACGAATATGCACTACAAAATGTGTCATTTAACAAAACAAAAAGCCAAGACGAGAATAGTTCGAGTACCGACAAAATTAAATATGAAACTTTAATAATTATAATGTTAACATGTTTGTTCACCTCAGAAGTGCATAGTTTGTGTAGATACACGGCTTAATACAGTACTAACTTATGTATAGATTATGAACTCTATTATACTGAATTTCCGACAATTTTGGAACGTGAAGCGATAGAAACTCGGAATTTAATATGTGCGAAGTTGAACTTACGCAAGTACTGCGAGAATTCAACTGTAAAGTGTACATTTTGAGCTCCATTTCCTGAAACATGATGATTTTAATAGTATAGGATAGGGTTGCCTGATTGATGGTATTAATAACGGATAGCTTCATATTTCTTGAATAATCGACTGCACCGGTGGCTCAGTGGTAACGATAGTTGCCTCTGAGACCTGGTGTTCTGGGTTCGATTCCCACCCGGGACAATTATTTGTGTGAACCAAAAATAGTTGTTCTGAGTCTGGGTGTTCTTTGAGTCCGTGAAATGAATGTTTGTAAAGTCCCCCGCGACACAGGGATTTATTTCCCTAGTGCGGGAGTTGTCTTTTTAAACAATCAAAATCAATCAATTATGACGACCCCATAGTAGATAAAGACATGTTCGTAAACAGTTAAATTATTCGGTTAAAGGTTTCTTGTGTGAAACAGTAGCCAAGCCTCCTGTTTCACACCGCGCGCTCTCCGCCCTCTATCTTGAAAACAGTTTGACGTAAGTATGAAAAAATGTTTTAAACTAAAGTTGTAGAAAATGTAATCCTCTATAATATTGTTATGAATACAAATAGCGTAAAAACCATAGTAAATGATATATTTTTGTGACCTTTGACCGTTGACTTTTAAAGTTGCGGCCATCGTATCAAGTGTGAATTTTGAGACAAAGTTGTAGATGCTAAAATACAAGTTTATAGCTTGGTATGTCGAATTCAGAAGTAAACTTCCTATAATGACTGGACAATATGATGAACTGTTTCTAACTGACAATTTGTTGGAACAATCTAGCTAATAACACAAAATATTAATTCAACGCCGTAATTTCTGGGTAGGAAAAATAAATAAAAGAAGCATTACTTTAAAGCGCATTCTCTGAGCGTGTGAATGACTGCAACAACCAAATTTGGGTTCAGCCTAACGTGTCTTACAATGGAAGCTTTTTTACATAGCCAAATGTGTTCTATTTAGTTCTTCGTTGGTATATTAGGTACCTTTCTTTAATCTAACAACAAACTAATTAATTTCTTACTACCTACGTCAGATACAAGTGTATTTTATTACTTAACTCGACATATTATAGTTTAGTGTAACTAAATGGTGATGTTGAACTTGTTAATTAGGTACTTGATAAGATACTTGAGTCTGACGGTTTAGTTACAGCACGCATTCCGTAGATCAGTGTTTTTCAAACTGTGGGTGACGTTGACCCCCAGAAGGGTTTTGAAACCAGACTCGGTGGGTCAACAGTAAAAAGCTGTGTCAACTTACATCGTAGCAAAATTCTAGAGAAAACCAGTATTTCAAGACTTATTGATGTTGTTCTATAAAAACGTTTCAAACATTTTTGTACAAGAATGAAAATTCAGTATTGTGATCAAATAGAGCAAATAAAAACCGTGTAGGTAGAACCGCAGAGAAATAAGACGATGCGAATCAATTGAACACATTTGAAGAAAAATCGCTGAAACGGCTAGGCTAAAACAAATTAAATTAAATGTATGCTATTCCTGGTAGGTAGTCTGCATAGAAAAATCATTTCAAGAAATAAAATAAAAATCGAAAGAAATTTCTATCTATTGTTTAACTACTCAATATATCATTTAGTAGATTACCGCGCGCGGGTTCACCCGCGTGACCCCCGTTTCCGTAAAAACATAATTAAATATAGCCTTTATTGATAGTTGGGCTATGAAAGTATTGAAAATATAGTTAGATATTGAGAAATTAAAAAAAAGCCGCATATACCCATTACCCATACATGTAACTGATTGTGCCTTACCCTCAAAGACACATTACACGGATAAAAACGTCATCACCCCAATTATTACCAACCTTAACAACCAAACGAAATTATTTAATCTTTCCAAACCTAATTAGTGTCGCAGTCTTGCTAACATAACCGACAACCCTATCGCCCCATGCTCTGCAGTCGCGCATGAAATCTGCTAACAGTTCACAAACAAACTTGGCGAGTTGGCAGTACCAGTACTGACAGTACACAAACACTAAAGGAAACTTATTTAACTTGAAAATGTCCTGTACACACATAAATCTGGAACATGGACGAGTTCGCAGGTGTTTCGTAACACTCAAGTTTGTGATTTATTTGACTGTTGTGCCGGCAACAAATATGTTAAGAAGGATTTGCTTCTTGTATCGTTGTAATAAAATGGTAAGGTGTTTTGGGAGTTTTGCTTACTAAGTTTGTTTTTATTTGTATTCGAAATGAGGTGTGTTTAAGAGTTTACTTTAACTTCTAATTAAAAAGAATTATCACTGTCAGTAGCCTGCATAACGTCTGCAGCTGATCACAAAGCTCACATGAAGGCGATTTTTCTTTAGTCACCAAACGTTTCCGCAATATGTACCTAATACATAATTACGTACAGTTAGTAAGTTACCTAAGAGTACTTACCTACCTTTACGATTGTCCTGTATGATGGTATAATAATGGGGTTTAACGACGTAACGAGAGTATATCGTATACCACGGAAAGGTACAAGAGATAGTCTTAACCGGAAAGAAATCTCCAATTTTATTCCAAGAATATTAATAAGTCCGGCATGGGAACCGAACCAATGGATTCCGAGACGAGAAGACTTATCAAATTATATTATTCATCGAAATATATATACTGTCATGGATAAATATTTAGACATTTTTTTAATGTCTTACTCTCTCTCCAGCTATTCTTAACTCTTACTCCAGCTATTAACAACTAATGTGAACATATTCAATAGATTTTCAAGAGCCTGACATCACTATGATATTAAATGTCATCAATAACTTTAAAGCTAGTTTATTTTCAGCAGATTAGTACGAAATGGAAAGTCAAATATAACAAAGAATTTACAAGGTAGGTATAGCTAGTATAGGTATAAGGCGCTCCCAAAATAGAATACTATCGCTCCAATAGCAATAAGTGTCACTTTATTGATTACGGTAGTAAAAACAAAATCTGTAAAAAATTAAATGACTTTTAAATACATGTTTATTTCGAATACAGTCACTCCTTGGATAAGAGCGGAGCAAGACGGGATACACAGGTATATTAATGTTTATTCTTAGTAAAAAAACAGTAAAATAAAATTGCATATTTTCAATTTAGAAATATCCTCAGTAACATAATCACTTCCGATTATGTTATCAACTGAAAGGAATGGCATATGTTTTAGAAGCACCATTATAAAAATATATATAATTTTTTTTTGTACTAATTCAGCTAATTAATTACCTACAACATGCGGCGCTTCGTTTCTCCAGCGCATCCATGTATAAGGCATAATACTAAAACATGATTAGAATTCAAACTTTATTAACTTAGTACAGAACAACAACGTTACTACACCCGCCTGAATTCTACATAAACACAGTCCAAAGTTATATCCCCAAAGGCAGAAAATGCATAACACAACTAACAAACTTATTAACACGCTGTAGCTGCAGATGACATGTGCCTCGGATAGTATTGAGGCATACAATACTAGAACTTTACTTACACTAATATATTGGTACATTACCAACCCGTGTAACGTCCACTGCTGAACGTGGGCCTCCTCCCGAGGGAGGGTTTTTGGTGACCGTAGAATTATGTTGTAATACACAGAGAAACGCTGCTGCCCGTTCCCTGGTATACGCTTGTTATAAAAATTAACCAACGGCTTAACGTGCTTTCTGAGGGTTTCACGTAGGGTTGTCCCTCAACCAACCAGACCCGGAAAAAAATCTTAGAATTTACACTTCGATTTCTTGTCCGGTGTGGGGATCGATCCTACGATCTCCGAGATTTAAACGAGCCAAATACCGCTACGCTACGGAGGTTGTAAAAATTAATTGGGGGAACGTGCCGCTATTAAATTTTAGTCCATATATTACATACCTATACTCAATTACGAGTATAAAGTAGCACAAATGAAAACTATTTAGATTATTGTTCCATTTGCTGTATTATTTCCGTAGCCAATTAACATCAACAAATGATATTACAATACATAGAAGCGATGGAACGCAGCTTTGCAAAATTAATTCGAGTATCAGAGAACTGTATCGACCTGAATATGCAATATTTGAAATAGAACATAGTTATATAATGACCTTATTATTATTATTTATTTGATTACTGCATACAAAATTGTCTTTATATTAAATACCAGCTTCTCGCGTGCGATTTCAACCGCATAACTCCCGTTTCCGTAGGAAAATCATAATGAAATGTAGCCTATAGCCTTCTTAGATAAATTGGCTATCTAACACCTGTAAGATTTTCTAATCAGACGAAAGTCCTAGGTAGTCCTTTAAACTGTATTATCATCAGCCGCGGTTTTGACCGTAGTATTATGTCGTACCACACAAGGAAACGCTGCGGCCCGTTCCTTGATATACGATTATTATAGATGATGTTATAACAATCGAGACCAACGGCTTAACGTGCTTACCGAGGCACGTAGGGTAGTTCCTCAGCCAACCAGACCCGGAAAGAAATCTTATAATTTACACAAAGATTTCCTGACCTCCTAGACTTAAAGCGAGCAATATACTGCTACGCTACGGAGGTTGTCTTATGGAGGTTGTATTTATACCCTATGTCAATTAACGTCAAGCGGTCATTGACGTAAAGGGGTAACATGTTAAGGGGGGTCCCGTGATACATCGGAGCCCAATTTTATGTTATTGTCAGAGCATTAAATAGTTATTAGATATTTTTTCTTTTTAACAGAGATAATTCCCGCACTAGGGAAATAAATCCCTGTATCTGTGATTCACTCAAATAGATGTAGACCACGGAACAGGCGGTGTTAGAAGTGACTACCGTTATTAAAGAGCAACTAGAATAAAACACAACATTATTAGATAGCCTTATTTTAAACAATATAAGATACAAAATTTACCATGCATATACATTTTAGAAGTAGCTGTTTTTGTCAAAACAAATCCGGAACGTTTCAAACGATTATATAAAGTAGTCCCGCGCAATAGACTCGACTACGACAGAATATGTCTTAATACTGCTCAAACAACCCTAAAAAGCAAATGTACATTCTGTATGGCTCCTAACATCTATACTATAATATTATAAAGAGGAAAGATTTGTATGTAAGTAAGTTTGTAATGAATTAGCTCAAAACTAACGGGACTGATTTTAAAAATTCTTTCACCATTTGAATGCTACATTTGAATGATTATAATATAGGCTGTATTTAATTATGAAGTTCCCACGGGAACGGGAGTTACGCGGATGATACCGCTCGCGGGAAGCTAGAATTTAATAAATTGCCTAAAGGATTGAGATTATTACCATTTTTAAAAATAGGGTGCGATTTTTTTAGCCAATTGAGTAGGTATACTACAATATTTTAGACTTCTTAAATGAAAAGGACTTTTCTCTTCCGACAAATGTAAGTATAACTATTTTCTCCGTATAATTGTTTTAATTAAATTTAATATATTTTATTGAATGTAGTGTAAATGCTAATTCTTTTGTCCATGTAATTTAATGTGATTATTATAACTTGTTTAATTTATTAAATTAATATGTTTGCATGCCCATTGGTAAAATATGGCTGAACTATTTACATGTCCAACTCTATTTCTGTACCCATATTTGCAAAATAAAATAACATTTTTCACGAAATTTTAATGAGATAAAACCTTAAAAAGCTATTTGTATAACGAGTGGTCACTAATAGCAAATTGGGCCATGGCTTTTTCAATAATTAATATTTGGATATAGTCCGGAAATGGATGTGGTCGCATTGATAATGGAAGTGGCATTTGAAAATAAAACAAATTTGAACAGTTTATTTTGATCATGTTATTGTCAAATGACCATGCCATTTGCTTTAAACCACGATTTTTTTGACCCATAATAATCTGTATTATACGAGTATATTAATAAAACTTTTTTTCTTGAATAACTGACTGACGTATGAACGCACAGGCCAAAATGTTCGTGTTCGGGGCTTGAAACTGGAAAGATGTGCAAGTTCTAGAAATGTTTAAAAAAAACCACCATGATGCAGAATAAGTACGGTGATACCACTGTACTTTACAGTTTGTATGGAGAAATCAAGATCTAATTCGCTGTTTTGTCCCATTACTTTTTCGCCCCATGAGATGAGTCAAATAATTTGAATAGATAAAAATAAATCCAGCTTAAACTCTTTTTTTCCATTTCAGCTAAATCCATTGAAGTGAAAATTAAAAGCGGCCGTAGCCTAATGGCTAGAGTGTCGGACTTGTGATCTTGAGGTCGCCGGTTCAAACCCCACCCATTGCACTACCGACGTGAACCCACTCGTAACACATGCATTTTAGATTAGCACGAGGGGTTAACTAGAATACAAAAAATCGTAAAATAAGAAAGATGAAGTTTGTTCCTCTTAACAGACCTTGGCAAGCCAGGGTCGTTGATGTATCCTGCCATAATCATCTAGCTTAGCGATTGGAGATCGTAGTTAGGTAGTAGGTAACCTTGAGCTGATAGATGTTGCTGTCTATCAATCCGTAAACCCTTAGTCGCCTCTTACGACACTCATGGGAAGACATGGGGTGCTCTATTCTAAGTCGAAAACGACACGGCTATATTAGTGTTTATTATACCTAACTAGGCGAGTAACAAAAGGTATTTAGAAGGCAGATGTGAGTGGAAACGCCGGGAGGGGACGCCCTAGATGGACATACACTGACCTCACAGGTGATGTTCTTCAGAAAGGTCAGGTGCGTAGTACTCGCAACCGGCGTGCGTGTATGACCAGATACGAGGCAAAGGGAGTGTGTAAGGATCGTAGCAGGTGGCGTTCTGTAGTTTCTGCCTACCCCCATGGGAGAAAGGCGTGTTTATATGTATGTATGTATACCTAACTACGTACTCTATCTAATTATTGCATATAAAAGTGTAGAACTTCATAAATCCTTACAAATTTACAAGTACATCGCTTAGTATGATTAATAAAATAAACAGCTTATTTCGTAGTCTTTGTATTTTGGCAGATACGTGTTCGTTTAAATAATAATTAACCTCCCGAGATAAACAAAATCTACTTTACTATATGAAAACATGCAATACCTTAGAGGTGTTTACTTTATAGAGTGGCCCGTTAAATATAAGAACTATATGCCATCCTTTTAACAGATGATACTATTTTGTGCAGTGAAAGCGTTAGTAAAGTAATTTTAGTAAATTTAAAAGAGTAAGTTAAATTATATTAAAACTCATTACCCAAGGGTGAGGCCCTCTTACTACGCGCTACACTATAAGATATGGTCAGCAAAGTTAGCATTTGAATTTATTCAAAAGAAACATGTACCTATTGTAATAATATCAAAGGATAAAAGTGTATTCTGCTAGGCTGTGCAGGAATTACGTCTATACTAATATATGAATCTGAGGAGATTTTTGATTGCTTTGACGCACTGATCTCAGGAACTCTAGAATCAATTTGAAAAATTCTTGCAGTTAAAGATAGCCTATTTATAGAATTTAATTATATATTGTTTTATTTAATTATGAAGTTCCTACGGTAACAGTACTTTTTACTTTTTATATTTTTATGGATTTATTTTTTTAGAAATTTCTTCACTTATGTAATCACTACAATATTATTATGTTACATTATATCCTGTTAAACGGATGGCATATATTTTATAAGCACCTTATAATATTATACTCGTAACTGTAAATGAAAAGGTCAGCATTTCTGTAAGAGTATTTGAAATCTAAAATAAGTATGAGTGTGAAGTTTCAGTTACAGACGTTACAGCTCTCGAGGGCCCCATTCTACTCAGACAACGGACAAGCCAGCGTTATTTGTATTTTCTACATTCTAAATACAATATTGTACTGCAAAATCGTAGTATGAGTACATGTACATGTACTTTTTATGCCATGAAAAGGATGAAGTTTTTTTCGGACGGACATTTATGTAGTTAGCCACGAGGCTTTTGCTACTTCGCCGGGCACAAAGGCGAGCAGAGGAGGATGAAGAAGTGTGGCAAAGTTTATATAGAGAAATCAAAAACTTCGCGGACGAAAGCAAATAGTTTTAAGCAATTTACCAATCACAGGCTTATTAATTGGATTAGATGAGTAACAATCAGTTTACAAATAATATTAACGTGATTGGATACCCAATAGCTTCAAACGACATTTTGTTAAAGTAATCTAGATCACTAGCAGAATTTTGCAGTCTACTAGTAGATATTCTTGTTAACCCCCCGTGCTAAGCTAGAATGCTTGTGTTACGAGTGGGTTCACGTCGGTAGTGTAATGGTAACAAGTGGAAAGCTTTAGCCATTATGATACTGCCACTAAAAAAAAACCTCTAATCTTGCTCCTCGTGGTTGTGGCTAAGGGTCGTGATTAACTTACTAAATAATAAATAAATAAAACATATTATTCTTAAAAACACAGAAATAGAAATAGAACGCTATCAAAGCAAATTATTTAACCAGGTATTAAATGTGATTCTTAACACACCACCTTTTGTTGGTATTTAGTTTATAAATTAAGCTTTCTTTGAGAGCTAACTCTTTACATCCCACTAAATATGAAGGTTTTGTAAAGGGTATAAAGTAATACTCATTTCTGCTTAGTTCTTTGAATAAAACTCCCCTTTATTTGCAACGTACAAATAAAAGAGCTGCTTTATAATTAATTTATTGTTTTATTTTTAGTTTGTATAAATCCATTGTGCTTTGTGTTTGTTTGCACAGTCCAGTCCGACAGTTAGGGTCGCTTTTTCAAAACAAAAATTAACGATTAACATATAATAAAACAAATCCATAAAATATTTTTAAAATTTACGAGAAATGCACATACCTATATTTTGTTTTTTTTATAACTACCTATATTGATTTAAGAAAATGATACACATCAGGATGTATACGGAAGTATTGAGGATGTACGCCAATGTTTTTAGGCGAATATCTAGAAGTTATTTTGAAAATAGAATAAAAAAATATATAATTTACATAGTTAATACTTAAGTAAGTAATTTTATTAACTGCTAGTTTGCATTTTTTTAGTTAAATAGTTCACAAATTATAACAGCTTACACCTAAGTACATATGTATGTTCAAAGTCTCATTTATTAAATACTATTCAAACCCGGCATTGCCCGTGAACTGACAATTACTTGAATTTTTCAAAATGTTCTTTTATACACATTATAACGAATTAATTAAATATTAACAAAATAGGTAAAGTTCTTATTAAGTTATGCGCGTACAAGCGTCGTATTGTCACGTCGACAGGTTAATGCTGTTCTGGCTATTGAATATAGGCCGTTGGTCGCTTGCCATTTCTCAGGAATATTGAATGCGATATATCCGTTGGGGGTAGAAAGTCGTATTCATCATGTTATTCTGTATTAGTCGATTATTTAAACGGTGGTTCCTCATGAAGTAGGTCAGAGTAGATAGAGAGATAAAATCTATTTGTTTGTCGTTTTAGAATCATTTCTAGACCTCAAAAGCATAAGGAGGGATGTCAAAACTTCAAAAGCATTTGGTCGTAAGTGCCAGTTAACGATAAAGGCACATCACGAATCTACTAGGATCCTATACTCAGTGTTCAGTAAGTTGGTTGAACAAACTTGTGCCTAACTTTTAGCTAAGAGCCTTAAATTTTAAGCCAATTTTGTGTCCGCTCGACGGTGGCATCATCCTCTAGTGGATTTCAGATCTTAAAATATGCTAGTACCTAGTTATTACAGTGTATAATACATTTTTCCACTAAAGAAATACTGGCAAAGATTTTTTTTCTAGCTTTTTTTGGAGACGTCTCTCCGGGATAACAACTTTAAATTAGGCGTCGAGTTTTTTTAATACAAGTAGTTCTACTTTGTACGCTGCGGTTAGAATATTTTCAAGGCAAAGTAACAAAAGGAGTCATGAAAACTTGCGAACTGGGTTGATAACTAGGTAGGCGGTCCCGTCGTCTTCTATTTACTATTTATTCAAGGTACGTATTATAGTAATCTACTTCTAACAAAGGACTAAGAATTGTTATTTTTAACACTTCTTCTTCAATAGATTTTTAACAGAACTTGGCAAGCCAGGGTCGTTGAGGGATATTACCATAATCGCCACGCTTGGCAGGCCGATTGGTGACCGCAGTAAGATAGGAGTATCTTTAAGCTGATAGATGCTGCTGGCCAGCTGTACATTAGTCGCTAGTTACGACACGTATATATTCTAAGCCGGTTACCACAGGGATTTATTTTACGAAATAACTTCTAAAGTAAGTTTCTGCGATGTTTTCACTTATAGTTGTCCAGCATTGTATAGATACCCAACGCCAGGTCTTCCAGAGAGCACCCGAATATGACGTAGGCAGCCCCTGGTGCCTGTGGGGGGGCTGTAGGCCCTCTCCTCGTGCTATGATCAGGATACCATTGCTAAATAAGAAGGCTTGTCCTACATCTCCGCCGGAGATGCTACGTGCCTTCCTGCGGGAACAGAAGGAATGCGTAATACATTTCACTCATATGCAGAAGTCCAATATAATAATATGTTTCTAAAATATTTTGGTATTTTTTAAATCTGCTGAAATATTCTTTCATTTTTGCACGATACTGTATAGAGGCATACTGACTTCCTTCCTTATCTAATATAAATGTTTGGATGGTACAGATAATTCAGTAATTTATCTTTTGCACTTTATGTATGCATAAGATACTCTACCGATATCTGCAAAACAGCAGCAAATCAAATAGCTGCATGAACAAAAATTTAATACCTACAATTCAATGTACAATTCGTTGTAGATTGGTACGGAACATTTGTTCCAGTTTCCTTGGTAACTCCAGATGTACTCGCAATATCTTCGCCATACCTCATTCAGAGCACGTCGACTGTTCTAGAACTTGTGCCAAACACTACTCTCTACCTCGTTAATTACAATTTAGATGTCTACAACCTGGTAAATTAGAAGCTAGATATATTGGTTTAATAAGATTTAATTGTACGATAGTAAAGTTTAAATTTGAGGTTTGAAGTGATTAATACAAGGAGTATAGAGTGTACAACGAAAGTGTAGTCATATTGTAGAAATGCGTTATTATTTTCTGTTAGAAATTAACAGCTTTCCTAAAGATTCATAGGTTTAATTATAAAACATTTAGTGCCACGAACACATTTTGTCAGTCATTTCCTCCAAGCTAATAACTTGTAAAATTATTAAAAATATTCTATGATGAAGCCCTGTGGCTGCCAGCTTCGGTTCCTTGGATAAATCGAGATGCAGTTATCTCCAAAGTATGTAAATGTAATAGTGATAGGTATTCTACCTAATAATAATAATCAAACTAATATTCATAGAAAAAAGCACCCGACCAACTAAAAGTGGTGGAAAATACGTGATATCGTTTCAATTAATAATATATCAGGTGAAGGTATACATGTAATACGTCTATTTGAATGCACTAGGTGACAAGTTTTCCGGCAGCATATTGCCAGTAATTTTTTTATTATTTCATACAGAATCATATCAACTTAAGTATTTTCATCCGGGGGAAATTAACGAATCGAAAGTTATTCGACATTAGGCTCCATGGTTTAACTGTACGTGCTGACTAACATGACACGCTGACTTACACGTTTTGTGTGTTAGAGTGTGCGTGAATAAATAGCAGATACTTACAAAATACCGCATACTATAAAAACAAATTCAAGTAAATACGGTAGCCATATATACTCACCGGATCAAATTTTCTATTTCAAAGATTAATAAAACATTTTCGATCATACATTCCTTACGCGTCCTATTTTCCACTCAATTTCAGATGGTAGACGGTAGACATTAATGTTTTTATTTTCAGTTAAAACATCCCAAAAATTTCATAAATTTAGCTTAAATCTTTACTAAGCTGAAGAGTTTGTTACTTTGTTTGCTTGAATGCGGTAATCTCAGGAACCACTAGTTCGATGTGAAAGCCCATTTATTGAAGAAGGCTGTAGTTTATATATTTTTAAATATTGAATTTGTAAAGTTGTAACAAGAACAATCACATCTATCGTAAAAACTGCTTGATAAAATTACGTCACTAGTTTCACATACTATTAATTAGTGGAAAGTAAGTAGAATAGTAGATTATATAAGCTAGAATGTGCTTTGTGCAACATGTGACCATACCAACTGCTTTTGGTGCCTAATTGTGTATTGTCGCGAACTAGCAAACATTTTGCAAGTGACCAAAACATTCGCGTTGCTTTACAGAATCATAATTACCAAGTACTTTGAACTTGTATGCTGGAGACCATGTTTAACTTTAAACATTAGTTTCTGTTGAAATGAACACATATTTGCATAACTTGTAGCAGCAGCGCTGGGACTTTAATTTACGTCTCTTCATTGTTTTGATAAACTATATTAATAATTTATTATATTTATTTACTTATTTAAATATATGTATAAGATGCTTCCAAAAGGTATGCCATGTCTTTAACAGGAGATAGATAGTAAGTAAAGTGATTATTCTATTTCTATGAAGTCAAAAAATATTTTTCTTTTTTAGGGTTCCGGATCCGAAGGGTAAAACGGGACCCTATTACTAAGACTTCGCTGTCTGTATGTCTTGTCACCGCGGTTCTTGAGATATACAAGAACCGCTCTAACAACAAATACTAATAATAAATATTTAAGGGGCGCTCCCATACAACAAACTTTTTTTTTGCCCCTTTTTGCTCACTATCAATAACAGCAACAGGTGACTTGTAAATGGTACGGGAGCCACGAATGCGAGACGACTTTATTCCATTAAACATGTAGGTTATTTTAATATAAATTTATTGTGTGTATGGGAAAATAAAATCGATCATTTCACTAGATATACCTACCTTACTGATGAAGAATGGCATGTACTACTCTATTCTTTGACAAATATAGATAGGCTATGTAAGAACTATTTCTTATTTATGATCCTCAATAGCATGCCTATTTATGTACCGAAATCTTTTTTATCCCTAACACGGGATCAAAGAATGTATTACTCCATGTAATAAAAAAGTATTGTATTAAATCTTAATACAAGGAAAAATGTACAAAATTGATCATAAGAAGATTAAACTTCGATCTTTTAAGCTTAGGTATACCCTTACCGCACGCTAAGGAAATTGGTAAAATTTTCCTTAGCTTCCTTGGCTTGTCAAATGAATTGACAGTTTGACATTTCCGTCGATATTATAGATAAGATTATCAGGGTACATGCGTATCACGATTCATCGTAGATTAAGTTGGTTGCCAAGTACAAATAACCAGGAAAGGTATCTCAGGGTAAATCCGTGATCGGGGTAATTCTTTTTATTTCAAGTTATTCTTAAAATATATACAACATAATTCTAAAACTTGATGCTAGAATATTATTCTGTACTTTTCAATTTTATCAATCTTAATAGAACGGTTTTACCCTTAGCACGGATTTACCCGAAGATACAAAAACCTCTTATATACCTTTATATTATTGCACTTTGTCTAAGAACTGAAGTCAGTTATAAGTTTATCACTTATTGTGCCATGTAACATTAAAATGTAGAGGTAATGCCAATTATATTACTATTTAATTCTACCTTCTTAAAAAATAATTTACAATAAAATACAAAAATAAAAATACAGAAATAAATATACCTATGTACCTTTCGCCATATGAGCATATCAAATAAAAAAAACAACTTCTAGTAAATAGGGAGTAAAATTATACATATCTACTAAATGTAGAGAACAAGAACGAGGTCCCTCGGGTAATAGTCAAATAATCCTCTTAGATTGAAGTCTGCCCCGAGATACGTTTAAGTCTCGCTTAGTATCAACCAATTCGAGGCAGTATCTTGTTAAATTTGTGCTACAATTGAATTTAATGAGGATCAGACACATCTAAATACGTAGGTACGGATACGTTATCTAACATTAATCAGATAGAGTAAAATAGTTGTTATAATAGGTAAACAAGGAGTTTAAATACATTATCATAATTACTTACCTATTTATTAAAAGGTACAAAAGCACTTAGGTATCATTGCTATATATTTATATTCTCTATTTGGATATGTTTGAAAGAAACCAACAAGCTGGGATCTCCATTCATAATTGATATAAAATTATTAACTACAATTAAGAATTCAAATGAATTTGATTAAAGGAGGAATTATCTGGATTTATTTACACTTTAAAAAAAAAAACTACATTCGCCAAAAAATGTTCTCGGGTACCTACTCATTTAGTGTAGTTTCATATTTAAACATTTCGAAGACAATTCTTTTCATCTACTAGGCAAATAAGATTTTATTAAGAATTCAGTCCGCCACACCTTCTTAACCAAATAGGATCCTTTAGAAATATCATCAATATTCGCACCCCACACGCTGTTCGGTTGCCGAAATTTGGCACAATTTCCATATGCACATAAATCATAAACGTGTCGAAAGCCTACCTATATGGCAATGTTGGTTGTGTCCGTAAATTTAACGTTCTCCAAGGACAGGATGGGTCGCAGAAATTCAGTTAGATATCTACAAAAATATGCCAAGTAGCGTCAGCTATTGTAGGAACGAAGTTACGAGAAACATTTCACATTAAAGTTTTATATAAGGTGGAAGTGTATCAATTTTATTTCGTGCGATTTATATTTTAAATTCTATTAGTATTACTCGTTTATGGGCATTTATACACATATGTACAGATAATAATGTTATTTTTCGGAATTTTGAAAAGATTTTACCTTTTAGTTGTATTAGTTTTGGCAGATAATATAAATAACATCTATATAAGTATTGTCAAAATCTAAGATCTTGTTGAATCACGATGAAATTAATAGATATTACATTATTAACTTTGCTATTTTTAACAATGTTTATATCTAAAATACAAATTTTATCACTGGATTGATAAATCCTCAGATAAAATCAAAATTATTAGAAAAATTTTGAATTTTTTTAGAAAACTGTTTCAATTTTTTAGAAAATGTTTTAATATATTAGAAAAATGTTTCATTTTGACAGATTATCCAAATAAATTATGTCAATAGAGAATTTTATTCCCCGCATAATTTCTATAGAAGAATTAATAAACTTCCCCTAAGTAAACTAGGGTAAACATTTTCCTTATTAATAGTAACATAATTATACATGAATACTTCAACAACTACAACATCTAATTACCAACATTTCATCACAACCAAACATAATCCTCCGCTTAACTCCATCACGTACACCCGCCGTCCCAAACCATAAATTGCATTCGTCGCAAAAATATTTCTCAGTAAGATAACTGCTACACAAACTAATTAATCAAAATGTTCCGCTACAAAACAAGGGAAGATAAACTTACCTAAAAAACTGAGCAGCAAATACGTGTAGATCTTCATCTTAGCGAGTTTCCTGTAACATAAGAAAATATGTTCTAGAATTTTCCGACTACACTGAGTTTGTTAAATAAAAATCTTGTGCAAACAGTAATACTGCTAATGATACGACGGATAGTAACACGTATTAAATTTAATGATAGATTTTTTTGTTAATAGTTAAGGTATGATATTTTATAGGAATAGATTTTCTGTTATTTTAATATTTTTAGTGGTAAACTACTAAAAATATTAAAATAACAGAAAATTCCACACGCATTCCATTTCCACGCATTCCACTTTTAAACAAAATTTAATTCGCGACTGGTATTTGAAAAATATGACACAGATTCAATTTTATTTACGAAGACCTTTACAAATTATTAACTTTTTTTCTTATTTATTACTCTAACTTCCCACGCTCGGTTTCAGTCTTTCCCGTAACTCCCGCCCGCGGAACTACTTTATAATTAAATATAGTCTATAGGCATCCTTGAAATGCGGGCTATCTAATACTGTAAGAATTTTTCAAATCAGACCTAAAGAGATTAGCTCAAGAGCTATAATACTTATATATTAGTATATATTATTCTTGAGCGATATTATGATAGTCAAAACAATGTTCAAGAGCAAAAATATTACGCTAGGTATTCTGAAAACTGTAGTTTTGTACCTTATAAACATTTTGGCCACTAACACTAAAACTGTTCTCCATACAATCCTACTAATATTATAAACGCGCAAGTTCGTAAGTATGGATGGATGGATGGATGGATGTTTGTTACTCTTTCACGTAAAAACTACTAAATGGATTTGGCTGAAATTTTGCACCAGGATAGGGTATACGCTGGAAAAACATATAGGCTACAAAACATCACGCTCCGACCAGAGCAGAGTAATTACACAGGTGAAACCGCGGGGCGCAGCTAGTAAGGCATATTTTAATAAAGGGCCAGGGTCCAACTATCGCATTGAGAAGCCGTGACCTGAGTAAGTGCTAATACCGTACAAAGAGGATAGTCAAGTTGAAAAACCACGGTCGTTTACAATTTACTTATTCAGTCATAACTTTATTTGTTTCGTGTTTTGTATTTAACTGAAAGGAAATGGTGTCGTGGTTGGAATGATTAAATTAGGAGTTTTCTTTTATATGTAGTCGCATTCTAATTGTTTTAACTCAGTCACGACTGGTGGCTCAGAGATACCGTATTTAGTTTCTTCTGACACCTGGTGTACACTCCTCGATTTCGATCCGGAACAACTATTTGTATGAATCAAAGATAGTTAATCTGGGTCTAGGTGTGAATTGGCTTGTGAATAATGTATTTTTCGTAGGTAGGTATTTACCCCATGACACAGGGATTTATTGACGTCCTAAGTGCGAGTATTATGTTTAAAAAAATGTGTTTGACTTTATTCATCTTATGAAGATCATTCAACAAAATTCTTACAGGACATTGTGGGCACTAACGAAAATCCACAAAGCAAAATTAAAATTTTAAAATTGTTTTTAATTTAAAAAAAATGTACCTTTTACCATTTGATAAAGGCATCGTGATTAACTTATTTTAAATCTTAATTATATACTGGTACATTATTAAAAAATGTAGACTGGTTTTTCTATCTCGAGGGCCATTGATCATTGTGTATTCCTTTTAATCCATGTATCTTGTTTATTACGTCATTTTAATATAAAATATACCGCTTTGTACTTTTTTTCGGAGGACAATAAAACATTACTATTGTTACTACAAGCTTTTGTTAAATCCTTAGAGGATTTTCAAGCCGAAGTTTACTTCAGCCTGAAAATCCTATCATCTCTATCTTCATCATCTTCGTCATTATGGTCTTCATCTAAGTCGTCTATCATATTCGTCATTATGGTATTTATACCATAATGACGAAGATGATAGAAGACTTAGGTGGTTCTAGTGGTGATATCAATTTGAATCAGGGTGATGAAGACGTTGAGGAAGAAGAAGAACAGGTCAGTGGTAATAAGAAAAAGAACAGTTAAGTAGTTAATAAATATCAAGATATGAAATATGATTACCATGGGTGAGTAGGTACGGTATCCTGATTCCTATTCACCTTATATTAAACTATGGTTATTTAAAAATAATAAATGTTAAAAAGTTTATATTTAATTTAATTGATTACTAGAAATACAATCAACTACAACTTCATTGTTCTATACCAATAATTTCTCTGAAATTCATCAAATTACCCAAATAGTAATTTGTCACGTCTCACCAAGTTCCGCAATCAGGTAATTACTATAATTATATCAATTGACGCACGAATGAATATCACTGAGGTGCATAAATTGATTATGAAGTAAAGGCAGCCTACGAGACATATTATTAATCGGTTTTGACAATAATAATTGTAAAGTTATAAGATATTATGTGTAAAGAGTAAAAACTTATAATATATTATTATATTATAGATTCTACTCTTATATAACTATAACTTTTAAACTATATGGGTTATACTAACTGTTATCGGTTACTTACAATAGGAAAACTAAACAAATCTATTTTGTCCTTTTTTTGTTTTTTTATGATTGAATTGTTGGAAAACTGAATGTTTTATATTGCAATATTGTATTGCGAATGTTGTGATGGAGGTGCGGAGTAGCAAGAATAGATCAGATTCGAAATGAGTATATAAGAGGAGGTCTGAAAGTGGCGCCAGTGACAGAGAAATTGAGAGGAAATCGTTTAGGAAAGTATGGGCACGTTTTGCGTAAAGATGACAAGCATGTAACAAAAGTATGCTAAATATGAAGATGAATGGATATGTTGGAAGAGGAAGGCCAAAAAAAAGATGGATGGACTGTGTGAAAGGTGACATGTCTAAGAAAGGTGTGAGTATGGAAGAGACGTCTAAAAGGGAAAATGGAAGAGGATGACATATTGCGCCGACCCTTTCACCATAAAAACCTTTTCCATAACTAAACATAGACCTGTTATTGCCTTAATTCCCAAAATAAAAAATATTTAAATATACCAGATAAAAAGTGCTATTTTGAAATTCTCCGTTAATTGTAAACCTCCTAATATTTAAACAAGAAAGCGGTATAGTTCTGTTATTCAAGTACGAAAATCAATATCAAAACCATTAGTTAAATGAATTTGGTATTTGTAGAAAGTTCTACTAGAATGCAACACTCGCTCAAACTAGCGTACCTCATCTAAATCCGTTGCGTAGTTTCAAAGATCCAAACATGTATAGGGGCAGACCGACCGCGGGAAGCGACTTTGTTTTATACTATGTAGAAATTGTATATTGAATGTTTTACAGAAAATAACGATAAAGTTGCTTGATTCGGTTATTCATATATATAAGTAAAGTAAACGCAACATGCAAACTAAGACAATATAAAATGATGTATGGTCCGTGCAGGATTATCTTCCTGAAAAAGAATAAAAAATATAATTCAAACAGTATGTTAGCTGTCTCTATTCGGAAACTAGTATGAGAAGGGATTCATCTCATCATACATTACGAAAATTTGAAAATAAAGCTTTCTGCAAGCAAGCAATGTACAGTAAGTTTTAGTTAAAAATTATTTTAGGTAGAAAAACACACACTTTTTCAGTACGTCAGAATGTCATTATCAAGACAGGATAATTATGTATGAGTAGGTGGTCTTTTAATCGGAGCTAATACTCAACGAAATTATTTATTTCTGTACTAGTACATCGATGTATGTAGAACGCTAAGAAGTAGATATATATTTTTTCAATAGCAACACAAGTTCAATACCTGTTCTAGAATAACCACAAATAACCATCATGAGCAAGTATAATCCATGCATTAACAACAGACCTACTCGTATTTCTTAAGAAAAACTGTACAAGTTTCTGTTTAACCTTAAACTAGTTTTGAAAGAGAAATTGAACGTCTATCTTCCTTGCAGTGGCTTTATAAACTAGTATTTTTTTACGCCACTAGATCTCTAACTAAATTCTTTTAATAACAAAGCAAAAACACTTTATAAATGGCCACCTGCGGCTGCGGCTACTAAGATTTACCTACTTAGGTACCGAGAAATGTTTAACGGTTTTTATATGAAAGTGAAACGTTCGCACTTAAGGTATTTAACAATTTGATTGAATATGCGAAGTCCTAGATAGTTTTTAAGCAGTGTCCTGGGTTTTTAAACGCGCCTAGATAATTTCATGTACTTATTATAAATTCTTTTTTTTTTTTGTATATTAATTGAAATGTTGACTGCGTCCTATTTTAAAAACGAATTGTCCTAGCTTTTCCAACTTTAAGTCCTAGTTTTTAAAAATTGTGTTTGGCAACCCTGGCTTGCGTACACTACATTTTTTGTATTTTTTAATTTAAACTCTAAATTACAAATCACAAAATTTCTAGAGTGAATAGATATTTAATGTTTTTTTAATAAAGACTAGTATGGATTTCAGCAAAGTAACGCCTAATTCTATTAAATGTATTTTATTGCTTAAATGAATCCATTATTGAAGAAGATGAAAATCTTGGAAAAGGCTTTGTGAATATCTCCTATCAAAATTGTACACTTTTACCTTTGTACTTAAATTGCTTTGCCTACTACTGAATTTACTATAAGGAAATAAAGAACATAGGCCCATTACTTTACATTAGCATTATACATAACTCTATCTATTTACATAACAAATACAAAATGCAATTTTCCGTAAACGACGAGTCACGATTTATTTTACAGGACCAGTGGACCTTGGTGCTCATTGCCCTTTCCAGTGTTTACCACTGTCGATCCTGGTATACCAGAGTTGAAATAGTGTGAATGTGGGTTGGTTTAGTCCCAAATAAAAAAAAATAAGCAAAAATATTACGTTCCAGAGATACATTCAAAAATTACATTCAAAAATATAAATAACAACTCGTAACTAAGTTTTTAAAATGACAATTATAAATAATAAATAATTCAGAAAATTCATTATAAAAATCATAATACAATATTCATCCTTAATACGTTATATCTACCCCAACAGTCTCAATAACTATCCTTTAAATTTTATATGTGCTTATTCTCTCTACGATAAAATCACTTTCCATTTATATATTTCAGGTCAAACTTCGGAGTTTGACCGGAAGGGAGCGAGCTTCATTTATAAGATACGGCTCATTAAGTCCTCGATAAATATAAAAAACAATCTTCCATTTAATTTTACGTATTAGGAGTTACTTAAAAAGATAAATAACATCATCCCTAAACAAATATACAAATTAATGAAGGAGGGTATGCGACCATCGTAAATTAAGGACCTTCTGTAAAGGCGAACAATACGCATTTTACATAATTAAATTGACTACGTAATTCAATTTAAAAAATGTTAGTCAAACAGACCAACTCTGACCTCATTAAGTTAGAGATCGAGAGTTTCGATTCTCATCATCTGTAAATACATTTAGAGTAGGTAATGTCAAAATCAAATAGTGTTTATTATATTTTATTTGTGTTGTGATTAAATAAATAAAGAAATATTTTAATTTGTAATGACTTGCTTTAATGAAGTAAAACAAAACGTATTGTATCAAATATTATTAAAAAGAAGAATTCTTCTGAGAGTGTCTTGTTAATTCTTCTGAAAGAAGCAATGTCCAGATGTAGCGTACGTCATCTTTGTTTAACCCAAACAAACAAAAACAATGAAGACGTATCATAAAAATATTATTAAAAAAATAATGTATACTTAATATATAAAATAACGACTATACTAACCTAAGTAAAGAAAAAGAAAACATTGTAAAATGACACGGTTCAAAAGACAAACGCAGCTAGTATTTTTTAAATCAAATCAATTATTAAAACCTAAATTTCGATTTAGCTTCGCTATAATCATATCTTCTGATCCACTTAATTGTTCCCAAGCGCTACTAAAAACGTGAAAACTTCAGTAAAATCACATAAATTTGGTTCACAACGGCGAATATCTCAATTTATTGGCACGCTCGAAGGTAGCTTGCCGTTGTTGGGTTAATGTGGGATCAATACAGGCACACATTCATTATCATTAATGTTAATTTATCCGTTCAGCCTTTAAGAATATACCAAGCTTATAGATGGTGACAAAAATTCAGGGTTCGGAGTATGGTAGTGAGAAATATCAATGAAAGTTGTCAACTGAATGCATTGACATTTAAGATTAAGGAAAGCGTGCTGTTGGCGGGTTCGATCCCTACGTAGGATAGTTTGTTATATGAAGCGCCGATATTTCGATATTTGACGTTTGGCATGCGTGGTGTCAAAACTGGGGCTTGCTAGAAAACCAGCGCTGCCGCAATGATCTTTTAGATTATTGATGTGGTGCATATAACTGTAGTAGATATATTCAATTTTTATGTTTTATTTCCTTGTAACTGCCGTAAATAAGTGTATTTTCTTTCTTTCTTTCTATATTGATACTGGGTACAGGATACCTCGAAATGTGTGTTTGTCCAATTTAACATCATCATCAGTCCGCATAGTAATTGGAATATTCATCATGTTTCATATTCAATAATATTATTTAATTCCATTTTGTTGGATTCAATGTCTCAATTTTAGTGTAGGATTATTAAAAGAATAGTTGCTACTGAGCGAACTCATTAGAAATACGTACACTTCGGGAAACTATTATTGTTAATTACCATATACATATTTGGAGACCGCTAGAGAAAATAAATTAAGTCTTAAGATAGAGATATCTACGCGCTTGTAAAATATTGCCGTTTTTCTTTGTAATATAATTTTGAATTCCGTTTTTTTTTTATTACTAGCAGAGTTTTAGCACACTACTAGTATTCTGGTTAACCCCTCGTGCTAAGCTAAAATGCTTGTGGGTTCACGTCAATAGTGCGATGGGTGGAGATCGAACCGATACGACGACCACATGCTCGCAAGTCCGACGCCCTAGCCATTCCGTAGCCCAATGGCTTATTTAAATTATAATTGAAAACAATGTATACATGCAAGTAATTTATCGGCGCATGTAGGATTTGATGACTATATTAGTTCCTATGGTAATGGGAGTTACATGGTCTACGCTTCCCGCGGGAAGCTAGTAGAATATAAAATTTGAGGTAGGTACGTTCTTATGCGTGCCCGGCCCCCGCCAACGGCGGATCGAAGGAGCGTCCGAGGGGTTTTAGTGGTGTCGGGTCCTCTCCTAGTGGTATGAGTTTAGTATACCACGCTATGGAGAGGGCGAGTCCCACAAATCCCACCGTCAGCACGCGAATACGCTGCAGCGGCGGCGGGAATGCGTAAATGCATTTCCGACCGGATAACAAAAAAAAGGTACGTTCCATTTCAATGTACCTACTCTAAAAACTATAAACCTATATAACTAGACGATCACAAAGAAAAACGTGGATCAGATTACACAGTCGTAGTAGCCCCAGGTGCGATTCGGTGAAACTTTTTATACGCTGTCCCGTAAATCTACTCCAATACCAAAACAATTCGGTAAAGTGATACAATAACGGTAAATATAAATCCTACATTTAACTCGTTAAATTATTTGAAAATAATTGAAATGTTTTTGCCTGATGTTATTTCTCGTTGTCACTATAAATATTTTTGTTTAGTATGTGTTTTGGAACGAAACAATAGTTTAAAATTGAATTTACTAAACCAAGCAGTTTTATATTTGATTCATTTTTTCATACTGTAAACGTTTATTTTTCTAATAACATATTCATCGTCATAGATAGGACATCTGCATCATCAGCCCTGTAACGTGTACAGCTGAACATACGCCTAACCTTTTACCGTAGTCACTACGCTTGGCAAGTGGGTTGGTGACCGTACTATTATGTTGTAACACACAAAGCAACGCTGCTGCCCATTGCCTAGTATACGCTTGTTATGTTAACGTCCTTTCCGTGGCACGGAGGGTAGTCCCTCAAACAACCAGACCCGGAAAGAAATTTTAGAATTTACGAAAAAAATCTTTTATCTGGAGTTTAGATCGAACCCACGACTTCCGTGACTTGTACCGCTTCGCCACGGAGGTTGTCTTATAAATTCCATCCTACTAGCTGTTATTTATAGATTTGGGCGCAATGACAAACTTTACGAAGTGTTATATTAACACACGCGATAAACTCGTTATTGATTGTTTTACTTCATTTAATGCTTGCACACCATACACAAAAATTAAAACATAGTAGGGATACATGGAATTATTTCATTATCACAGCACATTGCGCCGCGTCGAGAAAATTCAGCCGAGTGAATTTACGGCGAACCATTTCTCATTCTAATTGCAACTAGTGTTTCACCTACTGGGTAGTATTAATTTTATTAAAGCGTAGTATTAAAAGAAAAGTCTTATTACAACTTTACAATATTCTATGAATAATAGTTTTGGAGCTAAATTGGAGGTGATTTTTGCATATGAGCATATAGGCCGTTAAACGTCGCAATGCTTACGGTGTAGAACACAGCAACCTTACTCATTGTTAGTTGTCACTTGTTGCTGGACATTTTCTAAGCAATTGTTAAAACATTACAATAACTATATAAATCTAAACATTTTATAGGTACATAATACTAAGTTTGCGTCACATAACAGACGCAACGCGTAAAGTTGGCAACTTCCAAGTGGTCGTGTCGCTTGCAACTAACAGTTTCGCGTAAATAACTGCTGCTTTTACCCTATCCGAGAAACATAAGGTGCTTCCAAAGTATAAGCCTTCCCTTTAACGGTAGTAAATCTCATGTATACTGATAACGTTAGTGAAGAAATTTATGTGCACTTAAAAAACATAAATAATGATGACGGCTAAAAATGATGTCCCACTACAACGTCGTTCTCCAATACTATGCTATACTGGCCGCACCTCTCTAAGTGTCGCGGAATGATTCACAGTAATGTCTTCAATCATTATAGATACTGATTGTTCAATCGTTAATAATAATTGGCATGATAATTTGCCATATCATATATATGTTACAAAAAGGTTCCTTACCGAAGACGGCAATGATAAATATACATTTTATGTAACAAAATGCCGTGTGGTTTCCGGCTAAGAATAGGCCACCCCATGTCCTAT
Organism: Nycteola revayana; assembly: GCA_947037095.2. NCBI lineage: Eukaryota > Metazoa > Arthropoda > Insecta > Lepidoptera > Nolidae > Nycteola > Nycteola revayana. Next base: position 11,112,814 of record OX344857.2, on the reverse strand, counting down.
ACATATACGTACAACTATTGCACTATTAAAAATCAATTCTGTGAGTATTAACAACGACTAAAACCTCATGGTGTAAATACTGAAGTTGGAAGGAAGGCATATACTTTGTAAGCACCTTATACTTCTACTTACCTGAAGTACATATAGAAGGATTCAAGTTGTAAGCAAATATGTGCACATCAAAGTACAGGCGAGTTGTGTTACAGAGTAAAAATGCCTGACAAAGAAATTCTAAGGAGTTCAACATTTTTGTAAGCGTACGATATTTTACTTGAACTTTGTAAAATGGGTTGAAATGGACCTACCTATTGGTAACTAGAAAACAACTGTATTTATGTCATATTAACAGTAGCACAACGTTATTAGTTATCATAGGTACCAAACAACGCGACGTTCAAGCATAGGTACCAAAAACCTTAGTTAGAAGCTAAGAGTGTTTTGCCATAGGCACAGGATTGGATGGATAATGGATTGGATACCTGTGACGTGCAAATTCAGAGGTATAGATTTGAAGGCCTAGACCAGGGGTCTTCAAACTTTAAAGCCTTAGGGCTTTAATGCTTTTTTTTAGAATGAAGGGCCAAAACAGCTTAATTTTTTCTGCCATTAACTTTCTCGTATTTCTGGACTAGTCGCGAGTGCGCGATCGAGTAATAATTATTTTGTGTTTTCTTCTTAACTTAACTCAACAATAGGACATTGGCAGCCGCGTACCAGATTGAGACCTTAAGACACTAGTCTTAAGGTCTCGCGGGCCGAATTGATGGCACAATGACGGGCCGTGGTTTGGAGACCCCTGGCCGAGACATATTGCCACTACAGCATATCAATCGCTAGTAATAAATCGCTAATGCATGTATGTGCTTGGTTTACTTGGTTCTTGTTACGTGATCAAGCGATTCTATTTAAAAATTACGGGAAAATCATACATTTGTGTGTGTGTGGCATTTTGTCTTGGCCCTCTGTATCGTTCGGAGAAGCACCCGGTGTTTTGACGGTTAGATTCTACATCATCGCTATGGAGAGGACCTACGCTCCGCTACTGCGTTAGTGGAAACACCTTATGCATATCCCGCCGAGAGGTGTTCTTTACTAACTCGTATGATAAAGTGTTTCCAAAATAAACAATTCGTTTGACAGTTGATAGCTTAATGTATAGTGACAACAAAAGTGAAAAAAAAGCATTAAATAATACATTTTATCTTTAAAAAAAAAGATAACCTGTATGAAATGAAATGTATATTAGGTAAAAAATTGTATTTTTTATTATTAAGTACTTAATGATAAAAAATACAATTTTCAGTAGGTTAAAATTATTTATTACACATAATTTTATCTACTGTTGTATTTTGAAATCATCTTATACATATAGCTATACTTTACAGACAACATTCTGAGAAAGTTATTGAAAATCTAGTATACCTAGTAATTAGGTAACCATTAATTCAATCCCTAATAAATGAATTTGTACAATTCTGCTATTTAATATTATTAATAGTGATTTAGGTACCTAATAGCTAGACTGTTGCTGAATGCAATGTTGAACTTGCTTATTTACTGAATCAAATTTGAATCTTGAATCTTGTCTAAATTTACATTTTCAAGTATTACTTTGCAATTTAAAGCACCACGTCCAATTCAAACTAAGTTCTAATTTTAAAATTAAATCTCGAACGTTAGACGAACGAATTCAGTTTAATGCCTTGAGCACACCGGATGCGTATGCGTAGACGTAAGCGTAGGCGTGCACGTACCGCTGAGTTGTAATGTATGGAACCGTATGAGACAGGACACACCGCTTGCGTAACGTAGACGTGCGCGTAGACGTACTGCGTAGCCCTACGCAATGCAGCTCCCAAGGCACAAACTGACTGCGTGACCTACGCCGTACCTTGCGCAGAGCAGAGCGGCAACGTTGCATGATGACATTGTATTCAATGGCGCGCCTTATTGGACGTCACACCGAGCAGCAAAGGTACGTGCGTGTACACGCACGTACCTTTGCTGTGCGTAGCCCTACGCGCGTAACTTGCAGTCAGTTGTATTTTTTTACAAATATACTGGCACGTAGTGGTGTTTTGTATTGTTTTTATAATGAATAGAAAAACTTATTGAAATTGTGCGTATTTATGAATGTATCTACAATCCAAAAAGTAAATTCTACAAAAATGTATCGTATAAATATATATATATTCCGCAGGATTATTCTGGCACAATAGTATTAATATTGCTTCTTCCTCGTCATGTCAGACATCGTGCACAACACAACCTTCGAAAACAGAATAAAATATGGCTGCCGCAGCCGGGTACGCAATAGGCCATGTGCGTTGCGTACTCGGCTCGGATGCGTAAGCGTATGCGTAACCCGGTGTGACATCGGGTTACGCCGTAGCTACGCGCGTGTCTACGGCGTGATTACGCCGTAGTAACGCATACGCATTTGGTGTGCTCGAGCCTTAATGCCTTGAGCACACCGGATGCGTATGCGTAGACGTAAGCGTAGACGTGCACGTACCACTGAGTTGTAATGTATGGAACCGTATGAGACAGGTCACACCGCTTGCGTAACGTAGACGTGCGCGTAGACGTAATGCGTAGCCCTACGCAATGCAGCTCCCAAGGCACAAACTGACTGCGTGACTAACGCCGTACCTGACGTAGAGCAGAACGGCAACGTTGCATGATGACGTTGTATTCAATGGCGCGCCTTATTAGACGTCACACCGAACAATTTTGTACACGCACGTACCTTTGCTGTGCGTAGCCCTACGCACGTAACTTGCAGTCAGTTGTATATTTTTACAGATATACTGGCACGTAGTGATGTTTTGTATTGTTTTTGTAATGAATAGAGATAAGAAAGAAAAACTTATTGAAATTGTGCGTATTTATGAATGTATCTACAATCCAAAAAGTAAATTCTACAAAAATGCATCGTATAAATGTATATATTCCGCAGGATTATTCTGGCACAATAGTATTAATATTGCTTCTTCCTCGTCATTTCAGACATCGTGCACAACACAACCTTCGAAAACAGAATAAAATATGGCTGCCGCAGCCGGGTACGCAATAGGCCATGTGCGTTGCGTACTCGGCTCGGATGCGTAAGCGTATGCGTAGCCCGGTGTGACATCGGGTTACGCCGTAACTACGCGCGTGTCTACGGCGTGATTACGTCGTAGTCACGCATACGCATTTGGTGTGCTCGAGCCTTAATTCCAAATGGAATGTTTTTTTTTTTATTTCAACCGCTGCAATGGACATAAAGAGGTAAAAATAATAATCGATTTTAAATCGAGTTTCAGTGAATTTAAATTATTGGGAGGATCACTAATAATTATCAGGGCGGGGCGTTCGGCAATATACCCGATGTGTACACATATGGCCGGATATTAATGAGGCAATCGACACAGCGAACCCGGCGGAACTCGATCGCATTAGAGCACCAAAACGCTCATCCATTATACCACAACATCGATGGATAAGTATTAACTTTTATGGTGTATTGACGTATTGACGTGCAAATCACGCTATAGCAATATAATATAACTGCTCGAATAAAGTTGTTTGATGGATTATACTCGTAATTAATGTCGTGTATAGGATATTAAGGAATCGAGGGCACATTTAACTATAATAAACATAATGGTACCAATAAGCAATTTGCTCGTAAAATTAGACTAAACTAATTCAAAGATATTGATTGGTTCTAGAATGTTCCGTTACATATAAGGGTTTTAGAAAATTGCATATGAATTTGCTAAAGTTATGGATAAAAAATACATGTCTTAAAAAATTGCAGACATCGAGACACCGTTAAATAAATACTGTTAAATTAGTATGTAGTGTTTTTTTTAATGAAATCGGTGGCTTATCGGTTGTTCGATCCACACGCCGTAAAAAAATCTTTGTGTATATTCTTAGATTTATATCCGGGTCTGGTTGTTTCAGTTAATTATAACATCATATTATAACAAGCGTATACCAGGAAAAAAAGCATTTCCTTGTGTGTTACAATCCTACTAATATTATAAACGCGAAAGTTTGTAAGTATGGATGGATGGATGTTTGTTACTCTTTCACGCCAAAACTGCTAAACGGAATTGGCTGAAATTTTGCACCGCGATAGATTATACGCTGGATTAACATATGGGCTATAAAACATCACGCTCCGACCCACTGGAGCAGAGTAGCGCGGGTAAAGCCGCGGGGCGAAGCTAGTATAATAATATAGTCACGTTTGGTGACTATATTGCTTGCCAACCGTGGTGACTACAGCAAAACCCTTTCAGAAGGAGGCCCTAGTTAGCTTTGGACGGTATACGATGATGATAGTAATTTGCTATTCTCTTCCATTATCTCTTGTCCAAGTCTTCATTGAACAGGCCTTTAAATCATAAGAATTTAAAAAATATATCAGTTAAGTGCCCCGAGACTTAATTACACCTACACTTTCCAGTATCGCGCGGCCACAGTGTGGACACCAGCTGATTGAACCATCGATGTTTGCATTATGATAATGAGTTGATGTGCTTTTGCTTGATAACTGGATGATACGCCGATGAAATAAATGATGCCATTACCATAGATATTTTAGTGGTTACCGCCAAATTGGCGATTAAAATAACAGTTTCGTGTGAAGTTTCACAAACATTAAAAATTGTCTTTTTATTTGGTTATCTTTACAAATAAATAAAATTGAAGTGTCTGTTTGTAACATTAAATAACAGTTTTTTACTACATGCAAAGGAATTTATCTACCTTGGTTGTAAAACTTTGGTTTATGAATGTTATGAATACCCAAAATATTACTTTTTTCTCAAATTTTGTCTGTTTGTCAGTTTGTTCCTGTTGGACCGATGGAATCTCTGGAACGGCTGGACCGATTTTGAAGGGACTTTCAGTGGCAGATAGTACATGCTACATTTATTATAGAAAAATTATAAATTTCACGCGGATCTCGTCGCGGGCCCTGCTAGTATTTAATGATACCTACTATTATTCTACAGTCAGAAGACAGAATTTGATCGTTTATTTACTAGATTGTGTCACGTGTACGTAGTAAGTTCTCAATACATAATGTATGGAGCATGTTATGAAGACAATAATATTTCGTTCCAAGTACATGGCTTTTATTATATTATAACGTAAGTTAAGATTCAGTATCTTCACTGACCCGCAACAGAACAAAATAAAACTATACCTATCTATCTAGATTTTTAGTATATTCATATTTTTTTAACACCTTTTATTCAATGCCGTTACTTATAAGTCGTTCCTAATACTCAGCGAAATGGTTTATTTCTGGTTGTAAAATCAATCTATGAACCTATAATTATACTTTTTTAATAGGATTAAGAAATACAGATTACAACGACTTCCAACCTAGATTTGCTGTTTTTGACACCTAAGCTCATTTTGCTTGAGCTGCTAGAGCACATTGCAGTCTGCTTGAGAACGACTAATTTTGTACGAAATCATAATCATCAGCCTGTTGTAGTCCACTGCTGAACATAGGCCTCCCCCATCGATTTCCAGCGGGAACGATCGCTAGCGGCCTGCATCCACCGACTCCCCGCGACCTTATGAAATATCTGTATATTTAAAAATATTTCTGGCTGGTTAATAGTTCTGCCAATTATTGATAACGACAAAAACTCTCGGTGGTTAAAATTGTTGGATGTTAACACAACGGTTTTACGACTGAAGAGCGCTGATATCTGAGACATTTTTTTTCGGATTGACATACCTACTTAGTTAGCCATGACGCTTTTGCTACTACACCGGGCATAAAAGCGAGCAGAGCTCCAGTCTTAATAAAAAGTTTAAAAACTATAAACTAAGCAACCTGCCCAAGAGGGCGCACCCTGTGGGGTTTGGACCTCGGCTCAGGGCGGTCGCTGGCGATGAGATTGAGGGATTATGACTTTTAGTATTTTAGAGGGTTTTGTGCAACTGTCGTAGGTATATCTGAGACACAGGTTGAGAACAACTTTGGGAATCTAGTATTCATATATTTAGTTTTAGCAACCTACTTTTTCAGGTGTTATATTAATATAACCTGGAATTTTATTGGACTATGATTTACTTGTGTAAATTAACGTTAATATCATATTAGTATGTCGGTTCATTTTATTGACACGGGCCCAGGAGGCTCGTACATTTGAAAGGAATTCATGAGACCCAAGCCAACATTGAAGGGGCTTGCGATATCTTTTTATAAAAATTAAATTGAATTGTCTATGGTTGAATATTATATCCGGAATTCATTTAGAAAATGTTTCTAAGCTTCTGACTTCATTTACACAGAGATAAAAAATACATTAGACAATTTTATGACATTTCCACTTAAAACTACTCATAAAATTCGCAATTTTAAAATGTCAAGTTCGAAAAATGGGCCAATAACTAATAGGTTAGCAAAGTAAAGCAAAACGTCCGGAAATCTGTCGCAAACTTCATCCAGCAAAGTTTCGACGGGACCGACTTTTCTGCAACCGAAAAGCAGTTTCGCGAAACCTAGTTACAGAGTGAGACAGACTGATTTTCTAATACAATGGATAAGTTTGAGATTGAAACATGTTTCGCGTGCTCCTCGGCTGAAATAAACAGGTTCTTGACTTATGTAAGACTTAAGAAGTCTTACATAAGTCAAGAACCTGTCGACTTGTTTTGATGTTTAAGTTATTAAGCTGTCTTATTAAGGTTAAATATCTTAAATGCATCACAAGAGCTAATTAAAATAAGACATTGTATTTAATCAGAAAGTATATTGTTGGATCATTGGGATCGCGTATCACTACATAGTATAAAACAAAGCCGCTTCCCGCTGTCTGTCCGTCCCTATGTATCCTTAGATTTTTAAAACTACGCAACAGATTTTGGTGCTGTTTTTTTTTAATAGATAGAGTGATTCAAGAGTATAGTTTATATATGTATGATACATCAGCATTGCACCTGTGCGAAGCGGCGGGAAGCGGAATGGGGCGGGTCGCTAGTTTCACTATAAATGTCTAAATAAATTTTGGTGATTATAATAAATGTAATCAATAAGCATTGTATTTGTCAGATTAGGTATATGTAATTTAACACATGCCTACTTTTCTATCTTAAACAACTCCCGCAATAGTCAAATTAATCCCTGTTTTACGGAAGTCTTAACAAAAACTTAATTCATAATCACAAAGCACATACAGACTCAGAACAACTATCCGTGATAAGTGTTCCGCGTGGGAATCGAACCCAAAATACCAGCTCTCAGAGGCAACTACCATAACCACTAACCACCTGTGCAGTTCAATTTACTTTATTTAACTTTAATATACCTATAGCACAATATTACTAATCTACTACCAATTTACTTTACAAACAGTATGTATCTAAGTATTAAAATTTTATTATTATCAGTTCTAATTATATTATGTACCTACATTATAGCCACAACTATTGAAATGTAGGGAATTAAGGCACGTTCTCTTATCTACATATCTACCTTCCTAATCGTATGTATCCTAAATGGACTTTGTAAAATTATTGTGGATTTTCACACGAGTTAAAATTTCGATGTAAATAATTCAGCAGAATACTAACATTTTAGTAGCATACGTAACAAAAGCACATTACTGGGTCACACGTCACAAAAATAGGTTGAACTAATAAAAATCCACTAACACTACGTTAGGAATAATTTAATTAAACTCAACAGCGTCGTAAAAACGATTCAGGTTGCTATATCTGCGCTAGTGTTGAATGTCCGCCATTTCTCAGCGGGAAATCGGCAATGCATTGCGGGCGCCGCGCGTGCCTTTGCAACCAGCACTCTTATTAAACGAATTCATCATAGTTCTAGCAAACAATACAGAGTATGGACGCTAGGAGATATTGCGCTGCTATTAATTTTACAACAATCGATTCAAGTAAGTACTGATGGATGGAAAATTATAAAAAAATTCAGTATTAGGTATACTTAACCAGAAACAATAGAATTTGAAAAAAGCACATAAACTTCATGGACATGACATGAAAAGCGCGCAGATATATTTGTTGTTTTATAAATGTAGACGTAGGTAGGTATACGTTGACTGCACCGATGGCTCAGTGGTTACGGTAGTTGCTTCTGGGACCTGGTGTTCTGGGTTCGATTCCCACCCGGGACAATTATTTGTGTGAACCACAAATAATTGTTCTGAGTCTGGGTGTACTTTGTGTCCGTGAAATGTAAGTTTGTAAAGTCCCCCGAGACACAGGGATTTATTTCCCTAGTTGTCTTTTTAAAACTAAAAAAAAAAAAATATATATATATACTCTTTCGTTATTTAAAAATCAATCAATCATCAAAATATTACCATAAACGTTAGTATTTTAATTTAATGTCACAATATATTTATTAATATTCAGCCTTCGTATTCGTTCTTAAAATATTCCGTAATGCTGAAACATAGAACAAAATTGATGGGAATATTTTTAAGTTCAAAGGTTTCGTCGAAATTAGAATTTTGCTTTTAAGTTAATAATTAAATTTGCAAGTTTTGTAATATCAGTCTCACTTGTTTAGTGCAACAGTTCGTAAGCTAAGTGTGGTATTTATTATATATATTATATGGCAGCAAATCGTATGTAAAACATATCCTAAAAATTTAAGTTTTACTAAGATTATACACGCAAAATTTAAAAGTGGGTTTTAGTGTATGTGGAATAATATGCATTAAGCTGAGAAACGTAACGTCCGCTTCCCGCTCTTTCACCAGCGTAACTTCATTTTTCGTGGCAATCCTATGATAGGAGAAACTCATTAGCAAAACCAAATATCTGACAAACAAATTAAGCTAATTTGTGTAATCTGTTAACTTAGAAGTTAAATGAACTTAGCTGACCCACTTCCGTGTGTCCAGATTTAGAACGATGTACTTAAAAACTGAATTTGCAATACTTAAGTCGTGACAGCTTATTGAGCTAAACGTGAGAATTAATTATTACCGTATTTACTAAGCTACGTTGCCAAGCGTCAACATCCCCTATCTAATAATGATATCTTAATCGGCTAAGGGTATTGGCTATACATAAGTGAAGTTAATTTGATGCCTACTGTAAATCTATCTATCGACCAAGGTATAGTTACTTAGTTAGACCTAGTCTTGGACTTTACATAAATTAAAAATTACATGATCCGATATGTTTTACTTACCTACTCTACAATAAAGTGTATTGTATTTAATATTAACTTGCACTTGACTGTGGTTATTGAGTGTTAGTTCGACTCAAGTACGCGGGCGATGGCTTCCAACTAAAACTTGTGTACGTATACTTATCTCGAAACCAAAACAATTATTATCAAAATAGGTAATTGGAATGCATTAATTACGTGTCGTGGGTCTTGCAGATCCTCGCGACTATATTTCCCAAACGTGGTATTGATATGCCAACGATGGAGACCTGTATTTGAAGGATGGACCCTAAAATAGATTAAAAGTAGTTTCAAGCCATTTTCCTCCATTATCCAAACGAATTCATAGAATTTCATAAACATGCAGTACAATATCTGTTGAAAAAAAAATTACGCAAAGGCCTAATTTTAATACTGATATTCCTTTTACATTATTATCACATTTTTGTTATTATTACGATAAAGTAAATATAGGTTAATTAATAATTATGCTGTGTTGTGTTACGTCCCATTTTCCACCACATTTAAAAATGTTAATTAGCTTTAATTTAATTATTTATCATCGTTGGCTGTTGGGTATTGATCAATAAATATATAATTTTTGATCCAATATATTTTTAAATTTTATTCGTAGAATAGGTAATAAATGATCTATCAATACAATTATGTTATACAAGGTGTAACGGAAAGGGTATATACATAGAAAGAGCAAGGCTTTTTTAGATGATAACAAACGATATGGCAAGGGTTATTTAATCCTATCTCTACAAGTCTGGAAGTAATGATTTTTTTAAATTCATAGATACCAGAAACCAAATTTTTCAAATTGAAATAAATACATCACTAGCACCTAATCGATGTCAACGAACTATTTGCAACTAAAACTAAACCTCTTACTCCTGGTATTTCTGAATAAAGAGAATTTAGGAAACATATAAAACCGAGAATTTGGTATCAATTCTTGGAGTATGTATTTTATTTTGAGTTGAAACCCTTGCCATATCGTTTATGATCCAAAGAAGCCTTGCTCTTTCTATGTATATACCCTTTCCGTTACACCTTGTTTATATTTATATATTACTACTGATGGTAGGTGGGCATAATGCGGTATTATTTCTGATTCTGATGAAAAAGGACTGAAAAAAGAAATATGCATAATAATATAAATAACAAAACAAAACAAAACAAACCACTGAATAATCAGTTTGCATACTTTTCGACGATTTTTGGCAAAGCATTTGGAGTATTACCTAAGATAAGCTAAGCTAAGCCTTGGTGGCTTAAATTTATTATAACCTAATTTTAAACTATTGCAATTTGTTGAAAATTACAAAAAGTTCATATAATCATATATAATACTGAACCACGAAAGCTGACGTAAAAGTTCCGTCACAAAACTTACAGAAACATCGGTACTTCGATACTTTCTTGAAGAGCATACTCACGGTCTATGTAACACCGAAGTGCGGTGCAATATGCAGTAACTACTGCACCGGACAGTGGTCCTCAATAGAAAGCATAAAGTCGGACGCAGAATTATACATCCTTGAAGGAGGGACTGATAGGTATTTTGTTTACAAATATTACGGTTGTATGAACGGGCGCCCATATCACAGTCATTTCAATCTTTAATGTGTAATCCAATCGAAAAAGTATAAACCTACATAGAACGACTGTACTACTAAAAATTATTTCACTGAATAGTACAAACAAAAGCACAAACAAATCACGGAAATTATTAGACATTCAGAACATGAAAATTGCTCACTTAATTTAGGTACATCATGTTCTACTTAATTAATTATTTCGCGAAAAGAATAATTGAAAAATGTTTGTGCTAAATATTATGGTCAACATTATCTGTTAACTCGCTTTCCTCAAGCGTGTGACCGCAAATGACACGAGCGTTGATCTATTAAAATACTTCATCATTTTTCATCATTTCAGCCGTAGGACGTCCACTGCTGGACATAGGCCTACCTCATAGATCTCCAGTTGTTACGGTTAAAAGGCCTTAACCAGATCATCCGTCCATCTAGTAGGTGGACGTCCTACGCTACGCTTTCCGATCCACGGTCTCCATTCGAGAACTTTTCGGCCCCGACGGCCATCTGTTCTCCGTGCTATATGGCCTGCCCATTGCCACTTCAACGAACTAATCCGTTGGGCTATGTCGGTAACCCGCGTTCTTCTACGTATCTCCTCATTTCTGATTTGATCTCGTAGAGAAACCCCGAGCATAGCCCTCTCCATAGCTCGTTGAGCGATTCTGAGCCTGTTCATACGGCTTATAGTGAAGGACCACGTTTCAGATCCATAGGTCATCACTGGCAACACACACTGGCTAAAGACTTTCGTCTTCAGGCAATGAGGTATTTTAGAGGAAAAAACGTGCGAAGTTTCCCGAACGCTGCCCATCCGAGTTTGATTCGGCGATTGACCTCCTTCTCGAAGTTGGACCTACCTAATTGGACTGTTTGTCCTAGGTATACATACGCGTCAACAACTTCAAGAACCGTATTCTCAACCATAATAGGGGTAGGCACAACATGGACATTAGACATGATTTTCGTCTTGTCCATGTTAATTTTAAGACCTACCTGCTGGGAGACTCGGTTGAGGTCTTCGAGCATTGTACTGAGTTCTTCCATCGACTTTGCCATGACCACGATATCATCAGCGAATCGAAGGTGAGTGATGTATTCACCGTTGATGTTGATGCCTAGTCCTTTCTAATTCAGAAGTTTGAAGGTGTCTTCCAAAGTGGTCGTAAACAGTTTCGGAGAAATAACGTCTCCCTGTCTTACGCCCCCTTTTAGTGGAATTGCCTTCATACTCTGTTCTTGTACTCGGACCGACATAGTGGCGTTTCTATACAAACATTTCAACTCTTCGATATACCGATAGTCAATACGGCATCGCTGGAGAGACTCAAGTACGGCCCATGTTTCGACCGAATCAAAGGCTTTCTCGTAGTCCACAAACGCTAAACAGAGAGGCAAGTTATACTCTTCGGTCTTCTGTATTACTTGCCGCAGCGTATGCATGTGGTCTACGGTACTATAACCTTTTCGAAACCCGGCTTGTTCGGGAGGCTGAAAGTCATCAAGCCTTCGTTCGAGACGATTCGCAATAACCCTGGAGAACAGCTTATAGACATGGCTCAAAAGCGAGATGGGCCTGTAGTTCTTTAGTAAGGTGTTATCCCCTTTCTTAAAGAACAACACCACCTCGCTTATTCCATGCTTTAGGCGTGGTGCCTCCGAGCAAAGTGGAATTGAAGAGCTTCTGAAGGACTTTAAGTCGGTACTTAAAGTCCTCCAAAAGCTCTTCCGGTGTGATCCACCCGCTTTCAGGAGCTCTGATGTTATTCCGTCCTCACCCGACGCCTTGTTGTTCTTTAGCTGTTTCAGGGCCATGCTTATCTCGTACAGGCTGATGTCCGGGATATCCTCGGTATAGTGTCGGGTCAGTTTGGCTCTTGGGTCTATAGCCGCACTGAAAACAGGCTTGGTGACTAAAGCGTAGAGCTGCCCGTAGAACTTTTCGACTTCCCTTAACACTTCCGCTTTTGTCGACGCAAGATTCACGCAGTAAACTATCACTTGATAACAAGGTTAGGATTTATACCACGTGTATACGGCCGATTATGACGTACGCGAGCACTGTATTCGCTCATACAGCGTCTAGCAGTTTGTACCGCTTACAAACTGTCCAAAGTAGATTCACTCGACGTGCCACCGGGGCACCGTGGTTCATTCGTAGTCGCAACCTGCATTCTGATCTCCAACTGCCTTCCATCAAGCAGTGGATGAAGAGGCGTCGGAACTTTTCTTTGAATCCGCGGCTCAACATCCAAACCCGTTGGTTGTTGCAGCATCCGACTACAAGCCTTTGCCTACTAAGCGTCGTAAACACCGTCGGCCTCGGGGCGTCCTAGACGACCCGGACGACGAGATCACAACTTACCAACTAGCAGTACAGAGACTGCAAGAAACTAGCACCACTACACAGAGACCACTCTATCCGACCCGCCGGAGAAGAGTGCGCCCGCAAACGCGACGCGTCCCCCCTCGACCTTCCGACCCTTAGTTTGCTAAGAATCTTCCGATGCCCTCGTAGACTCGAAGTCCGAGAGGCCCGCGAACTGTAAAGTAGAGCGAGAGTTGCACAAAACTCCCCTAAATAAACTAAAAGCCATAATTCCTCAATCTCCCCGTCAGCGACCGCCCTGAGCCGAGGTCCAAGTCCCACAGGGGACGCCCTCTTGCGCAGGTTGCTTAGTGTGTAGTGTTTAAACCATTTATCTAGGCTGGAGCTCTGCTCGCCTTTATGCCCGGTGAAGTAGCAAAAACCTCCTGGCTAACTACATATGTCCGTCCGAAAAAAAGTCGACGCAAGACTGCCATCATCCCTCTTCAGCTTTGTCATCTGGCTTTGCCCAATAGACATATCTCTTGCAAACACTTTGGAGCCCTGGTTACGCTCTATCGTATCTTTAATACATGAAGTATTAAAACTACGAACATCGTGTCGCAAGGATTTTTTAATTCGTCTATTAAGCTGCCTATGTGACTCAGCATCATCGGGAGATTGCATTCCTAGCAAGCGTCGTTCAACCATTAGGTTAAGGGTGTCTTCAGAAAGTTTCTGAGTTCTACTGGTACGGCGAGCCTTGAAGAATTGAGACCCTACCGTACGGACAGTCTCTACGAGCCTGTTGTTGATCTCGTCCACATTAAAATACTTGTGTCATAGTAACACAAACATCGTAAAATGATATTTTTCGCAAAAGAACTTGTCAGCTGCATATCTCGTCTCTAAGATAATGATGAAGGTGTATAAAAGCTCTAAGACTGCCCACACTTTGAATTCGAGTTTGACTCGAGTAGAGGTATTGGCAGTTCCCGTTCCAAATGTGACAACATTAAAAACTGCATATAATATTGTGACAAAAGATAACTACAATATCTTAAAATGCTTCTAAAAAGCAGCATCTATTATAGAGCCAAGATCGTTGTTGACAGAGGTCCTTAAGTTTTAGCATGTTGAATTAACTTTGAGTAATTGGTTACAAGGGTCAACAATGTTTGGGTCTAACCTGTTATGTAATAAGGGACATAATAAAGAGGTAAGTCTCTCCTTTATGTCGGAAGACTAATGATTGGAGACGATGTTGAATGAAACATAATTTAAGGTACTGCGATATACCATTATGGTAATCATAGTGTTGGCGTCACACATTATCATATTAATATTTGATTATTACTTGTACTGCCACCTTTTATTTACTTTGTGAATTGATAACATTAGTTGTTTCAAATTAATGTTATGTTTGGTGCATCTTAGTGTCAGCTCGCGTTACTACGTAGCTTTAGGCGGCAGCAAACCCGTCACATTTGAATTCTTCTTCAGAAAATATTTATTTTCGTTGTGAAAAATGCCCTGATATATTTTTATTGCAAAATTATAAACATTATAAAAAACGTTAAAAAATTGAGAAAGCCTTTCGGATTATTTTAGGAAAAAATTTGAACGTTATTTAACGTTCAAATTTTTGCGTCGAAAAACATTTAATGGTCAAATACCACATAAGCCTATTTAAAAAAATTCTGTGGTTTGGAATGGCAGAGCAGTGTGATTACGACAGGACCTTTTTGTTTTTTGTTTGGACTTACGTAGGTAGCCACGAGTCTTTTGCTACTTCCCGGGCATAAAAGCGAGCAGAGCTCCAGCCTTAATAAATGGTTTAAAAACTACAAACTAAGAACCTGCGCAAGAGGGCGCGGACCTTGGCTCAGGGCGGTCGCTGGCGATGAGATTGATGGATTATGACTTGTAGTATTTTGGGGGAGTTTTTTGCAACTGTCGCTCTACTTTACAGTTCGCGGGCCTTTCGGACTTCGGGTCTACGAGGGCAACGGATGGATCTTTGCAAACTAAGGGTCAGCAGGACGAGGGGGGACGCGTCGCGTTCACGGGCGCACTCTTCTCCGACGGGTCGGATAGAGTGGTCTCTGTGTAGTGGTGTTAGTTTCTTGCAGTATTTGTACTGCTAGTTGGTAAGTTGTTATCTCGTCGTCCGGGTCATCTAGGACGCCCCGAGGCCTACGGTGCTTACGACGCTTTGTGGGTAAAGGCCTATAGTCGGATGCTGCAACAACCAACGGGTTTGGCTGTTGCGCCGCGGATTTAAAGAAGCATTCAGACGTCTCTTTTATCCACTGCTTGATGGAAGGCAGTTGGAGATTACGAATGAATCATGGTGCCTCGGTGGCCCTACGACAGGCCTAATTCCACTAAATCTGACAAGAAATTCAGGAGACTAACATTCGTAGTCGTAATATGTCATCCATAATTGAGGCACTTATTGCAATATGTACAGTCAACAAAAGAGATAGGTATATAAATAGTAAAACGCATTTTAAATTTTTGTATCCACGTTTATGAGAATAGTTCACTGTTATGTGTATTTCTACTTAGCTAGCGAATTCACCCATCAAGAATTACCAGCTGTCGTGCAGACAGAAACATATTTCATCATCATCATCAGCCCGTATAACGTCCACTGCTGAATATGGGCCTGCCCCCAAAGAAGGCCATAGTCACCAGGCTTGGCAGGCAAGTTGGTAACCACAGTATTATGACATAATGCACAAGGAAACGCTGCTGTCCGCTCCATTGTAAACCATTGTTATAGATGCTTTTATAACAATAGGGACCAACGGCTTAACGTGCTTTCCGAGGCATGATGGTTACTCCCTCAACCAACCAGACCCGGAAGTAAATCTTAAATTTAAAAATAATTAAAATTTACACAAAGATTTCTTGTCCGGTGTGGGGATCGAACCCACGACCTCCGAGACTTAAGAAGGAACTTATACCACTACGCCTCGGAGGGTGTCTGTACATAAAAATGTTAATACATAGGCTGCTGAGTTGTATAACCAGTTAAGATTAAACCTTTTTCGGCTTCTAAAATATGTGCAGGTAGCCGACTGCGAAACGATGATAAATTGCTCCTCTGCGGATCACTCATGAATACTTTGCTCATACACAAGAATAATAATCTGGAAAATCACACGCCAGTTTTACATAACATGGTGATATTTTACGTAAACTAATTTCATAATACGGTCGGTTTTTACTTAACTTTTGACTAATTTTAGTAAGTCTTTTGAGGGAAGTTGTCAGTAGAAAATAAGCAACTTCATCAATGCCATAGAATACACACGTAACTACAAAAATCTGTTATAAAATTCAAGCAATATTTATTTATACGAAAGATTTTTTGTGTGAAAGAATAAAAATTATCCAAAATACACCAACATTATTACAGTTGAGGTGTATAATTATTATGTATGTGCAGCACATCGACATAATGTGTAAGCAATATAAACGAACTATAGCAGCTATACAAACCATACATTTTACTATGTCAGAAGAAGCATTGGGTGAAATTATTTGTGTTGTTGTTTGTTAGGGTTACATTATCAGCACTATGTTTATTTTAAACCTATTAAATAAAAGTTCACACTTTTTGTGTTCAATTTTTTTGATTTAAATGGGTTTTAAATACCTAAAACATCCACATGCACCTTCAATCTTTTTCCGATAAAAATATTGACCGGATCGTTGAATTCTATAATAATTTGGGCACTCCGAAATCAATGTATGTAACCCTAACGACACAAAAACTGTCATCCATTCTAAGGTACATCTCACGAAAGCATAAAGCAGGTACCTACATCTATAGCTCGTTCATATTGCAGCACATCGACATATGTGTAAGCAGAGTGCAGTAACGCGAACGTGCTCCCGCATCAGCACTTTTATTACTCACATTTTTCACTCCACACCACTCTACCCTACACTCTGCGCTTCGACTTATAATTTTGCCACTTATGTATTACGCGTTTAGAATACTGGATGTGTATTGTATTTATGATGGTCACGTGGGAGTTTCGAGATTAAAAACTATATTTTACTTACCTATGATTTGTGTTCAGTTTCAGCGCTAGATGGTTCGTTAAAGAAGTTGTAGAACGACAGAAGATGCATAGTTCATTGTACAGAGGGTACACGACAGTAAATTTAAACTTACATTGAAATGTTAAGCTTAATTTATAAATAATACGTATGTACATTTGCGCATAATATCTCAACCATCAGACACTATTCTTTTATATATATATCAAATAAATTTCACGGTAAATGTAAAAATATTTATTGTTTACTTGATTCAAGCAAACACTAATTACCTGGTAAATATTTAATAAGTAAATCATAAACACAGAATTTGATTGTGACTAAATCAAATTAATCGACAATTAGCTTATATTCTAGCAAGATATTGGTATAAAGTTTATCGGTCAACATGTTAGTAGATTTTATATGCACAACAATTTAGTTCCATCAAAACTGTTCAAAAATTAATACCAAGTATTCTCGTCATCAAACCGAATTCACCTCATAAATAGCATCTTTTCATGTCACATCAAATATATACAATCATTGTTTAGATGAATTTTATCTGGCTGCGTCATGTTCGATAAAATTTAACGTTTATTCCTCCATTTGTGTAACAGAGAAGGGTTGTATGCCTGCCCCCGTCTGACAGCTTGCCCGTACAATATTCATTATTGACAATTTGAATGGGAGAGAAAAATGTCAGACCCGTGTTGAATTTGATGTAAATATTTGATCAAAGTAAAGGCTCAACCGCCTAGCGACGCACATGCCATATATGACAGTTTAAAATGTAACGTGTGTAAAGTAGCTTATAAGGGTAGGCTGCTCAATTAACAAGCTGATTATTAATAATATTATACTTGTGGTCTTGGTATAGCCGTTGTTGTCTACGACTTTATATGAGACTAGCTTGGTTTTTGGTTAGCGAACTAGGTACGGAACCCTTCGTGCGCGAGCCCTACTCGCACTTGGCCGGTTTTTTAACTTAAACCACACGTATAAATTCCTGATACGTGTACTCTATCCATTTGGGTTCATAAAATATTAGGCCTTTGGAATATTTTAAAATGTATCTTTAAAATTTTCCGTAAAATTTTCACATAAATAGGTCGCCTTATCGCTCCCTCTGGGTATCGTAAACAAGGTTTTATATCAAGTAAATTGGCAATATCGTACGAGCGATACAAATCTGCCTAATAACTCAAAAACCTTTGTAAACGTTTTTCTTTACATATCGGTTTTGGTGATCTATATGTTATTTGAACCATTATAACGACTTGTATATCACTAGCTTCCCGCACGGGGTTTTAGCCGCGTAGCTCCTGTTCCCATAGAAACTTCATAATAAAATATTGCCTATGTTACTCCTAGATAACGTAGTAGTAGCAAAAGGAGCTTTATCATCAAATAACATACAATGAACTAAAATATCGATGTGTTTTATTTGAATCAAATGGCTTTTTTTTAAACAGCTCCAGACTAGGGAAATTAATATCTGTGGGGTACTTTACGAACACTCTATACACGGACACAAAGCACACACAGACACAAAATAACTATTTGCGATTCACAAAAACAATAATTATATTATATTCGGTTAATAGAATTGGACAAACTGGGTTAAAAAACTAAAGAACTACGACATTTACATTTACCTAACTTAAACGACTGTTAAAGGTACAGCATATATTTTGGAAGCACCTTGTTATCACACGAAAGCATAATAATATTGCGGTAAAACTAGGCAAACTAAAATAAAATCAGATTCATTAACTGAGCAAGATAAGATTATATCAATTTGTTTAAATTTCTAATACTATACAAACAACATTAATTTGCAAACCCAAAAATGTCAAGTAAATAAAACGAAGAGACCGCGGTCTTTATTATCGTTACCATTACGAACACTTGTTGCAGACTTCAGATTTACGAACAGATTTCCAAAGCTAATGATAATTTATTATACAAATTTATGGGAAGGAATATTATTTATTAACGCGCTGTAAGATTCATATTCCGCCAATAAACAAGGCAGCAAACTCCAGCAAAACACGAAGAGAACTCGAAAATAAAATCGTTCAGCCCCTACTATTGATCAAAACTGGAGGAAAATCTTGAGTATAGCTCGATTAATACTTTGGAAACCCACTTTTAGTTAAACAAGGCCAAGTTTTAAGAGTGAGCTCAAGGAAATGAGTCAGTCAATAGCGCTTCTGAACTTTGAGCAAACAATCGGTTAGTCAGCAGCCGGTATCTGATAAAATACATATCTTTGTGTAAATAATTTATACTTCAATGCGTTTAGAATAGGGTCACATCTTCTGCCGTTATCAAGATTCAAACTCGATCTTAAGTAGTATTTTGACCATCGATATTCACAAAAGGATTTAATTTTCAAACAAAGATCTTAAGTTTATTTTATGCAATAAGTAAATAATCTAAATTTAGAAACCGGCCAAGTGCGAGTCGGACTCGTTCACGAAGGGTTCCGTACCATTTCCAAGTGCCTACCTGTTGTCGGTATTAATATTGAGCAAAAAACGGCAAGTAAAATACATCATTTTTGAACATTTCACCTGTTTATCTATCGCGGTTCGGTTCGGTAGACAGACCGACTGCGAAGTCTTAGTAATAGGGTACCGGCTCTTCGGGTACGGAACCCTAAAAACCACAAAATATTTAGTAATTCCGCCCAACAATGTGTCTAAATCCCAGAATGCAGTGGGGTTAGCATGAATTTCCTAAAAAACCCTTGATTCTATTAAATCCTATAATTAATATTTAAAAAGGCACTATCTAGTGCATGAAAATGTGACGAAAAGAATGCTGAATATAAAGATGGATGCATATGTTGGAAGAGGAATGTAAAAAAAGAGATAGATGGACTGTGTGCAAGGTGGGAGTATGGAAGAGACGTCTAATAGGGAAAAATGGTAGAGGATGACATAATATAACTCCGACCCTAAATAATGGAAGCAGCCTTATTGCTTCCATTTTTTTAGGAAAATAATAACTAATGCATGATCATACTTAAAAACGATTCCTTTATATTTATAAAGCATATAACCTAACCTATATTTCACCTATAAATATTTTTACAAACCTTCTACGGCACTTTAAAACACATTTGCTTCAAGTTTTCATCAAAGACCGAGACGCCATTTTCGACTAAAAGAACCAATTCACTCAATCCAGGCAACATATTACGTCCTTTCATGCCGGACAAGGTCTTACCTGCAGTGAAGCGTGTCACAGTTCCGTGCTCGACATCCACTTAGTGGTCGCTCGGTCCTCGTTTGACGACCAGCGACCATCCTTCCCACTTCAGCTTAACGTTGTTTGAGACTAGGTGAGACATTTTTCGACCATTTATCTCCATAAACTGTCTTGCGTTACATTTGCTTCGAAATGGCGGTAGTGGGACGATTAACTGTATTGTTTCGTTATCTATTTTTAATCGTTTATCTTATATCTTCCTTTTTAAGTCTGATTTTATTCCGAATGCTTTAGCCAAACAGATGTGGATAAAAAACCTAAATAACATTTTCCAAACACTTTGTTACACTTTAATTCAATCTAGTTCTAACATAATTCACACCCACAGCATTACATAATGTGCACTAAATTCTTGTAAATGTATTCCGAGTGCTTTTTGTCTGAACGTACAGCCTTGATACCGTATTTCAGTCCGTCAGGTGCAGATGCCGCCAACGACTTCGAGCGATTAACCCATTTGAGGGCACGACCAACGAACCAACCAGCCGAGAAAGACCTCCCAATATCCTCCGAAGAATCCTTCATTCCTCTTGCGCGAACACTACTGAAGGAGTATTAACGGCTCAAGATTAGGTGGCGTTTATTCGTACAGAAATTGAATGTTTGCATGCTTGAATATTATTGATATTGCACTTAAATATTTAAATATCAAAATCCCCGGTGTGTTTACTCTGACAGATGTAATAAATTGCTATATTTATTCACATTAATGATACTGATTATGCAAATAACATATTATGCGATTGATGTACAAATACAAATCCTATTTATTATGTTAATTTGGGATTGTATCTATCAATATGTAGAGATTCAATTCACATTAAATTTTGATTGGCTTTGTGTAATAATATATTATTAATGGTTAATGATGGTTTGGTACTAATCATCATCCTTATGACGCAATTAAATAATACAACCACTATAATAGAATTAGCTGATTAGCGTCGATTTTATTTTTAAAAAATCATATAGTATCTGAGATTACGATTTACATTATCGTTATGTCGGATACTATATTAAAATTTCACTCAAAAAATAATTACTAATCATTAACAATTACGCCTCAGTGGAAGTTGCTTCAGAGGTCTGGTGTTCTGGGTTCGATTCCCGCTCGGGACAAGTATTTGTGTCAACCACACATGATTGGTCTAAGGCTGGATGTGTTTGTAAAGTCCCCGGCGACACAACGATTAATTTCCTTAGTGCGGCAGCTGTCTTTTAAAAAGAAAAAAAAATTCTAGAGTTTAGAAGCATAAGGTCGGATATGTTATTTACGTCACAAACATTCATCGTATATGCCTTTATCATAAACTGTCACTTACGACGAAATGCTTCTGAAGTATATAAGCAATTGTTATCCAATGACCATCAAAATATTTAATAAACTACCTACAATGTTTAAAGATCTTCCAATTAAAAAATTTAAATCGAATGTACAAGACTGGCTAATTGAGAAAGTGTTTTATAATTTAAATGAGTATTATGGACATAAAGAATATTTTTTTTATTTTGACATTGTTGAACAATTTAATCTAATTTAATATTGAAATGTTATCTGTGCTATTATTATAATAATTATTAATTTTATTCTGTGAATTATAAGTGTGTTATTGTTGTTATCCAGATTGTGTAGTATTTATTACTTATTATTAATGTAAACATTTGCATGCTATTTTATAGTGGATTGTATGGACACAAAAATTGTATGTACCTAACACCTGTAGAACTACAATTCTAGCAAATAAATATTCATTCATTCATATACATCCAACCTTATGCCTATGATGTCTAGATTTAATTATTATCTATACTAATATTATAAAGAAGAAAGATTTGAATTTTTGTGTGTGTGTGTGTGTGTGTATGTTTGTAATAAATAAACTCAAAAACTACTGTTTCGATTTCAAAAATTCTTTCACCATTGGAAAGCTACATTTACTCTGAATGTCATAGGCTATATTTAATTATGAAGTTCCCACGGGAATGGGAGTTACGTGGGTGAAACCGCGCGCGGGAAGCTAGTATATGTATAAATAAAACATAATTTACCTTATTACCTCTAATTAATTAGGTTATTGATAGAATCCGCCTAACAAATAGGTAACCATTTATTTTGTGGTAATAATATATTGTTCAGAAACATGAACTAAGTACTTATTAAATACTGATACTGAAATTGAATAGAAATTCCATTGGATGGAACATTTGTAATATTTTCTGCATAACAATATGGATAAAATCCATTGGAGTTATTGGAAGGAAACGAATAATAACAATTTTATTTCACAAAGGGAATTAGTTATTGTGTTTTTTTATCGATACACTAAACTAATATAGTTAGAGCCGAAAAGATTGTTTGTTAGCTTGAACGAAGTAATCTCAAAGACTGGACTTGAAAAATTATTTCAGTGTGTATTTCAGTGTATAGAAAGGCCATTTATCGAGTTTAGATTCGTCTTCGATATTGAGTAGCATCTATATGCTTATAATTTGACATTTTATATAAAAGTCATTAGCTAATACGCGTATATACATACAAGGATTATATGATAATTTTTGTGATACAGGTATTGGTACTGGTGAGCTATATTTATTTTTGTGTTATATTAATTATTACTGTTATTTGTGAAAACTTGTAACTGACCGTTTTTCGCTTACTACACCTGTTACAATTGTTATTAGCTGTAAGTTTTCCTAAATCATAAAATAAAATAGGTTATACATTTTATTAATCATTATTCTAAAAAAAAACAAAATAAACTTATATGACATTAATAAAATACATAATATACAACTAAAAGTAGCTAATTTAAAATAAAACTAACTTATTAAATACTTCTATTTTAAATCTATTCTACTTGGCAAGGTTCCCAGAATGCTGGCAGCATTACCCCGTTGAACGGCAATGCTTACCTGCTGTGCAAAGTAAAAACCAGCACTCGGAGAACGTTCTTGTTTATGTACTCTAAACATTATAGTTAATACCAAATAATAGTGTTTAATTAGGATATTAGGTTATTATATAATAGCTCAAGAACAATAATCAATTTAAAAGTGTAACTTGTAATTACTGTAATTACTACTTTGAGCATAAGCAAATAAAATTTTATGTCCATACTCTAGCCGTTCAATGCGATTGCAGCTTCGCTGCTCCAGTTTATACCAATAACAGTTTCTTTATTCATCTACTTTTACCACAAAAACTATATCTTGGTAAAAATCATATGAAAATTGGTTTGGTACTTTTTAAGTTCATAGCCTTGTGCATTAAAACAGACAGCCAGACATTTGTGCGACAAATGTCTTACAAGTCCAGCTATCCAAAAGTTATCAGCTCTCTTTTTATCAACGGTATTACGAACACATACTGTTTTTTCTACTATATAATCAATCCTATAAATTATATCACATAGAACTCCCACGATATTACATTGACGACACAGACGGATAAATGAGACATTTGTCATGTTTGTATGCGCGACCCACGTCAAGCTAAGCCCCGACAAGTTGACAAGATCCTCCAATCCGCCGAATAACTTAGATTTACTACACTTAATTTAATTAGAAACGTACAGATGATTGCTTTTGTTTTGCTCTACTGCTAAAAGGAGTATTTAGTTTTGCATGCTCTTTAGGTACCCCTTTACATTAAGTCATACACATTCCGGAGAAGTAACAAAGCCTTGTGACTAATAACATGGTGGCCCGACCGAAAAAGTATGCAGAAGTAGGCCTCTCCGGGGGATCGTAGAGAGTACAGCAAGACTTACAGGTAAACTATGCTGAAAATTTTGAGTCTAAACCAGTGATTACCAAAATGCTCCAGGAGGGTCTACATCATGGGAGGTCCATGGGAGGTTCGACAGGGGTCAATGTTAGTGTAAAAACAATTCGGTTCACAAGTTGTAAGTGTGTAATGTAATGGAAACGGGGTACAGTAGTCCACCGAAACTAGTAAAGTTTTGAAAGAAAACAAGTTTCGGGCCATGTAATTTTTATTTATTTGGATGTTTACCCAAATTGAAAACGTTTATATAGTCCTATTTACATCGATCAAGGTGTAAGAAATAGATTAGTACAGTGAAGTAACCCGATCGGGTTGTAGCGAATTAACAAAGTTACCACTCGCCACTGTACCTGCTCTTATCTAATCAAAATTTTATCATAGTGTACATTGAACGGCGACAATAAGGACTCAGTTTTTCACTTAAATTGTGGTTACCGGCTTAAAATAGATGATCGTCTCTCATGGAAGATATAGGATCTTCCCATGTTTTAGTAAGAGACGACTTAGCGACATTCAGCTAAATGGATGGGCAGCAGCATTTATCAGTTCAAGTTATCTACCATCTTGCTGCGATCACTAACCCGCCTGCCAAGCGTGGTGATTATGTAAATATCCCTCAATAATCCTGGCTTTCCAAGGTCTGTTAAGCGGAGGCCCATGTTCAGCAGTGGACGGAAATGAAACTACATCTGTAGATCGTATCTGCGTATATATTATGTCCTATTCATCTTACGTAAGTATGAACCTCATAGCTCATAGTTCAAAAAACTACTAAAGCAACTGTCTCATACATATTTTTATAGCAGGAAACGTGAATAAGTTTGTCGTACATGTAATTTAAATACCGTAGACATTCATTTTGTTGAGTGTAACGTTTTAGGATATATTCCACTGTAGTTTGCGAGCGCTTCTCTTGTCAAATCACCTCGTTGAGGCCAGCCGAGCGAATTTCATTTGAATACTAGAAAACTACTGTAGTGCACTAATTTTATATGACAAGTTGGAATTTTACGATATTATTTTTTCAATTTGATATCTTTAGATGGAATTTGGCATTGATCTGCATTATTACAAATAACTAAAAATCTGTCATCATCATCATCAGCCTGTTGTAGTTCACTGCTGAACATAGACCTCCCCCATCGATTTCCAGCGGGAACGATCGCTAGCGGCCTGCAACCACTGACTTCCTGCAACCTTTATGAGGTCGTCGATCCGTCGTGCAGGCGGTCGTCCTACGCTGCGCTTGCCAGTTCGAGATCTCCACTCAAGAACTATCTGTAAGAGGAGTTTTTTTGTTGTTGCTATTATTACATTTTAAAAGCGCGGGAAGCTAGTAGCTTATCATTTTGAATAATTAAATTTCCTGTACTTATTCTTACTAAATAAAATATTTTAAAAGATGATTTTCATTACAGTGAAGATCACAGTATCTAGAAATAACAAATAACTAGGTATAGTATAAACGAAGAAAATCAAATCTTTTAAGTTTGAGTTTCTGGCTATGATTTATAGTTACATTTTTCTCGATAGTTTCGTAGATTTATGGATACAAATAAATGGGTCAATAACATTGTGAAATGAGTTCCGCAGACATACCGATTTGATTCTCGATCCGCTTTTATGGTTATCATTTATGCGACTAAACAATATTAGATTTCGATTTAACGATATTTTTATATAGCTAAACAGTAAAGTGAGATTATATTATTGAAAAATGCTTGTACGTTAAATACTTTTTATATTCGTTTGTTTAATACAAACAAAAATAAAAGCAACGAAATGAATAATAAATCAATGATTTTTTTAGGAAATAAATGATTTAAGAGTCTGCACTCCGTTTATTTCCAGAAATACGTCAGGGATCCTCATCCCTGTTCCCTCAACCCTCAACCATGTTTATTTTAGGAAATGATGATTTTTTTAGGAAATAAATGATTTAAGAGTCTTCACTCCGTTTATTTCCAGAAATACGTCAGGGATCCTCATCGCAGCAGCGTCAGGGTATGTAAAACTAATCATACTACGAAGGTGGGTCAACCCACTAAAACCTTTGTACGTAAAAGAGAAGGTATATCCCACTCCGCCTCCCCCATTACTTTTACTTATCTCGGTCTTGTGCCTCCTCTTCCTAGTTATAGGTATACCTTGTTCAAATACTTTCAACAAATATTGTTGTAAGATTGTATATGTTTTACAATACCAATATCATCCATCACAAGTCTTAAAACTTGACCTAAATATTTTTACAAAGAATAACAATCTTAAAGCTACTCAAATTTGCATCAAAACATGTATATCTCGAGCGAAGTTTCATAATCTCACGGCCGTCAGAGCTAATTTAAAAAATTCTTGACAAAATGATTGATAGCTAGAAAGTTTGCTAAGCCGAGATCGAGATGATATCGCAAAAATGCGTAGATTAAGCAACGGAAATCGCAAAGTTTATAAAGTTGAAGATTAACATAAGTACCTATTCAATGATGTTAACTTTCTAGAAATAGACTAGAGTAGAGCTAGTCTTCGCACTTAGACCATGCACTTGTAAAGCACCTAATTTATTTGCAATTTAATTTTTGCATTAATAACCTACACGCGCCGCACTATAACGATCGTGGTTCTAGATCACCAGAGATCTCTTATTATTTCTTCGTGATTTATTTTATTTTATTAGGAACTTAATTAAAGAAACTTAAAGTTAAACTACATTACAACAAGAAAAATGTATATCTAAGGTCAATTATTTTTTTTCCACAGATAGGTACCTAATGTGTAAGAACCAAAGACAAGAAAGTAATTTCCAACGAAAAAACTGCCGCACAACTAACTGACTAACAACTAACTAATGACAAGTTTCTTTAGATATTAGCTTAGTAACATTTTCATCCCCATTTTTAATAAATCAATACGATACAATTTTTTAAATGTACATAAATGTTTAAAACTAAATTTTAAGTACTGCTATCAATAAATTATTTACTACATTAAGGTAGTACGGTAAGAAAACATACTTAAATAGACAGTAATTGCGGTGTCTGGGTACTTTATAACGCAAACTACCCTCTTGGTTGACTTTTACTGCTTTCTTAAAATATACAGTGTCTCCGATCCACATTGTGAGAATAGATACATATTAAAACTTTACTCTAAGTATTATTCACCGTTTCATGTGGCTTCGTTTACTTGATTTTAAGTGAAAATAATCATGTCTTGTGGTTTCCGGCGTGTGGTTTCCGGCTTAGAATAGACCACCCCATGTCTTCCCATGGGTGTCGTAAAAGGCGACTAAGGGACATATGGCTGATGGATGGGCAGCAGCATCTATTAGCTCAAGGTTTACATCTTACTGCGATCACCAATCCGTCTGCCAAGCGTGGTGATTATGGCAAAATCCCTCTATCCTGGCTTGACAAGATCCGTTAAGAGGAGGCCCATGTTCAGCAGTGGACGTAAACGGGCTGTTGATGATGATGATGAATCATGTCTTTAAAATTCCATGTTTCATGATTTCGAAAATAGTTATAAATTGATTAAATTAAAAGTACAGTAATACCCTGGGCTTACGCGATAGGTGGGACCACGGGATAGCCGTGTAAGTCGAAGTCGGGGTTCAACTTTTCCTATAAATACATATAATGTTTGTGTAATCGGGACCAGAGTCTAAAAAACCATGTTTAATAATACGTAAAATTATAAGTGCTCTTTACATTACCACACCATTATTCTAACATGTTTTCCATCTAAGCGATAATACCGTGACGTTTGAATTCAAAGAGAAAGATTTTCACATATTATTCCGGTCGATCAAATATCTTTGCTAATTCCTTTTTTTATTTTAGATTCAAAGTCCTCTTAAGTTTATTTGATAATATTTAGTTTACACTTCTAAAGACAGTGTTTTTCGTTAGATGTTAGGTTAAGTTAGCAGTTAGCAGTGTCACTTGCAGTAAACCGAACACGCCGATGCGCGTGGTGATCAAATATAAAAACCGCGTATCTCCGAATTCGCGTAAAACGGGGTAGCGTAAGTTAGGGTATTACTGTATTGAATTTGACTTCTACATAGGTAGCTGTTGTTAATTTTTTGAATGTATCGAAACCATAATGTTTGTGGTATCAGTCTAGATTTTAAGTTACTTCTGTTGGAGCGTCCGAACCGAATGGTTAAGAAGAATATTGATTACGAGTTGTTGAATATTAAATACTGTATAAATTGTGTACTGTGTTAATTTTATAATAAAATAAGAAGTAATAGTATCGAAGAAAGTGTTTTCATTATACATAATGTATATTTTTCAACGTTCCGACTATTTCCATTCTGAGTTTTTTTATTGTTTACAAACAAATACAAATTCACAAATGAAGGGTGAATAGTGATAAGACTATCGCTAAACAAAAACAACTTATGCATTTTTCTGTCAAAGATTGTAAAGGACATGTCATGTCCGTTCTATAACAACCTACCTACGTAAGCAATTCAACAATGTTATAAAAAAAGTAAGTAAAAGTAAGTCTGATGTCAAATAATTGAATTGATGTCGTTCGCTCGTCCTCTACCTAGATGAAAGACGTCTATAATCTAATAGATTCGACCAGAGAATACCTAGAGATGATAGAGTACAGTCTAGGTTGCCAGCTTTCATCTAGTTTCTATCGCTAACTTAGCTATTATTACAATCTACTCGTCTAAATACGGAGGTTTAATATATTAGAAATCGTTAATGCCACAAATATTCTGTAATTGGTAGATGACTTGCACTTTGATTCACTGAATAAGTTGAGAACCAAACTGTGTAAATATATTAACCGTTTGTAACTTTTGTTTTAAAAATATATTACTGAGTAGTTTAGTAGTACCTTCCTACCACCGTCTATGATCAGGAAACAAGCAGTAGTGTTTACATGTATTACAGATACTTCCCCCTTCACCGTCCCAAGCTTGCAAAGAACTTTCCGATGCCCTCGTAGATAACCAAGGGTCCTCTTGCAGAGGTGGCTTACTTAGAGTTTTGGAACCATATTAGGGCTGGAGCTTTGCCCGTCTTTAGTCTCGCTGAAGTAGCAAAATCCACATCTCTAACTACATACCTATGTCCTGTACGAAAAAACAAAACATGATTATGGTATGGCGACGTTATAGGTGCTTATAATTAAGGTGAATACAGTAAATAATTGAACTAAAGTCGGGAAAATGTTCTTTAAGCTTTAAGGGTTAAGATTTATAACAATTTGGAAGCTTTGCGGCATTTATTTCCTTCTTACAATTTTTAGTTCAATTTATAGACGAATATGAATCAGTAAGAGTTCAATCAAAATATTTATAAGTTAAACGCAGTCGGAGAAGTCTTTATTAAACAAATTTTAATAATTTTGCTAAAATAAATAATTTTCCAATCAAATTGAACGATCCAATAATTATTTGTATTTTATTAAGATCAACAACATTGAACACAACGTCTTTATTACTTACGTTAATAAATAATACACATTAACTCAGTACTAATGGACTTTTAATTATAAACTTCGCTGTATCTCCATATTTGACTATTTCAATTCAGAACAGTATTTCCTGAGATTAGCGCGTTTAAGCAAACAAACAAACTCATCAGCTTTATATATTAGTATATATAGAGTTGTACTTGTCAGAATTACTTATAAAAATTAATTATTTTATAATGCGTACGTCTATCCGGCGATATATGACAAATGTTTCTATTAGATAAATAAACAAATGAAGCCATGATGATATTAATAAACTAGCGACCCGTCCCGGCGTCGCACGGGTGTTATGCTGATGTAATATAACCTTTCTCTCGAATCACTCAATCTATTTCAAAAAACTGCATTGAAATCCGTTGCGTATTTCTAAAGATCTAAGCATACATATGTATGTACAGACAGACAGCGGGAAGTGACTTTGTTTTAAACTATGTAGTGATGCAATATAAGGTATTATTATTATTTAAGTAGACAATATAATGAGAGGAAGGCCAAAGAAAAGATCGATGGATTGTGTGAAAAGTGATATGAAAGAAAAGGAAATTAGTGATAGTGTGACGTGTGATTGGTGACAGGACAGAATGGAAGAAACAAACGTGTTGCGCCGACCCCAAGTAATATGGGATAAGGGCAGGATGAAGAAGAAGTAGACCATATAAAAAGATGCATAATGGGTACCAGGTAAAAAAAATAACCACACTTAAACTTAATGGTTGTAACTGCATAATAAACATAAATGTATATGTACTTTAATCAACATTAATATAAGAACCACATAACCTGTAATTCCAACGACCCACGCACTCTACCGCTAACACATTTATAGTCACGTAGTTACGTTATTGAATAAACCAGTTAGCAATTTTGATCCCTATATAACAATGTTAACCCCAGGTGCGAGGTAAAATTAAACTGCTAGCCTAAAAGGTTTTGTAAGCAAAATAAAACTGTCTAGGGTAAAGGGTTGGGAGGGTCCATAATGATTCCACCCTACCTTAATATTTCAAACCTTGTATGCATCAAAGTTCAGTGATTCTGAGTGATTGAAATTATCGGTGTTCTTAATCCGCTTTGCATTTGAAAATGCACAAGTAATTTTTTTACGGGTTAAAGTTGGTATCTAGTAGTCATCATCATCATCAGCCCGCATAACGTCCACTGCTAAACATGGGCCTCCTCCCGCGAGAGGGTAGTTGCCATAGTCACCACGCTTGGCAGGCGGGTTGGTGACCGCAGTATTATGTTGTACCACACAAGGAAACGCTGCTGCCCGTTCCTTGATATACGATTATTGTAGATGATGTTATAACAATCGGGACCAACGGCTTAACGTGCTTTCCGAGGCACGGAGTGTAGTCCCTCAACCAACCAGACCCGGAAAGTAATCTTAGAATTTACACAAAGATTTTCTGTCCGACGTGTAAACCCACGACCTCCGAGATTTAAAGCGAGCCAAATACCGCTACGCTACAGAGGTATCTTATAGTAATGACAAATCTAACCTAAAATATGAAAACAGTACATGACAAAACTAGCTTCCGCGCGCGGTTTTGCCCTCGTAACTCCGTTCCCATAGGAACTTTAAAATTAAATATAGCCTTTCTGAATAAATGGGCTACCTAACACTGACTTTTTTTTTTATCGGACAAGTAGTTCCTGGGATAAAACTTAAGATTTATATATTGGTGTATGGATTTAGCTTGCTAATTAAAATCTCAAAATAAACTCATTTTAGATGAAAAGTTTCTAAAAAAATCAGACTCCACAATCATAATATTCGTGTGACGGTATGGACGGCACCTATCTCGTTCCAAATTTTATTGCCGTATTCGCTTAATAAAGTTCTTAGGAAACAATGAACCTTCACGGGACCAAGTGAGCTCTGAAGATCCCCAATAGATAACACATCCCATCGACTTGATTGATCTTACGAAAACTGATTTTTACGACAGTTAGACATGATATTCTGTAATTATCAACGACTAAAATATATATACACGCATAGCTTGAGAACGACTTGACCACTTTGGTTGATAGTTTTCCGAATCGTGGGTCAATGTTTTATGAAAGACAATTTTGGCAAATATAATGGGAAATGTCTATACGATGGACAGTTAACACCGGGTATAATATAAAATAGATCCCACAACAACAAATAAATCCCACAACTAAGAATTGAAAATAATCAACTTCTATCAATTTCCTCAAACTGAAAATTAATAAGCGAAAAAACCAATACTGACTTATATTGAAGGATAAAATATTTATTTGGAAAACGTCGTTTTCACTTCTCCCTTGATTAAGTTATTGGCCGTCTTCAAGGCAATTTAATTTTACGCCGACAAGCGGTCTGTTAAGCGTTTTTTTCTCTGCCACTGTGCATCATAATTTACCACGTCCGAGAAACGAGAATGAATGGGATACACTTTATGTGACACAAACGTGTGCCGGTGACAATGTTTTTATTTGTCTCACAATTTATAATGGTGTGAATAGAAAATGAAAAGCACTGGAGTTTTACACTGGAAACGGAAAAGTATAATACAAACGCAAGATATGATGTATTTTATATGGAACTAGCGACCCGACCAGCTTCGCACGGATGCAATGTAGATACGTTTATATTACAGTTGTAAACCTTGAAAGGATGTTAATGCAGTTTTCGGCAAAAGATAGAGAGATTACTCTATGTATTTTTGAAAACTGCATTAAAATAAATTAAAACAGAAGAAGCAGAAGCCACTTCATTCATTCGTCTGTACGAGGATACTAACACCCCATCAAGAAGTTAACATAAGTAAGTTCTTAAGTCATTTCTATCCTAGTAGGTAGTAGCGTTCACTTTTTTATTTAAATTACATTCAAATTCAAACAAACTGAAAATCCATGTTATTATTTTCTAAGTTACCAGAAATGTTGTTCTATAAATTTCTCTTACCTACCTTTTTGTATAATAAATCCTGAGAAACTACTTCTTGAAACAGCTTGGGCTGTTTAATACAAAAGCCTCTTTATTAAGGAAAGGTTTAATCAATATAAATACCCTGGAGAAATCACACCGCGATTACTCTGTGCGATTGTGTGTTGAGAACGTTTGTATAAACTAAGAGGCGTGCGAACTTCTATTGCGCGATGTAGAATTCGTGACGTCATGTGTCTTACGGCGTCAATATTCTTAAGAGAGTTCCAAAGGTTAAGCTTCACTATTACGTATAATAAATTCAATGGAAATATGGACGTAATTACAGATAGATAAGTGTGTGTTTGTGTTTATGTTAAATCCACGTATATTATGTAGGTTTTTTTTCGGACGTACTTACGTAGTTAGCCACGAGGCTTTTGCTACTTCACCGGGCATAAAGGCGAGCAGAGCTCCAGCCTTAATACATGGTTTAAAAACTACAAACTAAACAATCTGCGCAAGAGGGCGCCCCCTGTGGGGCTTTGACCTCGGCTTAGGGCGGTCGCTGGGTATATTATATGTAGGTAAAGAAATAGGCAAGCTAGTAATTTTTTTGCTTGATGGTTGGGAGGCTATGTACTTTAATGTCCAAAATGCAAGTGTCTTAAACATTCAGTACCTTATATTACATTCAAGTGTTACCTTTATTAGTCATATCCGTCGTAATAGCATCTCAACAAACGCGTTCTCACATAACAACTGTGCGATATCTACTAAAAGATGCTATAGTACCCTCCCTAGTGGCTTAATCTTATGTGCAGTTTGTTATTAAGCTTGCTATTTAAACGTACCGACTTGGTACAAGTAATGTTTATTTAGGATGTTAAGCTTAACTTGAACTACAAGGGTATGGAAATTGGAACGTGCGATACTTAAGAAATTAAACGTAAATATGCCACGAGGTTAAATATATTATATTATACTGCTGTCTGCTATTATGACTGACTACATATTATATAGGGTGACTGGTAATTAGTGACCGATACCTAAACACATGGTCATGGACCAAACCTGAAATCGTGAAAAAAAATCAGCTACTCCCTACCATGTGGACGAGTTATGTGAACGTGAATGTATGGAACAGCTGATTTCATTTCGCGATTTCAGGTTTAGTCCCGTAGTAAAATTTGTTTGTTTTCATGAGCACAATCATGTGTTTAGGTATCGGTCACTAATTACCGGTCACCCTATATATTGGAAACCCCGCTGCTTCTGCCTGTCTGTTTGTCTAAACGTAGTAAATTCTAAGAAAACTGAACTGATTTTACTACGGTTACACCAATGGATAGAGAGAATCATGAATCGAATGAAAAAAAAAACTCTCATATCTATACTAACATATAAAGCGAAATAGTTTATTTGCTTGAACACGCTTATCACAGGATTTTTTTTTAATTATTTTAGTGTAAGTTAGCCTATTTATCGAGGAAGGCTATATTTAATTATGTTATGCGGGTGAAACCACGCGTCGGTAGCTATATATAGCTATATATAAACGGTGCCACAAAGCTAGTAAGTAGGTATGTTATTAATTATAAATAATTTATAACATACCAAATCCGATCAGAATGTTTGACATATCTTAGAAACAAACAGCGACATTCTTACTATTTTTCGCAATTTATTATAATAAATTACCATTAACCGGAATTGCGGTACTTTTATTACACTTAATAGCTTATTTATCTAATTCCGTAATCACAAATGCTCCAAGTTTCTCGATTTCATGAAGTAGATGATATATCCTATATGGCTTTAGGTATATGTTATCCTTTTCTAATCCATGTTAGCTGTCTTTTTCTGCCAAACATTTGCTGTCCTTTTCTAATACAGTAAGAAGATTATTATTTTAAAGAGACTTTAGAATTTTGCTAAGCTCCGTACCAACTGAAATTATACTTCGAAATAAAAACGCAGTAAAACGTTGAACAGTATTTTGGCCGGTTGAATTTACCTTCACTTTGTTGTGAGTAAAGGGTTATGGGTGAAGTATTTCACTAACAAAGCTAATTAAAACATTTAGGAGTTCAGCAATTTCAGTTAAAATTGCAATTATTTTGTTTTACTGTTTGCAATTCAGTTGGAATCAAGAGAGATACGTTTTATTTAAGGATTTTGTCTGAAAAATATCCGAACGTAATAGCCAAAGGCTATTTAAAATGATAATGCTTTAGGCAGACTCTTGACCAAACCTTTGCAAGCCAGGGTAGTTGAGGGATATTGCCGTAAACACCAAGCTTTTCAGTAAGATCTCGGGAGTATCTTTTAGCTCATAGATGCTGCTGCTCATCCATCAGGTTAGTCACTTTTTACCTATAGGAAGATACCTACAGGAAGATATGGTGTGGTCTATTCAAAGCTGGAAACCACACGTTTTACGACAGCTTCAACTTCCCATATAATTTTAATATGGGTGTCATCCAGGTTCGGATGGTATACATACGGTGGAGGCGATTCGGCCCCATATAAAAAAGTGGGCCGGTCGCCGTCACGGCGACGTCACCTACCACGTTGCACAGGTAGTAACAGGCCATGGCTGCTTCGGCCACTTCCTGTGCAACGTGGCTCAGAGGGAGCCGGACACTCGCTGTCACCACTGTGACTGTGCCGACGATACGGCACAGCACACGGTGGTGGAGTGTCCGGCGTGGGCCAACGAGCGGGAGGAGCTCGTTGGCGTGGTGGGAGACGACCTCTCGCTGCCGACCATAATTTCGAAGATAGTCCAAAGCGAAAGGTCGTGGGAGGCGGTTGCCTCCTTCTGTAGACAAGTAATGTCACAGAAGGAGGCCGCGGAGCGGGAGAGGGAAGTAGATCCCTCCGCCCACCCGCTTCGCAGACGGCGTGTTGGCCGTCGCCGCGTCGGTGGCGGGCTGAAACCCGCCGCCTACCACCCTAGGCTCGGCCTCGGGGAGTGGGGGACATGGGCCCCGCTCCCTTCGAGGCTGATCCATGAGTAGAGACGCCTCTACACTCCGGGCGTCCCTATAATTGGGCAAATGGGCCACTGTAAGTGTGGCCCTGGAGATCCCGCGGTACCATATTGGCCGTGGGTGCCGTCGGGGGGCCGGATTGCTCATGTGTACCCAGCCCCCACCAACGGCGGATCGAAGGAGTATCCGGGAGGTTTTAGTGGTTAGTAGGGTCCTCTCCTCGTGGTATGAGTTTAGCATACCACGCTATGGAGAGGGCGAGTCCCATATATCCCACCGCCAGCGCGCGAATACGCAGCAGCGGTGGGAATGCGTAAATGCATTTTACCCCGGACAAAAAAAAAAAGTTTCGGATGGTATATTCTATTCTTTCATTTTGCAGTCTCGTGTTCAAATTAGCCTAAATTAACCTAGTATTTCTCTAAGTATAACATTTTTTTTCTTCTTATATTTACATACAGCTTTATGAACTAAAAATATATTTAAAAAACCGGCCAAGTGCGAGTCGGACTCGCGCACGAAGGGTTCCGTTTCAGTAAGGATAAATAAAAAAGCGTATGTTTATGAAATGAAATGTTATTTTATATTTTTATATTCCAGTTGATTGAATGAAAGCTAAATTGCGGTTTACGATTTTTGACGTATTAAAAAAAAACTACTTACAAGATCTCGTTCAAACCAATTTTCGGTGGAAGTTTGCATGGTAATGTACATCATATATTTTTTTTAGATTTATCATTCTCTTATTTTAGAAGTTACAGGGGGGGGACACACATTTTACCACTTTGGAAGTGTCTCTCGCGCAAACTATTCAGTTTAGAAAAAAATTACATTAGAAACCTCAACATCATTTTTGAAGACCTATTCATAGATACCCCACATGTATGGGTTTGATGAAAAAAAAAAATTTGAGTTTCAGTTCTATGTATGGGGAACCCCAAAATTTATTGTTTTTTTTTATATTTTTGTGTGAAAATCTTAATGCGGTTCACAACATACATCTACTTGCCAAGTTTCAACATTATAGTTCTTATAGTTTCGGAAAAAAGTGGCTGTGACATACGGACGGACAGACAGACAGACAGATATGACGAATCTATAAGGGTTCCGTTTTTTGCCATTTGGCTACGGAACCCTAAAAAACAGTAATTTTTTCTTTCTTTTAAAAACACCTACTCCCGCGTTAGGTAAATCCCAGTGTCACGCGACAAACAGCTTTATTACAACTGTCCATGGTTCACACAAAATAAATGGTTTTCCCAGATGAAATAAAAAATAAAACACCAAATAGTGTTTTATTTTTTTACTATTTTTTACTAACTATTGTAACTACAGAGCCAGCCACCAATGTAGTCAACTAGTGCCCTATATTAAATGGACTAACTTGACTTATGTTTTCAGTTTTAAACAAATTGATACAATAAAGTTCTCTATCAAATTCTTTGTAATAAGAGGCAAACCGTTACCCGAAAAACCGTCTTAAACCAAATTCATCCTAAATTCTTTATCCCAAATGGTATACCCAAAGCTCTCATTATTAAATACAGTATATATTTTAACAGTACTTTCTATGCAAAACTCCGATTTCAATCCGTAGTATCAACTCAAAGCTTAGAGGCTAAAGCAAATCCACTCCATTTTCGCAAAGCAGCTACAAACGAATTTTCCTCAACCCGGCCTAAGACCGGAGCTCCCTGAATCGTCACGAACTGCCCATTGTCTTCATCTTACATGTTATCCTAAAGAAAACATTACTTTAAGTGTCTCCTCGCTTAAATATGTGGATTGTGGCCCTTTAATGTTTTTTTTTAACTGAAGAACTTATTTTAGGTTCTAAAAAAAGTTGTATCATTTTAAAGTATATATATCTATACCAATAGACCAATTATTTTACCTATTGGTAAAAAATGATGTTGCTTTCTATTGAAAGCAACATCATTTTTTGAGTGTCATATGCTATATTTTAAGTTAAAGGTGCCATGGGAACGGGGGCAGCAAGTACTAAAACTACTAAACTAAAACCAGACACCTTATAACATAACACGCTACTGAGAAATATTTACATCACGTTTTTAAGAAATCCATGTAGCTTACCTAATACAGTAACAATAAATGATTAAAGGTAATGAAATGACCATGAAATAAAGAGATTTTTGTCAAAGTCCTAGCTGTTGTTTTTTTTTCGGATGGACATATGTAGTTAGCCCCGAGGCTTTTGCTATTTCACCGGGCATAAAAAGTAGCTGTTGTATTACGTAACTGGTTCTCCTAGGTATGCTGC
Source organism: Nycteola revayana (assembly GCA_947037095.2). Taxonomy (NCBI): domain Eukaryota; kingdom Metazoa; phylum Arthropoda; class Insecta; order Lepidoptera; family Nolidae; genus Nycteola; species Nycteola revayana. The sequence continues at coordinate 11,074,939 of OX344857.2, read as the reverse complement.
ACTGTTTTTTAGTTCTCGTGATTGTGAGTTATTTTAGCTTTCTGCCATTTTCCCCCGTTTAAACTTTTACATATAGGCTTGTATTCCTCCTTGCTCGCCATATTCTTAAAGAGAGATCGAACTTGAACATGAAACCTTTTTTGTGAATGTATACCTAGTGGTAAACTTTTTTAAATAACAGACTAAACTACGAAGCGGCCGTAGCCCAATGGCTAGGGCGTCGGACTTGTGATCTTGAGGTCGCCAGTTCGAACCCCACCCATTGCACTACCGACGTAAACCCACTAGTAGCACAAGTAATTTAGCTTAGCACGAAGGGGTTATCAAGAATACAAGTAGACTGCAAAAACTCTGCTAGTAGTCTATTTATAAAAAATAAAAAAACTTTAGGAGATTCCTAACATTTTCTCTACAATGCAATGCAAATGTATGCGTTATAACTAAGTTCTGATTCAGTATAGTTACATGGCAGTTTGATGGTAGTAGTTAGAATGAGCTGTCAATTATTGTTATGCAAGTTCAGTTTTGTGCCGCGTGGTTTTGCGCTTAGAATAGATCACCCTATGTCTTCCCATGGGTGTCGTAAGAGGCAACTAAGAGATATTCAGCTGATGGATTAGCAGCAGCATCTATCAGCTCAAGGTTAGTTTAAACGAAATGCTATAACCAATCCGCCTGCTCAGCATGGTGATTATGGCAACAATAAAATATTAAACTTCGGGTATTAAATAGACCCGTAATCAACTTATGCTGGCTGTTTAATTTTCACATTTATGTGAAATTATCTCCACGGAATTTTTCACACGATTGGACCCGATTCTGCTCCAATAGGTTATAGTATTGTAAAGCTTTTGTTTTCTTTTCCAAGTTACACAAACGGCCAGTGTGCCAAATATTTACAAATTCTTTTTGCGTAGTTTGGCAACTGTCAAAAAACATGAAAAACCTTGAAAATTTATTCTGTTAAAGTTTTTAACGTTGTATTTGGGAAATCTTTCTAAATCCTCTTTACAAACGCTTCTCTGAAGTGCAATATTAATGAAAAATTTTCTGTTAACTCTGTAATACAAGAAACAATAGGTATTGTAACTTCTGATATTTACAAATACATTTTGCGGGGGCAACGAAATAATGTTATCAGTATACGTGACATTACCTTCTGTTAAAGGGATAGAATATATTTCAAGAACTCAGAAGCATTAGGTCGAATGTGCCATTATACGTGAGAAACTTCGTCGTATGTGCATTTATCGTAAACTGGTGCTTACGACCAAATGCTTCTGGAGTAATATTACATCCGTCTTTATGCTTCTGAATTCTAAATTTTAAAAATACCGTATTCTATCTCGTAAATACACAGTGCTATTCATAATAAATAAGTAGGTAGTGTAAGAGTTAGTAGATAATAATAAACATAGTTTTAGCTCGCCCTTGTACATGTTGTTTCTTTATCTAAAATGTATTGTTACTTGTTTTTTTTAATGTGTACAATAAAGAATAAGAAAAAGAATAGATGGTATAGGTAAGGCCTTAAAGAAAAAGATGGTAATTTTCACCTTATTCTACAGATAAGTTGATCACTGCAGTATCATCTTTTAAAACACATAAGTGCAGTGTAACGTGCTATCTGGAGCACTGAAGGTAGTCCTTCAGATAACCAGACTCAGCAAAAAGGCAGCTATTTACTTAGGTACTTATTATTAAAACATATATGACTTAGAAGTTAGTCAAGACTTATAATAACTTACTTACTTGACTTATAATAACTTGTTAATTGTAACTACCAACCTTTTTAACTAATTCTAACATATTCAGCTTTGGTTGAATAAATAAGTATTGTAATAATTTATCAACGCAGGAAGATAATCTTTATACCTACAAACTTTTGCGAATGCGCCAATTTTCCATGTTCCAATGATTATTTATTTACGAAAAACTTCCTAATGTTAGGAAGTTTACGGTACAATAATAACCTAATATGAAGACGAAAACGTACAGATATTTGAATAACAAAGTCTTTGGCAGACATAATTTTGATTTCGAACGTGAACTCCTGTCACGTTTTCCCGCCCAAAGTGGTGGCAGACGCCATCTTGAAACGTGACGTTGACTCTTGACGAGCACGCCCGTTGACGCTTCGTTCCCTATTTAAATATCGCGCTTCTTTTATTCGCCACCTATTTCGTTTTAACAAATAGCAGATCAAATGTATCGTGGCCTCTATTGTTCTATGTTGATTGACGGGTGTTTTTTTATTTTTTTTTCCGGTTCTTTTATCTTAAATCAATTTTTACTAGTGACAGAATTGTTCTTCATTAATTTATCTATAAAATGGTGCGCAGATTGAAGAGATTACGTGGATTACCAATTACAATTACAATCGCTAAAACGTCTCCAGAAATTCTTACCGTTTCAGACGAAAGTCACTCTTGCTCAATCGCTTCTTCTTCCTCTATTAGACTACGCTGACGTTTGTTTCTTAGATGCAACAGAAGAACTCTTCGACAAGCTCGAACGTCTGCAGAATTTATGCATCCGCTTTATCTTCGGCCTCCGGAAATACGACCATGTGTCGGAGTTTCGGCTGCGGTTAGGGTGGCTGCCTGTTCGGCGGCGTCGAGATTGTCATATATTATCTCTCCTCTTCTCTGTTCTTCACAACTCTAATGCCCCCTCTTACCTCAGTGAACGCTTTGAGTATTTGGTACCTAGGGATAAGCCATGTCGTACTGCTACTTCACTTCTTCTTAAAAATCATCCTCATGTTTCCAGTCGATATGATGGCTCATTTTCTGTTCGTGCAGTGCGGCTATGGAATTCCCTACCACAAGCTATTCGTTCTAGCTCATCTATAAATGCTTTTAAGAGAAGAACGAACGAATATTTCTTATCTCTGTAATGTAATGTATAAATATATAAGTAGTCTATTATAAATATGTAGGTATTTTATTTAAGTATGGTATGTAAGTATTAGGGTGTATGTTTATCTTATTTTTATTGATTTTTTCATTTTATTTTATATACCGTTCAGGTATACATAAATTGTTTGTTGGTTGTACACGGTAATGCCCTATGTTCACAATTTTTTTCTCATACTCGGGGTTTGCTGGAAGAAAATTCATAAATGAATTAAGCTCGCCTTTTTGCTATTTGTATTTCTGCATAATGTATGTATCTTTTGTGTTTCTATGTGTGCAATAAAGAATAATAATAATAATAATAATTACCAATCGAGAAATTAATTAAATAGTCGAGGAACCGAGGCAAAACGAATTTTTCGGTAGTAGAGCACTCTCTCATCATCATCATCAACAGCCCGTTTACGTCCACTGCTGAACATGGGCCTCCTCTTAACAGACCTTGGCAAGCCAGGATCGTAGAGGGATATTGCCATAATCACCACGCTTGGCAGACGGATTGGTGATCGCAGTAAGATGTAAATCTTGAGCTAATGGATGCTGCTGCCCATTCATCAGCCAAATGTCCCTTAGTCGCCTTTTACGACACCCATGGGAAGTCATGGGGTGGTCTATTCTAAGCCGGAAAACACACGGCGAAAAATGGTCCTACATTCTTTAAATTATTAGCACGTAGAATAGGATTTTGTTCTAGGGACCCGTTAATACTATAGTCACGATTTGCTAATATTCACGATTATACTTACGTCGTGTCGAAGCGTTCCATTAATCACTAATACAATCGCACGTACAAAAGCTCGTTATGACGCAAATCGTGCTGAAATTTAACGAGTACGAACAATTATCTGACATCATAATTTAGACTGATCATTAAGATGTCATAATTAAGAAGTTTTGCTCATTATGTTTAATAAACGACGACGGATCTTATGAGTAAAGTATTTAATATGAATAATGTTTTCATTAAATGCGTATTTGCTCATAAGTCTAGAGCTCAGAAGCGTAAGGTCCGATGTGCAATTATACGCCAAAAACATTTGTCGTATGTGCCTTTATCGTAAACTGGCACTTACGACCAAATGCTTCTGATATATCATAGACATCCGTCCTTATGATTCTGAGGTCTAGAAGTACATACATACATGTAATATTCAGAACTGATCAAATACAGTTTTAAACAGCACAAAGAAGTATTTTCAGGTTCTATTTATATAAAGAGCAGAATTTATTTTGTTCTTGAATCTTTTCAGGTAGGTAATACAAATTTCTCTTTGTTTTTTACATATTTTCGATCTTATTAAACAACGTGCAGTAGATTGTACAATTTTTTTTAATGTGTGGCATAATTAATTTTTTGCTGTTTACATTACAGTAATTATAACATCAGCCAGTGTTGGCTTTGTTAAACAAATTATAATTAAAATAGAACAATGTTATTGTCGATCGAGCGTTATAATTTAGTACTACTTAATCTAAACCTGTGTATTCTAAACTTGGGTTTAATTATCAAAATATTATTTTTGGTTTTGATCAATTCACTTAATTTGTCAAATTCTATATTTTTCTATAGTTCATTAAAAATATAAAACAGACACACAAAAAAATATAACTTGGTAAAAAATGTTCTATATTACCACAGTCCCCATTATTCCGCAATTTTATTCACCAGAAAGAGAACTAGGGAAGCGCACTTGACCTGTTTTTTCATAAACAATATACAATACCGCATCGTGTCCTCAGTGAAAGGGTAAAGGATAATAAATTCCTTCCAGCAAAGACTTGATTTATGAGAACTTACAATTCAGATTGTTTCGGTGCTCCTCACATTATTTATGAGCTAATTTGCATTAGACAGTTTTTATCTTTAAAATATTTTATGTAAGTAAGCCTGGACTTGGGAATCTTAATGGCTACCAAATTGTTGAGAGTTCTTTCTAAACGTTCTTCTAAAATAAAACATTATAATATACATTTTAAAGCAGAACTCAAAAGTATGAAACCGTATTTACATAAAACTTCCATTTGTTTGTTTAAGTGGGTATATTTTCTTTCCAATATAATTATTCCCGGAACAATAATGAAGCCCGAACCTCGGCTTTTCTTAACTCAAAACGACTTCCAACCTTACTTAAGCACTTATTCAAAGTTTACAAGCGTAACAAAAAGTGCCTTTTGTAATTAATTAAACGGTTTTGTCCAGAGCTCTATGAAAGGGTAATCACCAACCCTTCAGTTGAACTACAATCATTCATTGTAATCGGCGATAGTTATACGAGTATGTAAAGGGCTGAGGACGATAATTGTCTCGCATTAAGTCATCTTCCCTCCTGCCTCGGACTTTGACTTACTGAAGGGCCGCATCGACTCAGCACTTCCAAGCCGACCGAGCTAGTCATCAATTTTTTTTTATAACGGCGGCGCCTGTTTTCAACACCGCAATCCTTGTCGATAGAAGCCCTTGTAAAAAGGTTTTAGGGAGAAATTATGGGAATATTGAAAGCTTAGAAGCCTGCTTTTCGTAGATTATGAGTTTGAATTTTGCTTTATTGGCCCTTAATAGGATGGGTTCGTATGCCGATAAATTCCATTGTGTGGCCAGACCCTTGTGAAAAACGTCGTTATTTCAGACATTACTTTTAATATGAGCTGTATTAAAATGCCAATTTCGTAAACAACGCTATAATATTTTTATGACCTCTGAATACGGGTATTAGATATATAATAACTATAGTACTTGTCTAGACTCTTAGGATATTAAGATCGTGTTGAATAGATACTCAATTTTGTAATCAGGGGACACTAAAGTATAATGACTCTAATACATACAGTATAGTTACCTATAATGTATGTATTAAAAGCCGTTATACTTTAATGTCAGCTTATTAAAAATTGCATTTTGTTCGAAACCCTGAGTTCCATGGAAACCAACTTCCTGCTTTATTTAATTGACTCAAACAAAACAACGCTCAATCTACTGGAGCAGTGCAGCAACTGAACGTGTAGAACCGTAGCACAAAACTACTTACACATAATGCAACTTTAACTAGCTCGCAAATTTTAGTTTACTTCAGTATTGTAAGTCTATGTATAAGTAAAACTTGCTCAAACCATACAAACTTTATTTGCTTATCTTCTTACCAACAAAACACGCTTTGTTTCGCCAAGCCTCATGTTTATTGTTGTTTTTCAACTAAATTTGTTAAACAATCGTCTTAATACTCACCTCACGTTATATGAGTTCCAGCATTATGTGTTTATATATCCAAGTTAGGATAAAATACAGAAGGGAATGTTGAGAGGAAATCCACTCGTCCTCATTTAACGACCCAACATTTTTAGGATACTACGCTATACGCCGTCCATTTTATATCAGCTATTTCATATTATATATTTCAATTTTATCTCTGCTTTAGCACCGACGCGTTTTATAAGCTCATATCTTATTGGTGGAATGTCTGTATAAGATTTGCTGCAGCAGAATTTTCTGGACTTCTGATAAATTAATTTCCTTTTGCATTGTATGCGACCGTTATAAAGTCACAATGCGGATGTTTATTTCTCAATGCATCTTTAAATTTTAAGGATAATAGAATATTGTCATCGCTTATACTCTTTCACTAAAGAGCCATGCCAATCTGTATAACGATAATATGGCGCAAGATAGGAGCCTCCACGTGGCGCCTTATATAAGCAGCTAGACTTGACAACGCAGATTCTAGGCTGATTATTACCACAATGTTTTAACAAAATCATATTTCTACAACATTATCATTGCCGTCATTGTAGAAGAACGGGTATTGGTGTCCCGTAACCCGCTCGTGTTGAGAACTTGTATATATAGCCTCAAGTCACGTGCAAACTTGACATTATTTGACGTTTTACGTCTGACGTAAAATCATCATTATCAGGCAGGCGACTATTGACGATTTTTTCATAGTCACTACGCTTAGTAAGCGCGTTGACGTCCTTCGTTTCTATCATACACTAGTAAACGCTGTTCACTACCAATGGCGATGGGGACCAACGACTCAACGTTGCGCCGTGAACCACTCGTAAATATTTTGAACATGTTTGACACCCATAGGAAGATATGGCTGGTCTATTCTAAGTCAGAAACCATAACGCGAGTTAAAAAAAACACTGTTGAATTCAATAACATCGAACGCTGAATCGCTGACCAAGTGAAATAGCCATACTTAAGTAGCACGCCATTTTGTACAATTTAGTGCATAATCTTCAAATCGAGTGTATTCATTCATATTTCATTACCTATAACTTTTCGTTGAAAGCCCATAATAAATTTGGTAAGTTCATGTTAAAGTCTTCTCAACCATCTCGTACAGCCTTACCCCGTAGGTTACGTGGATACTGCTATGGCTTTTTTTTAATCTTCATCATCCTATTTCTGCTATACTCGTATGTATTATAAAGTGGAAGAGTGTTTTTGTTTAAGCGAGCTAATCTTAGGAAGTATTGTTCCAAAATATTTTTCAATAGAGCCTATGTTACTCCTGGATTGAGTAACTTTCTATTAGAAAGCTTTTATATACAGGGTTATTTGTAAAACACCGGTAACCTCTCAGGACTACGTTACTAACATCATAATCAACAACTTTTGTTCTATGACTTTTAAAAATTCATCATATTTTAATTCATCACTTATGTGATTATTTACTTTATGTGATTTACACACAAAAATAAAAATATTTAAATTCAACGCTCTAAATGTTACGAAGTCTATGCGAAGCAAAAGAAAGCAGACAGTGCGCGGCAATGTATGTAGGTACAGCAAAATACAGAGTAGAAGTGATGTGTTAGATAGGACAACGAAATATTGAAGGTTTGTTTTTGGTAAATGTATTATGTTTTGTAAAAAGTCGTAGAACAAAAGTTGTTGTCCTGAGAGGTTACCGGTGTTTTACAAATAACCCTGTATATTTTAAAGGCCGTGTGGTTTCCGGCTTAGAATAGACCACCCCATGTCCTCCCATGGGTGTCGTAAAAGGCGACTAAGGGACATATGGCTAATGGATGGGCAGCAGCATCTATTAGCTCAAGGTTTAACATCTTACTGCGATCACCAATCCGTCTGCCAAGCGTGGTGATTATGGCAATATCCCTCTACGATCCTGGCTTGCCAAGGTCTGTTAAGAGGAGGCATAGGCCATGGCATGCATGCGAGGCATGTAACATGGGTTCAGCAGTGGACGTTAACGGGCTGTTGATGATGATATATATTTAATTATGAAGTTCCTTCTGGAACGGGAGATACGCGCGTACAGCCACGCGCGGAAGCTAGTCGCTAGCTAGTAGTAAACATGTTTTAATATTATTATGTTTTATTAGAGCCCCCGCACATTGGCCACTTAGTGGCGGCCACTAAACGCGACCACCAGTGGTTCCGCTAGACCACTACACGCCGCCACCAGTGGCAGCCACTGGTGGCTGCATCAAGCCACCAGCGGCTGCGTCTGGTAGCGGCGTCAAGTGATTAAAAATGTTAAATACATCAACAAAACGCAGCCACAAGTAGGTAGCGAGCGCGGTCGACTCTCGCAGCTTGTGGCTCGGAAGCGGCCACTCAAGCGCTCAGTGTGCGCCGATTCTGTATAAAATGTATGAAGAAACACGTCCGCAGCTTGTGGCGGCCACTAGCGGCTCAAGTGTGGCAGCCACTAAGTGGCCAATGTGCGGGGGCTCTTAATATAAAAATTAAGGTTTTGTTAAATTTCTATGAAAGTATACCAAATTTTAGGCTGGTTGTCGGTCTTTTTAGGGTTTCGTAGCCAAATGGTAAAAAACGGAACCCTTATAGATTCGTCATGTCTGTCTGTCTGTCTGTCCGTCCGTATGTCACAGCCACTTTTTTCCGAAACTATATGAACTATAATGGTGAAACTTGGTTAGTAGATGTATTTTGTGAACCGCATTAAGATTTTCACTCAAAAATAGAAAAAAAAACAACAAATTTTGGGGTTCCCCATACATAGAATTGAAACTCAAAATTTTTATTTTTCATCGAACCCATACTTGTGGGGTATCTATGAATAGGTCTTCAAAAATGATGTTGAGGTTTCTAATGTCATTTTTTTCTAAACTGAATAGTTTGCGCGAGAAACACTTCCAAAGTGGTAAAATGTGTCCCCCCCCCCCTGTATCTTCTAAAATAAGAGAATGATAAAACTAAAAAAAATATATGATGTACATAACCATGCAAACTTCCACCGAAAATTGGTTTGAACGAGATCAAGTAAGTAGTATTTTTTTAATACGTCATAAACCGTAAACCGCAACTTACCTTTCATTCAATCAACTATTATTAACATCGATCAGAGTTACAAGGAACTACAAGAACGTTTATACTATGTTACTTGTTGTATTCTTGATATCAGAAATAGGTAGGCACTTGCAACTAGTAGGTACGGAACCCTTCGTGCGAGAGTCCTACTCGCACTTGGCTGGTTTTGTACTGAGTAATCTCTAAAATGTCTGCACCGGTTTTAATAGGAATCTCGCTGTTAGATAGCTGATGTCATAACATTGGCTACTATAATATATAAAAAAAAACCTCATACTATAAAGTATCAGTTCTAAAAAAAAGTTAACTTTACATTTTTTTTTGCATTCATTATGATCTTTATTGAAGTTGCAATTTGAATTTACATAAAGGATGTAGTTTAGCTCTATCAGTAAAATATAATATTTAAACTAATTTTCATTATGTAATGACTCGTTCCAAGTTTCTAATTATAAACATAATTCAGCTAATCACCTTGTATTATGTTAATCCTTGTAGGCAATTCCGTGGTTAATTACTATAACATCAAATGAAAGTCAAACATTATCTGTATTACATTAACACGTGAAGAGTCAGTGAGTAGAATTTATTTTAAAGAAAACTTTGCACTCAAGCTTGAAAATTCGAATCAGGAAAACTAGAAGTGAAATTGAAAATAAAGCCCGGTGTAATGAGGCGCATTGTGTAGCACAGCTCAAGTGGCAGAGAGCTGGATATGTAGCCAAAAAGACAGACTCCTAGTTCTAACTATTCTTAATTGAATAGTACAGGAACGAACTATATGAAGACCGCAAATGCCGTAGAAGGGCATCGTAAGGATGGTGACCATAAATTGGATAAAACGGAGCCAAAATGCAAATGGTGGACAATTGAAGGAGGCCTTTACCGGTATGGTTTAAATGGCTATAATGATGACGGATTATGACCAAAAATAAAAGCGAAGACGACTCTGAGTTTAGTCTAAATAAAACTTGAAGTAGTTATCATTATGAAGACTGAATTTCAAGGCAAAGATAATATACCTATGCTTGCAACGACGGAGAAGCATAGCTTATAGAATATTTTATTAAGGTTAATATAATTAGCTTTATAATATTGTCGACTGTCTTGTTGATTTTGCGTTGCGTTCGACTGAAAGTAATGTCCCAGTTCCGTCAAAAAATGTCACAAGATTTTTAGAAACCTAAACACCAGCTCCACCCTCACCTGATCAATAGTCTTCAATATGCTTTACTGCCGTGGTCCAAATCAGTGAGTTTCTAAAAGACATGCACACAATTAAGTAAGGGTATTATTTTTCTTTTGAAACATTCCTTTTTAATATCTTAGAACCGTATAACATTCACAGATGAACATGGCCATATTCTCATGGCAGGGTTTTTTGCTATAGTCACCACGTTTGGCAGGCGGGTTTTTACCGCAATATTGTATGAAACACACATACATAAAACCGCTGCCGATCCCTGGTACATAATAGCAAGAGATGATGTTATAAAAATAGGGATCAACAGCTTAACGTACTTTCCGAGAACGAAGAATAATCCCTCAACCAACCAAAAAGAAATCTTAGATTTTACATAAAGATATCTTTACCGCTGGAACGATCAAACCCAAGACCTCCGGAACATAAAGCAAGACTTATCCGCTTACCGTTACGCAACGGAGGTTGTAACATTTAACATCGTATGTTACTGACAGCTAAACCTGTTGCGGCTCTCTGCCAAATTAAACAAGTGACTGTTAAGAATCCTATTGTGAAATTCAGAAGGAATAATCGAAAGAATTAGATTACCTGCAGGTTCTGATAAACTTTTGCTGACTTAAAATATTGTTAATGTTCTTCAGACATCTGGGATTGACGGTTCGATACCCTCTTAAAAGTAATGGACCATTTGCGCGGAACTGTGAGGCAAACAGTTACGGTTCACCGGTGGTCTATTATTTTTGGCAGGACATATATCGTTAGCCACGAGGCTTTTGGTGCTAGTATCCTCAATACCCTTTGAAATAACAATACTCTTATTCTGTCCTCAAACAATGTTTTTTTTTTACTATATTTATTGAGAAATAAGATCCTCCCAAATACCTTAATATTTTTAAAATAGAAATGATTTTATTAAATAATCTTGTTTCTATGATCCCCAAAACTTTAAGTGTGAAAAACTGACAATCTAATATCTTAATTGAAGTTATATTACCACGTAAGTCATTTCTGGCGCTCACGACATGTTGTTCCTATTTTCGATGGCTTCGAAATTGTTTTGTTCAGCTAATTTGAAAGGGCTAATAGAATAGAATAGAATTAGCTAGTAGGGTTCATCAAATAGAACCCTATAAAATAATGCTAAAAGTAAACTGTTACTGTTAAAGTGTTAAAACTTCAATGTCAATCCAGTGTTCATAAAAAACCTAACTGGACTGTACTTAACCCACTAACAGTGGCTTAAGTAACTGTACTTAAGCCACTGTTAGTCTAAATATAGACAATCCACTGCACTGGACTGGCAGTGCAGTGGATGGTCTATATTTAGACGATGCTAATACTGGATAGTCCCAGCTATTGACTTTGTATAAATGGACCACAAAGTGTAAAGTCTCTCAACCCTATTCCATCATCAAATAGGTACTGACAGCCTAAGGACTTATAACATTGGCCACGAGTGGAATATATATTTATGTTATGACTATATTTATTCAATATCACACCAGTTCCATATATCTTTTTCTATCTTTCAATATTTTTACAGTAACCTACCTTTTTGATTCTGAAAATATGTTGTTTTATCTAATTTGTTAAGTTTATTCTTAAAACAATAAAATAACAGATAATTTTAGTATTCAATTAGCCTAAATCAACATCACCTACCCACATCAGATACTTTTTGAATTGTATCAGTACCGAATACCCACACAACGAAAATGAACGAACAACTAAACAAAAGAATTAAAGAACACAAACAGTATTGGCTACCTTCAAATAAAATCGTTAAAAAAATTGAACATAGTTAATGGTTTTGAAGGTACCTATGTTACTTTTGATGCTGATAGTAAAAAATATTGAACTGAGATTAATTTAGTTGCTTTGTAGTTGCATTGAAATTAGCGGCACATCATCGTTGTTACACCTAATTAATAATATAATTCTTACTACCTAACTATACCTATTCATGTACAACCTTACCAACGACATCAACGCTGATTTAGACATTCTGTAGATTTATTTTGTCACATTTCCACTCATTAAGCTTCTATACAAACTCCCCTACATCAATTCAACCATGAAACGCGAACCAAACAGCGATTTTTCACGAGAATAACCTCCTATACAAAACTAATAACATTGAAAGTAAGGTTAGCTTCAATATTTACATGAACAAAACAGATACAAGCTACGTACACCGGTAAAAAGTAATGTTTAGTACTTACGTGAAACCGACGGATGAGAAATACGAGTCGCACATCAATCGAAACACCAAAAAACGTCAACCACCGAATACATTCATATACAACATGACACAAACGTAGTAAGTGTGTAGTGAGAGCACATGTAGAGGCGTAGACTGCCGGCACGCGGCCAGTCAATCAGCTGATCGCGTAGACAGTTAATCAATCGGGGAACTAACTCGGAGAAGCTTCTCGCGGGTTGTTGACACCAAGGAGGCTACCGACAGTGTCATGGTCCATTCACTCCGGCTGCGTAGCATCCACCGGTGGCGGCATTTCGCGAGCTACAAGCGGGCGGCCCCGCCGCACTCGCCGCCACACTAATCAGTAATCGTTGCTGGGAAGGGAGGCTGCGTCGCTGTTCCCTCTCACCCCGCGCCCCACCCGGTCCCCGCTCTCACAACCCCCGCTCGTAGCCTACTACATCCGATCACGATTGAGAGATGGGGAAGTAGGTAGAATAAGGTATTCATGTCGATGAAAATTTCACAGATCATTTTCTTTCGTAATCATATATTTATTGATTTGTAACTTTCGTCTATTAAACATGATGAATTCATAGCTGAATGTTGTTGGACCAACAATATTGTGTATGAATTTTTTAATAAATATAAAATGAATTAAATTAATCATATTGAAGCTAAAACTTATCTGGTTCATGGTAACAGTAGTAACCATAAACGATACCATCACTTGGTACCTCTACATTTGAGACATATTCTCTGACTCAAGAGCCAAATTTTCAGGGGTGACACACTCCTATTAAATATTCATTCGTGGATTGTAAATTAGTGAATTCTCTGGGATAACAGGGTGCCTCTAGAGGCGATAAGGCTCGAACAAGACCAACACTTACTATGGAATTAGCAGCCCTAGCTATAAAAGCCACAGGCAACGATGCGTGGAAACCAATGTCTTTGATTATAATTATGTGACAACTTTGTCTAAGTGTTTGAGAAGAGGTAATACTAAGAGTTATGAAATGCTAGTGGAAAATTAAGCCTAAATCTTGGAACTTCATTTTATAGCAAAAGTTTATAAATAATTCTCTTCCCGCGCGAGGTTTCACCCCCATAACTCCCGTACCCGTAGGAACTTTAAAAATTAAATATAAACATAAGTCTTCCTCGATAAATGGGCTATCTAACACTGAAAGAATGTTTTAAATCGGTCCAGAAGTTCCTTAGATTACCGCATTCAAGCAAACAATCAATAAAACGATAAAGTATATTTATCTTTTGTTTCAAAACTTTGTAGAAACATTGCTTAATAAATTAAAAGTTTGTAGGACTTTTATTTTCTTGTTATAAACTATTGTGCATTGTCTTCTGAATATGTCCACGGAATTTAATAAAAATAAATTAGACCTCAGATTAAAAATAGCTTCCAAAATGTCGGTTATGAAATATAATAGGTACTTTCACACCACGGCCCTGCGGTGCGCAAGCGCGATGACTCGACGTCAAGAGCCGATCTTATGACTGGCTCGCACATCTTTTAAAATGCACCGACTCGCCCAACACTTCTACAATCTGGACATTCAAATTGAGCTTAAGTTGACACCGATCGAAACCACCAGCCCCGCGATATTCAACTCTAATCTCAAGTCATTAAAGTCAAATTTCGTCCTTAATTCATTATCGCGGTGGAAGCGTATGTGATAATTTTGGACGCTGACCCTGCAACATCGTTTGCACGTCTCTTGTTTATGTGTATAATTGTAGCACGAGAATACTTACGGAAACATGTATTCGGTGAAATCATTTGATCTTACGGGCTAAGTAGTTAAATGAAGCATATTACGAAAATGAATAAATTTAATATTTTAGAAAGTTATTTATTGCAAAATTTTTTGTTTTTACTAATTTGATGTTTTGTTACTGTTTGTTTCGTAAAAGCATAAAATTTAAACAAGAAAATAAAATTGAAGTGTCTTTTTATCATGAAGAAACAACAGAGTTTTACTTAATTCATATTTTTTTATTATATTATTATTATTCATGTACTAATAACGAAACCAACATTAATTTTAATATTTTTATTTGTCTGTTTGTGTGTCTGATTGTTTCGACAATTCAGTAGTTAAGGGTTGGACTGATTATGACAGCACTTTAATTTGACGATAACTTATAATAGCCCTATTTTGAGCGGACAAAGTCGCTTATTAAATTAAAGTATGGAAAATTAAACTTAACTTTTATAACAATATTATAATCCCACATCACAATACAAGAAATTGCACTTATTGCTTAAAATATCAATACTGATGAGTATAAAATCATGTACTCGTATCCTTATAACACTTTTTGGTAAAACCTTGTAATCTGATTCAGCTTAAATTTACGTTTCAAGTCGTTGCCACCGGACCATTAACCAAATAATATTAAATTACAAACTTTGGCTCGACTGGGGATTACCCATGTCACTTAACTAATCAATTCCATTCTATAGAAGTTGTTAATAGAACTTAGTAGTTTTCTTCGACTAAGAGTGAATTTTAATCTGGAAAAACGACGATATTTTTTGTGTCTTTCTTGAATTCTTTTTCCTATATAGCTGAGACTTGAATAAATATTTTGATTTGAAATTAGCAAAGCAGTAGTAGGAGTAATTAATACTTGATACCGTAGTAGCTTTGTCTTTAATTATATAGTAACAGTTCCTTACTGTGCCGTAGCAATTCAGTGCTACGAAGTTGTTATAATTTACTGCGTTGTAGTAGTTTTCTACTACGCTTTAGTGACACTACATTGGTTTGTAGCTTTAAAGTGCTTTAATAGTTATTTATCTACTACGCCGTAGTTGCTTCTCATTGCGTAACAGTAATTGTGAATCATCGTCATCATCCAGCCCGTATAACGTCCACTGCTGAACATGGGCCTCCTGCCGGGGAGGGTATTTGTAATAATCACCACGCTTGGAAGGCCGGTTGGTGACCGCAGTATTATGTTAAAACACACAAAGAAACGCTTCTGCACGTTCCTTGATATACGATTATTTTAGATTATGGTTATAACAATCGGGACCAACGTAACGTGCTTTCCGAGGCATGGATGGTAGTCCCTCAACCAACCAGGCCCGGAAAGAAATCTTAGAATTTACACAAAGATTTCCTGTCCGGCGTGTGGTTCGAACCCACGACCTTCGCGATTTAAAGCGAGCCAAATACCGCTACGCTACGCA
The DNA here is from genome assembly GCA_947037095.2 of Nycteola revayana. Taxonomy (NCBI): domain Eukaryota; kingdom Metazoa; phylum Arthropoda; class Insecta; order Lepidoptera; family Nolidae; genus Nycteola; species Nycteola revayana. The sequence continues at coordinate 11,059,096 of OX344857.2, read as the reverse complement.
GTATGCCCTGTTATTGTTTTGTGTAATTAAGAAAAGCACAGTAATTGAAAAGGCATACATTTTACGCAGTAGTCTCTATTACGCGGGAATTTGTGTCCATAATATTTCCTTAGTGCGTTGTAGTAGTTCAGTTTTTTACTACATTAGTCCTAATTTTTACTTTCGCTATTCAAAAGCAAAAATTTCACCACAGATGCTTGTAACTTTATCTATACTCTGATTACAATCCGCCTGCCACGTATTTTATTTTTCTTACAAAATTATTAAATACTAGCGACCCGCCCCGGCTTCGCACGGGTACAATACTGATAATTATACTACATAATGTCTTTAAACTTCTAACAAACGGGCGAAATTTGGTCAAAACAAACAGAAACAAATTAATATAGGTACCTACTAAAACTCAGTGAAATAAGTAGGTGGGTATACTTTTATCGTATGAAATACCTATACTCTTCAGAACTAACAATACAACAAACACTAAATAAATAGGTATTCAAGTATCTATCCATCATAGTTACAACGAACACAAAACAAAAAATTTGCCCTATAATTCTTAAGGATCGAGCGCGCATAATCGCATTCGGCCTACCTCCGTAGCGTAGCGGTAATTGGCTCGCTTTAAATCTCGGAGGTCGTGGGTTTGATCCCCACACCGGACATGAAATCTTTGTGTAAATTCTAAGATTTCTTTCCGGGTCTGGTTGGTTGAGGGACTACCCTCCGTGCCTCGGAAAGCACATTAAGCCGTTGGTCCCGATTGTTATAACATCATCTATAATAATCGTATATCAAGGAAGGGGCAGCAGCGTTTCCTTGTGTGTTACAACATAATTCTGCGGTCACCAACCCGCCTGCCAAACGTGGTGACTATGGCAATACCCTCCCTCGGGAGGAGGCCCATGTTCAGCAGTGGACGATATACGTGCTGATGATGATGATGACCTACTAAAACTCAGTGAAATAAGTAGGTGGGTATACTTTTATCGTATGAAATACCTATACTCTTCAGGACTAACAATACAACAAACACTAAATAAATAGGTATTCAAGTATATATATATCCATCATAGTTACAACGAACACAAAACAAAAAATTTGCCCTATAATTCTTAAGGATCGAGCGCGCATAATCGCATTAGGCCTACCTAAAACACGCGCTGTTATTTTGCGATAACTTCTAAGTTATTCATTAAAAGTATATAGTGTAGGGGTAAAATAATCTGCATGAAATGCTTAAGAATATTAACTCATTTAAAATGATAAGGATAAATACTGAATCCGTCTGATTAGCTTTACAATTACCGCATTAGAAATTATCATTTTTCTAAGATATAATGGATATAGCAAGTTAACCTTGAAAGATAGACATATGCTATCGCAGACTTTTTTGTAGATCTAAAAGAGAAGAATATTTGCCACCATACATTGTTTTGTTATATCTCATAGGGTTTAGGCAGCGTTTTCGTTGAAAGCTCCCAAATGGCTTAATTTTTTCCGACACCTCTGACAAATATCAATATATATTAGTCAAATGTACACATAAACTAAACAAATCATATACGTAAACCTTCCGGAAGAATCGTTCTATCGATTGGTAACATCCGCATGAAAATCAATGTAGTAGTTTTTGAGTTTATCGCGAACAGACAGACAGACGCGGCAGGGGACTTTGTTTATAATATGTAGTGATGTAGTGATAGCGGTCGCCCGCGGCTCCGTGCGGATGTCGGTTACCGCTGCAAAAAGCCTACCCAGGAAAGACACGGTCAGCAAAATGATTCCCAGGTCAATTCACAGACACCGACATAAACATCGACAACGCAGTCATTATCCGCAGGCTGCACAGATTGTCTTTCTGTGGATGTTAAAGTTGTTAATGATGAAAATATAATTAATGATGTAATTAATAGGCATTTTAGGGATTAGGCATTTTAGGCATTTTCAAAGCTCTGAAAAGAACTGTTGTTTAGCTCTGAGAAGAACTGTTGATTAGCTCTGAGAAGAACTTTTGCGTAGGTGTAGTTTTAAGAACGAAATCTAAAAAAAATCGCACGAAAATTATAAGACTTCGCAACGGGCCGTGCAGCAGAAATCGTAATATTTTAATTTCGCCATAACTTCAAAACCAAACGTCCAATTTAAATCATTCACAGACCAAATATTATCTACATAAACTGTACTTAGTGATGAAATAATTTATTTTGATAAGGATTAATAGCAAGAGTAAAATAAACGCGTTTAAATGTAGTCCAAAAAAAATTCAAGATTTCTAAATAAAAAAATGGTCGTTGTGCCTCACTCGACATAGATAGGTATAGTGTGTCGCGGACTTTTTTGTAGATATTTATAAGATCTATAATTAATTAGAGCATTTTATGGTTCTATCTTTTATAGTTTAGGCAGCGTACGCAAAATAAGTAACTTTTCTGGTTGATTTTTTACACCTTGTGTCAGAAAAACCCAAATATCTTACGGAACCCTATTTTTTTCTAAAATAAAATTTAGCCTATGTTACTTGTGGATAATGTAGCTTTCGAATGGTGAAAGAATTTTTTAAATCGGCCCAGTACTTTTTGAGCCTATTCATTACAAACATACAAACATACAAAAATAGGTACAAATCTTTCCTCTTTATAATATTAGTGTAGACTACACCCCGCGATTTTACCCGCGTCACTCTGCTCCAGTGGGTCGGAGCGTGATATTTTGTAGCCTATATGTTAATCCAGCTTATAAACTATCTGCGTACTTTCAGCCAAATCCATTCAGTAGTTTTTACGTGAAAGAGTAACATACATACATACATCCACATATACAAACTTTCATCATCATCAGCCCGTATAGCGTTCACTGCTGAACATGGGCTCCTCCCGGGGGAGGGTATTTGCCATAGTCACCACGCTTGGCAAGCGAATTGGTGACCGCAGTATTATTTTGTAGCACACAAGGAAACGCTGCTGCCCGTTCCTTGATTATTCCTTGTTACAGATTAAAAATGACTATTATAAATGATGTTATAACAATCGGGACCAACGGCTTAACCTGCTTTTCGAGGCACGGAGGGTAGTCCCTCAACCAACCAGACCCGGAAAGAAATCTAAAAATATACACAAGGATTTCCTGTCCGGCGTGGGGATCGAACCCACTAGCTCCGAGATTTAAAGCGAGCCCAATACCGCTACGCTAAATTATTATATTAGTAGGATTCATTGGCTTATAGTCTATGCAATCATTTTTCATGCCTTCTATTCGCATTATCTGAATAATTCTGAGGTAGTCACGAAAAATCTCCCAAGCTAACACAATTTCCTAAACCAACATTCATTATACTGAAGCATTTTTAGGACTTCGCCCAACCCGAAAGGGACCAAGCAGATCTTATCGGAAAACCAAAGCCTCTTTGACTTTGACAGTTCTGCCCTAGGTATAATCAAATTAGGGATGATATTTGATTTAATAGACATAGCTTTCTGCTTAGGGTTCCGTAGGTACCCGAAGCGTAAAAACAGGACCCTATTACTAAGACACCTGTCAGTCATCAGGCTGTATCTCAAGAACCGCGGCAGATAGACAATTGAATTTTTACAAATTATGTACTTCTGTGGCCGTTACAACAACAAATAGCTAATAATAAAATAAAATTAATATTCAGGGGGGGCTCCTATACAACAAACCTGTTTTTTATTTGTTTCCCTTTTTTGCTGGATATCAATAACGGCAACAGATAGGCACTTGAAAATGCTACGGAACCCTTCGTGCGCGAGTCCGACTCGCACTTGGCCGGTTTTTTTAGACCGCCGACCGAGTAAAATTCGTTTCACATTCCCCGCTCTTGCAGGGAACATGAAGTTTATGTTTCCTGCGTCAACGAGATATCATCCTGCGTCAAGGAGAGAAATGTCGGACATCGCAATCTCTCCTAAAAAAAATTAGTCGAGGTTCTTCTCGCCTACCCATTACAATCTTTCCAGGTCCAGCGTTAACATATTCTGGCTTCCGAAGTCAGGAAGTTTATTTATTTATTTAAAACTTTATGCAGATTATAAAAATCGTACAAAGCCGGACTTAATGCCAACGGTATTTTCTATCAGTCAATCTTGGGATGGAGCAGAGAAAAAAAAGTACTGTAGATGCACATAGGTAGAACAGAAAAGAAAAAAAGAAACAATACCTAATTTTTTTATTTATTTTTTTATACTCTCCCCCGCGATGATGCCCATGTTCAGCACGTTGTACGGGCTGATAATGATGATGATTCAGAAACAAAATAATTGCTGCATACCTAGTTACTAACTTCCCACGCGTGGTTTTACCCGCGTAACAGTTAATAATATTATTAATATTTAATTAGGAACTACCTCATTAATTATTTCCTATTAAATAGCCTATAGCCTTCCTCGATAAACGGGCTATCTAAAACTAAAATAATTATTCAAATGGGACCAGTAGTTCCTGAGATAAGCGCGCGTTCAAGCAAACAAACAAACAAACTCTTTAACGTTATATATAAGTACTAATTCCCGTTCTTGTATGAATAACATAAGTAAATAAAGTATATAGCCTTCCTCGATAAACGGGCCATCTAACACTGAAATAATGTGTCAAATCAGGACCAGTAGTTCCTGAGATTAGCGCGTTCAAACAAACACACAAACTCTTCAGCTTTATATATTGGTAGGTAAACCTATATAGTATCCTTAAAAGTAAAGATTTTCATTTGATTTTCCTGACTGAAAATAATACAAGGGAATTAATTGAAATTCTAATCACTTTCATCCTTTCTTTTATCAAAAAATATTATGTGAAATGTTAATATAATTTGTACAGTTCCTTTACACAATCAAATAGCCTTTGATGCTTCTTTTGCATTACAACCTTACAAATTTATTGGTAAGTACCAAATGATCATTAAGTTGAAAACAAATTAAGAAAATATCTTACTAGACATAAATACGTACATTTTCCTCAGAGTTCTTTTATTTTTTACTAGCTGCGCCCCGTGGTTTTACCACGGACGCTCTGCTCCAGTGGGTCGGAGCGTGTTATTACATAGCCTATATGTTAATCCAGCTTATAAACTATCCGCGTGCAAACTTTCAGCCAAATCCATTCAGTAGTTTTTGCGTGAAAGAGTAACAAACATCCATCCATCCATCCATACTTATAAACTTTCGCATTAATAATAGGCTTATGTTTAACTTACCATCAGATATAGTAACATATAACACCAAAATTAAACCCGCATTTTAATGTAAAATGGTAACCAAAGTTTTAACATTTCGCTATCGTATTTAAGCAAAATGACTCCAAATAAATCATTGTTAACCCAAAAGTAGTAAATGATCACCAAAAGTAGTAAATGATCACCAAAAGTACCTAAATGTTTTACTAATTTACTATTCGGTTCTGGCACTCGCCGGCCGCTGCCGCGGCACCGCTCGCTTCGCTCGCTCGGCTCGTGCGTTGTATGGCCGCAGCTCTAACCTAACCTAACCGATTGTCATTTTTCATTGATTTTATTAAGGTAGAAATAGCGCAATAATTTGCTCGCTAAGATTTGGTGATCATTAACTACATTTGGTGTTCGAATACAATTTGAAGTGCAGTCGTGACTAAAATAGCTAGTACTATTATAATTTTAGACTTTATTTTTCTGGTGTCAAGTATATATTTTTGGTGGTCATTATATTTTATCCCTTAATAATATTAGTAGGATTTGTAAGAAATGCCACATGTTGTTGTATTTACGTTATAAGCCGTATCACCCGCCGCGTAGCTCTCATTCCTGTGGGAACTTTATCACTAAATATAACCCTTGTTACAGCTGAATAAAGCAGATTTTTAATGGTGAAAGAATTTTTAAATTTTTTAAACCGGATCTTATTCATTGCAAACGAACATAGAAACAAACAATCAAATGTTTACTCTTAATAATATCCCATCATAAACATAAATTTGAAATGAGAGCCAAGTTCAATATTATGATATAGGTCTTGGTTGACTTCAACGACAAAAGAAGTGAGATCTAAATGGAAGCCAAGTTCAGTGATCAGTCCTAATATTTATTATAACAACATAAAATATAATTTCTTCTTATAACTTAGGATAATATATTGTAGCTTGGGCCCCGAGTCTACTATCGTAATGGCGTTTCCATGAACTGTCAATGACAGTTCAACTGTCGGTTTTTTTCTAATTTGGTAATCTCCTAATCCATATGATGTCATAATGGTGTCACTCTGACGCCACGATGACATTAGCGTAGCTGAATATAATAAAAATTTATAAGTTTTGAAATCGCCTAAATAAACATTACAATCTCCCTCTTCCTAACCATCTCCCCTGCTACTTCTGTTGACGGCCTTTTTCTGCGGTAGCAACACCGACTGCCATTCCAGCGCCAACACCATAGTGAGATTAGTATAATAAATACGTTGATGAATTTAGTATATAATGGAAGCCCATATTCGCATTCACGTAGCTATGCAAGACAATGTCCATTACTATCAATTTGATATTTCTCATGGAAACTAGTAAATGCTATTAGGCTAGACGCATACTACACATTTCCTCCGCGCGGCAAAATGTTGCGGCGAGAGAAGAATGGCACAATTAAAAAAGAATTGCTTTACGTAAATCTGAATCCAACTGACGACAGGCTGGTACCAACTGACGACACGGCATGACTGATCAATTTCTTTTTATACTACCTACTTTATTTTTTAAATCATACCGCGATACGTCACGGCATACCGTGGCATAAAGAAGCATGCCGTGTAAATAAAAAAAATATTTAATTGAAAGGTAGGTCAGATATTCTGACTTGATTATAAATCTTAATTTAGTAAGAAATAATTTAGTAGATTTCCAATGCTAGATCAAAATCCACTGATATTGATCTAGCAATGTACTGTATAATGCAATAATATTCCTTCATGAACCCTGAAAAACTGTTAAAATTTAGTTACTTGCTGGCGCGTCTAAATAATCGTAGTAAACGCTTAGCCTTACGCTTCCACACGACTGAACAAAATTCCTCGTGCGGTCAACTATCGGTGTGGATATTCCGATAGATTTGAAATGTAAATACATAGGTACCTACACAAGCTGTCGATATTTCTGATATCGTTCGACGTATAACCACTAACAATTTCTACTGTTCACCCTTCGGTTTTTTCGTATAAGTGAGATAGACAATTTAAATATTTACATGCTATTTATCCCTACTAATATTATAAATGGGAATGTTAATTTGTTTTTTACGCATTCACGCGAAAACTACCAGACCGATCATCATGAAACTTTGTACTCATATTCTTGGAGGTGTATTAGAAGTAACAGCGCATTGAAGTCAATGCCCCTAACATTGGCTTCAATGCAATTGAAGCCGCTGGTAAAAGCTAGTAGCTATATTATCATATTAAAATAGTCAAATGGATTAAAAATTAATTTAAAAACCATGCAAACTTCCACCAAAAATTGGTTTGAACGAGATCAAGTAAGTAGTTTTTTTTTAATACGTCATAAACTGTAAACCGCAATTTACGTTTCATTCAATCAACTATTATTAACATCGATCAAAGTTACAACGAACTACAAGAACTTTTATACTAAGTTACTTGTTGTATTCTTGATATCAAAAATAGGTAGGCACTTGCAACTAGTACGGAACCCTTCGTGCGAGAGTCCGACTCGCACTTGGCCGGTTTTTTATTCTTAATCTTTTTTTTTTTTCTTTTTATAAAGACAACTCCCGCACTAGGGAAATAAATCCTGTGTCGCGGGGGACTTTACAAACATTCATATAACGGACACAAAGAACACCCAGACTCCGAACAACTATTTGTGGTTCACACAAACAATTGTCCCGGGTGGGAATCGAACCCAGAACACCAGGTCTCAAAGGCAACTATCATAATCACTGAGCCACCGGTGCAGTCATCTAATCTGTAATTTATTCTTTTTAAATATGAATTCCGTAGGTTTTGATATACAATTGTTTAATTCACTTTAAGCATTTCGGAGATTTAACACACTATATTGTCAATTGTGACCAGAAAATATAATTAATTAGTTTATTGAGAGCTCAAGTGTTTCGTTTCATTGAGGACCATTTGGGAAGTAATATGTTAATTACGGTACTTGAAAGTATGTATTTATTTAAAAATACACACTTTCAAGTTATACAATAACTAAGATAGTATATTATTTGATTTATACTAAATTGTATTTACGTTCTATAAAATGTTTTTTTTTAAAGAGTGAATATGCTTAATTATTTTCTTTTATTATATTGAACGTAAAATCTTTCAGTAAAACCTTTATGTAGTTAGCCAGGCAGCTTTTTTTCAGGAGCAGAATTCTAGTCTTAACATTAAGACTAGATTACATGGTCATTCTGAAAGCTTTCTATTTGATTTTCATAACGCAAGGCCAAAATTGATAGGTAGCTTTATAAAAACGAGAATACTATATCACGTTTCCATTTCCATTTATTTTGATAAAATAGAAGTTCTCAGTTATTATGGTTATTTATTGTAGGTTAGATAGGTTCTTAAAATCTATACACATTGCTTCAATCGGGCACAAGATGTTAACTTACATTTATTTTGCCGTTCCCTTAAATATGTTCAACCCTAAAGCTAGCTATATTATGTTGCAATACAATACTATATATCTTAGAAATTTACTACAACACTACGACATAAATAAAACAAAAATTGTTGTTGAGCCAATCGCCAAATAATCATACCTTCAAAACGACTATCACGTAAGCTCACATCAAAATTTTAAGTCCGAAATTCGTGTTAGCTCCCCCTTTGGAGGGTGGTCTATAGTCCATTGTTCTTCAGTACACAGCACAGGTGAGTGCAACCAGGTCGTATAAAGGACATGCAAGCTAAAATTACCGATGTGAATAAGTTATTTGTTTAAGCGAGCTTTTTCGGTTACCAGGAGCGAGGGCGTTTTAGCTCTGATTGGCAGTTTAGGGGCGACAGCAAGCTATGATATAGATTAAATATTCATGTTACGTTTTCTTTACGGGATTTATACGGTAAATAAAGCTGAGTAGACGTACATCAATGTTGCTTGCATAAATGTGTTGGTTGCAATTAGACAAATGTTACTGCTTTAATGTTATTAATAGAGTCAGACGTATCATAGTCATTATCAATTTAAAGTTCACTGCTGAATCTGGACCTCCTCCTGAGGAAGAATTTGTATAGTCACCACGCTTGGCATTCGAATTGGTTACCGTGATATTTTAACACACGGAAACGCTGCTGCCCGTTCTACTAATGGCTGAATGTGCTTTTCGAGGTCAATTAGGCCCGGAAAGAAAACTAAGATTTTACACAGAGTTTTAGGTCCGGCGTGGGGTTTGAAGCCACAACCTCCGAGACTTAAAGCGAGGCTTATATCGCTACGCCACAGAAGTTGTTATAATATAAGTATAGTTTACCTAAAGCCACGCAATAAAAACTGCAAAAAACGCAAAAGCAATCATGTTCCCTCAACAATTACTGTGTCGGATGAAATCATTAGTAATCGTTAGATCAGAGGTCTAACTTTGTTTCGCAAACGTCTAAGTCGACAGAACTCATCAATCACCCTAAACAAAATGGCAGAAAATTGGATACAACCTACTGACAGTAAACATCTAAACGACGTTACTGCCTCTTATATTAGTTGTAAACAACAGGATGATAAGGTGAAACATACGATGTATACTTAAGGTAGCATCCCGCGCACTGTGTCACCCCCGTACCTCCCGTTCCCGCAGGAACTTCATTATTGAACATAGACTATTCCTGATTCCTGAGCCTGATTGCTCATGCGTACCCGGCCCCCGCCAACGGCGGATCGAAGGAGTGTCCGGGGGGTTTTAGTGGTGTAGGGTCCTCTCCTCGTGGTATGAGTTTTGCATACCACGCTATGGAGAGGGCGAGTCCCACATATCCCATCGCCAGCGCGCAAATATGCTGCAGCGGCGGTGGGAATGAGTAAATGCATATCCCCCCGGACAACAAAAAAAAAGGCTATTCCTCTATAAATGGGCTATCTAACACTGTTTTTTTCAAATCGGACCAGCAGTTACTGAGATTAGCGTGACAGTGTTTCCTCGTGATAGTCAAAACGTAAGTAAGTAAGTCAAAAATAAAAAATAGTTAAACAAAAAGATTCGCAACATGTAGAAAGTAAATGAAATAACACATTTATTTTTCATTCCCACGCTAGCCCACATTAGCGTCTTTCGAGCGTCGTCGTCGTGCCAGCGTCGCGGCGTAGACGCGACGTCAACGTCGCGGCGACGCAACGCTGTCGATGACCAGCAGCAAAAACACATTGCACCAGCGCAACGTTATTTTGTAGACAAGTACAATGTACAACACAACGCGACGCCAGTGCTGAACAAGCCCGTCAATCGGCAGCTGGTCAGCGCTGGCGTTGCGTTACCGCGGCGACGACGTCACGTCGACGCTGCGCAGACAATAATGTCACTGTCGGGGGTCACTTAACGAGATAACACTCAAATACTTGCATATCCCGCAGAATAACCTCAATATAAACCGGGCTTAGCCCAGGTCTTTCTTAGGTAACCCCGACTAGTACTCACGGTTTTCCCTTCATTAATTCGTCAAAAGACAGAAATTTCTTAGCATTTCCTTTTGCAGAAAATGTTTCCTTTAATATTTGGTTCTTGTATTTATATTACAAATATTATTGGAAATTTTAACGACTAGACTTTAATTAAACATATCTGACAGAAACACAATACAAGGAATATTGAAATACCTAGTACATTGGTTATGGAACTAAACAGTCAGTAAAATTATGTTTTAAATAATGTTTGTTTTTCGGTGTTATTTTCAATTATATGTTAGAATAAGTTATTAATCGCTACTAGAAAGTACCTAGTTAGATGAGTACTACGACTATGTTAGTGCCATTAACTCAGCATAATAAAAGGATTTCTTAATAATAAATAATAATTTTAATATCAACTTTATAGGTAAAATAACTAAACAATATAAAGATAAAATAACTAAAAAATATAAGATAAGATAATAAGAATATTTGATTTGTTTTTTTATAATAATAATAATAGCATTTATTTCGGGCTACGCCCATAATGTTAGTAACAATGGTCTTAAATACTCGTGTTAGTATTTAAGACCATTTTTATGATAAGAATTAGAAAACATAAAATGTCATTCATTTGATTTATTCAAATTCCTTTTTTTTGTATTTGTCATTATTTCTGTGGATTGCTCATTTTATGAATTAATAGTAGAATAAAAAATTACCAACACGTAATACGTTACAGTGGCGCCCCACGTTGGGCGCCACTGTAATGCCGCTACGATCTGCCTGAGGCGTCAGCGAGAACACTTTTATCCAGCTTCCTAAAAAGCCAAGTGTTTTGTGAGTGGCTACCTGGTTACCTGCTCAAACTGAGTCCTAGAACCTGCCCCCCTTATTTGTCTAAATATTGTTAATCTAATTAAATGTAAATGTTAGATACCTAATTAATAATAAACCATAGTGTACTGAGTGATTTGTTGTTTATTTCCTCTCTTTATATATATAATTGGTCTCTTTTCATATCCGTAACACGTGGTTGGCTACACCAATTACGTAAAACGTTACGTAAAACGTAATACGTTACGTAAAACGTAATACGTTAGATAATGTTTAATGAAATTCAAAACTACGTATAACAGTGGCTCACAGAGAATAACTACATGTAATGAATGTCCTAAAAGTAAAGCTATCTAATTACAACAGAAAGTTATCTAATTTATGCTGTCTGAAGTATAATAAAATAGAAATAAAGGCAAAAGTTTCCTGGAGGTATTAAATCTAAACATGCCTTTTTTATTTTTCTACGGCACATATTAAAAGTTATTGGATTCTAAGTATGTCGTATATGATGTTTACAACAAAAAAGTAGCGTAAATTTTCTATTCAGGCAACTAATTAAAAATAGCTTAGTACATCGAGCAAAAGATTTTCTCACACTCACACTTTTTTTTACATGTGCTGCCAGTTTTCCGCAGACCGCTAACCAAGTACTCCCTACTCACGAGTATCTCCCTACATATAACTTTAGTACATATGAGGTGCTTCCAAAACATATGCCTTCCCTTAACAGTAGATAGTATTATGTATAGCGTTTACGTTAGTGAACGTAGCAATATTAAGTTGCTTGTTTTATTATTTTAGGACTAAGGGAGTGGTAAAACCACTTGTGACATCAGTTGGTATTGCAATAGTGACACGTGGACAAAGTTGCGTTTGAGAGTGAGGATGGTGACTGTGGCAATTCTATACGATACTGTGCACGCGTCCGACAAGAAACTGTTAGTAATCCGAAGCGAAGACTATTTTTCTACGTTAACTACAACATGAACTTTGTACCAAGCCAAGACGGCAACGGTGTTACCACTCAGTAATCGCTCCCGCTTCGAAATATTGAAAAATTAGGTTACACTAGGGTATACTTTGCTTACTCTTTCAATATCATTTAATTTTGGTTAAAAATCACATTAAAGTCATCCCCCTATTCAAGCCTATTTTTATTATTCTACACAACGTAAGGAAAGGGTTATTTTTTTGGATACGCCTTATATAAATGACGTTAAAAAGGCACATATGCCAGCTTACTTCCATAGTTTCAACTATTTCCAACAAAAAGCCACACCACTCCACATTATGTTGAAAGTTTTGAGCTAAAAAGTTGAATGTATAATGTTGTTTACATAATGCATTCGTCTGATTATGCGCGAACGTTTTCGACGAAAAGGCAAAAATAATATGTTTACTTTTTAAGCTGACGGATACATATTAAGATACAAAAGATAATTAGCAACATTTAATTCTATATATCTCTATCTTGGTACCTTATTTTGACACTGTGTTATTTATTATTTCTCTATTGAAACTTCGGACACCCATTTCAACCTCGTACTTGGTGAATTTAGCAAAATAATTTCTTTACTTTCCGCGGCGGTGAAGGCTATGCCTTATGCATTTCCAACCTGTAATGAAAAAGGCAGCAATGATTGCCTTTTATATATTATACAGATTTAATATTTGTAACTATATAAAATATGAAAAGAAAAACAGAAAAATTCCAACTGGTGTAAACCAACGAACAAGTCATACAGTATTCATTAATGGATTTGAGAGATTAATGAGACACGTTTAGTTATATAATGATGAAGGGACGGCTAATGACTTTTTTTATATATTTAAAATAGAAAATAAATTTGGTTTTCATCTATTTATATTAATTTTATAAATATTGAATTAGATATGTATTTCTATTATATATTTCTTCTAGAAGCATAAGTTCAATAGAGATCAATCTAAACTTGGAGCTGTCGCTAAGTTTTTCTCGTCGGAAGTCGTCAATATTACTTTAATATAATCCTCCAACTCTTACCCTCAATACGATTACGTAATATATTATACTTACGTATACGTAATTTAATTCCTTCTACAGAACGAAGTATTCAGATGCCAAATGAGAATTTAATGATCTCGAATTAATAAAATTACGCGCCAAATATGCCGAAAAAACAAAAAAAAACATATAAATTTAACATTTAGAAATAAAGCTACAGTTACAGTTTGGTATTTTTGTTTGGAACATTCCTGATCTCACTGTTGTTTTTGTCTTTTTATATGTATTAACAGAAATTACACCTGTCAGTAACTGAATGTAGATAACCTTAGTATAGTAGAGGTCCAAATAAGAAAGCTATTTTTTCTGAAGCAGCTTGCTTCTTGTTCCGACGGTTAAGAATATGCTTCTTTCTATAAAAATGAAGCGCTAGAGAAGAGCACCATTTTTAACATTGACAATAATTTGGCTTAATATAGCTTTTAATAGTCTGGAAACTACATGGATATGATGAAATATAGGAGATACTTTCCACGAGGAGTCTCAAAAGGCGCAAATATAGTGGTTATATGTTTGTGCGTTATGATAACGAAACCTAAATAGCACAGACAAAATATCACGTTCCCCAAGTGCTAGTATTTGCGTTCTTTGCAGATAAGCATCGCAATACTACGAAGTAATGCTGCCAGCATTCTGGGAACATTGCCAAGTAGCATGAATTGAGAAGTTCGTTTCAATTAGACATAGACACTTTAAAATGTTTATATATTCTTTTTTATTCAAGGGCTGTATAAAATCGATACCAGAGACCCAAGCTTAGTCTACGGTACCCTAAATAATGGGAGATCCTATGAGGCAATAACGAGGGCTAATCTAAATAGCTAGAGACCTGTGTAGTTTGGTAGACCGATACGGAATCGAAATACCATGCTTCTCCTTATTTAAAAGACGTATAACCCAAAAAGTTCGTGCTTCATTAGCTAGGGTCAGGGGACGTTCATTGAAAGGGATGAAATTGGGCGTCTATTTAATATTGGAAATTCTTATATGGGTTTGTGATCTTTCGTCTAATCAAACCTGTATCTGCCCGAGGGCCTTGAGTGAGGTACATATTAATTGGCACCTTTGACCTTCCTAGCCTAGCAGTATAAGTCTTGCTTTAAGAAGACGCAATTTTGAACTCCGCATTGGACATTCCTTTGTATGAAGTCTAAGATTTCTCTCCCGGTCTGGTTGTTGAGTTGTCTGGCTGTTTTATCCTCCGGAAACACTTTAAGTTGTTAGTATCAATTGTCCTAACATCGTCTATGAGAATTGTATACCAGGATGCAACAGCGGTCTCTGAGTGTTATGTGACTTATAACTTAATACTGCCAACCAACCCGCCTGTCAAGCGTAGTGACTATGGCACTACACAGGCATATTAGCATACTTTCCTTTGCTTTAATCAATGTAAGCTGTGGTGTGTGTATGTAATATACAGATAATATAATTATTCTTTTTTTTAATATAGACTGGTAGTTTACCATATTGATAAAGAATAGTAGCCAGCATACATAACATTTATTTACACACACAAAAACTCCTTAACTTTTATTGGTAACTACACGAATAGAACGGCTGCACGTAAACTATTTTCACTGAAATCGCGAAAGCTAATATAAAATCGCAGTGCCTGTCCGTAACAAGCGGATAAACAATGTGCTGTTCACGTCCCTCGGCAGGAACAGGCAATCCATCACGGAACCCGCTGAATGATTAGACGAGCAAATGTTACGGAACTTCGACTGACTATTGTATTGTTTTACTTGTAATGATAAGGGTCTATACCAGTCTATAGTCGTGCTCCGTAATAAAAATAAACAATATTTAAGTATTAATAAGTTACGTTAATCAAACTTATTGACTATCCCCGTTCAAAGCTAGCCAAATCCATTCAGTAGTTTTTACGTGAAAGAGTATCAAACATCCATCCATCCATCCATACTTACAAATATTCGCGTTAATAATATTAGTAGGATAATGGACAAAAATGCAGCGTTCACCTATGTATGTATATATGCTAAAAATAAATAATTCAGCGGCCACCAACCCACCTGCTAAGCCTGTGACTATGACAAAACCCTCTTGGGAAACCTATTTTCAACAGTGGACTTTGTACAAGCTGATAATGTTGATATAATAAGAATTAATTTCGTAGTACATAAAGTTTCAATGTTTTTTCCGAGTGACGTAATAAACATGGCTAAGTTATTAATCACTTGCGAAAGAAACATTGAAAAACTATTCCCGACAACGGTTGATAGATTTGTCCTTTTCCTTCGAGGCTTAAGTTGTAAGAAATTCTTTATTCTTGTGTAAGTTAAGCCCCAGGAGAGAACACTTTGGCATTATTTAACACAAATAACAAGGTTTTTAAGTCAAATCGTTAAATGTTTTGTATGGAAAAATTTAATTTATTATTATTTCATAATAATAAATCTTCTGTTCGATCCCTATACTGGACAGGAAATCTTTGCGTAAATTATAAGAGCCTTCCGGATCTGGATGGTTACCGAACTACCCACCGTGCTTTGGAAAGCACGTTGAGCCGTTTATCCGGATTGTTATAACATCATCTGAAACAAGCGTATACCAGGGAACAGGCAGCAGCGTTTCCCTGAGTATTACTACGTAATACTGCGGTCACCAGCCCGCCTGCCAAGCTTGGTGACTATGGCAAATATAAAAGTAGGATATAAAAGTAGGAGGAGAAAGTAGGAGGAGTAGGAGTAGGGTAGTCCCTAAACCAACCAGGCCCGGAAAATTATCTTTAGAATATACACAAAGATTTGCTGTCCGGCGTGGGGATCGGACCCACAACCTCCGAGATTTAAAGCGAGCCAATTACCGCTTTGCTACGGTGATACCAAAATTGATACATATTATTATTTGTGAGGCTATGTTTATTTAAGATTGCACAAATCTTAAATAAAAAATGCACATATGGAATTTATACCTATTGCACATCGTTGGTAAAACTGCACTAACATCACTAATAAGGTGTTATTTCATCCGTCTAGAAATATTTTCTTAATAAGTGTTATAAGGGCAAAATATCAATTTGATTTGCTTTACGTTTTTGATCTTCAACCTTATTAGTTATTGTCACTTACGCGGTATTGAAGTACCTTTATAACTAGGTTCTGCGCGCGGTTTCACCCGCGTAACTCCTGTTCTTGTTAGACCTTTATAATTAAATATAGCCCATAACCTTCCTCTATAAAGGACATTTTTTTTCCGGGTGGCATGCATTTACACATTCACACCGCCGCTGCAGCGTATTTACGCGCTGGCGGTGGGATATGTGAGACTCGCCCTCTCCATAGCGTGGTATGCTAAACTCATACCACGAGGAGAGGACCCTACACCACTAAAATCCCCCGGACACTCCTTCGATCCGCCGTTGGCGGGGGCCGGGCACGCATAAGCAATCCGGCCCCACTATAAATTACCTATCTAACACTGAAATATTTTTTCTAATCGGACCATACTCGTTCCTGAGGTTAGCGCGTTCAAGCAAACAAACAAACGAAGTCAACTTTATATATTTAGTATAGATTTATAATTTAACGGGGGTTAGGGTTGATATGAAGGTTCGTTTTAGCCATTTTGTTTGAGGCAGTCTGCCAATGAACCGGTTTCACATAACGATGTTCAGCAACTGGCACAGTGGAGCAATTAGACGCATTCGTAGTGCCTGCTGCAGATAAAAACTTACTGGCTCCTAGCCTGTGTTGTTTTAATAAAATAAAAAAAACATTACATTTGTTTTGTACTTATTCCCTGTTTTGATGTAAGTAATTTAGAAGTACTATAGAGATGAATTATTTTTTTAAATGTGTATGGCAAGATGACATTGCAATTCAATTAGTATTTAATAATGTTACTTCAAATTTCGAATTCTTCCAAATAGGTACTAGGAAATAATCAAGTTTTTTTGTTTTTTTTGTTTGAAAATTAAGCTGCAAGTGATCGAGTGATTTTAAAGTAAATGAAATATAAGATGATGTTTTGATTGCATAACTATAATGAATGAATAAAATTTAAAATTTTATATGACACAATACGATAAATAAAAATGTTAAAAAAGGTCATGGGCTAATTACGGAAAGTCTAGTGTCAAGTTACTTTCCGTAAATCACTCAAATAATTGTCCCGGATAAGATCAAACCTAGAACACTAGATCTCAGATCCAACTACCGTAAACATTGAGCCACTAATGCATTTTTAATATAATATTTTCTCACAGTAGCAAAATTAATTAGGTACATTTGTTATTAATAATTCAACCTAAGCATTAGACTTAGAAACTTTACCGATTAACACATGTTGGGATTCTAAAATATAGCCGTTAATATGTGCAAAAAGGTTATACATTAACAAACAAGAGACTACTATAATATGGAAAGTATGTGACATGAATGATCTTAGTTTAACCCGAAATAGATTTTCATATATCTACGTTTACACAGTACAATACACACTCAGATGAGTTCAATGGCTAAGGCCGGATTATTACTGCAAAATATGCTACGTAGTAATTTACACTGCTACTACTACTTTATTTTCACTAGTGTAATATATATCTACCAGAATATTTATCATTTCGCAGCTCAGGAGGCTAATCACGTTACAATATGACTTTGACTTCGATTTCTTGTCCGGCGTGTGGATTAAACCTCCGTAGAGTAGCGGTGAGTTCGATCCCCACACCGGACAGGAAATCTTTGTGTGAATTCTAAGATTTCTTTCCGGGTCTGGTTGGTTGAGGGACTACCCTCCGTGCCTCGGAAAGCACGTTAACCGTTGGTCCCGATTGTTATAACATCATCTATAATAATCGTATATCAATGAACGGGTAGCAGCGTTTCCTTGTGTGGTACAACATATGACTGCGGTCACCAACCCGCTTGCCAAGCGTAGTGACTATGGCAAATACCTGCCCTCGGTAGAAGGCCCATGTTCAGCAGTAGACGTTATACGGGCTGATAATGATGTGTGAATCAAACCAACGACCTCCAAGACTTAAAACGAGACCTATACCGCAATGCCACAGAGGTTGACAAGCAGCACCCTTGGGTAATATTATACACAGACGCTGTTCCGCAGTTCTCTTGAACTTGGCTTTACACGCTCCCACGCGTTCAGTTTTTTTTTTAAGATTTCTAGCAGAGCTTTGTGGCCTACTAATATTCTTGTAAACCCTTCGTACTAACCTAAAATATTTTTGTTACGAGTGGGTTGACGTTGGTAGTGCAATTGGGGGGATCAAACCGGCGACCACAAGATCACAAGTCCGACGACCTATATTGGGCTACGGCCACTTCCAACGATATATTACACTATCTCTTGTTAAAGAAAAGGTGCTATATATTTTAGTGGCACCTTGATGGATATCTTTGCACTTGCTTATGCCTTCTACTGGAATGCCAGCCTAAAGGCAGTCAGACGTGTAGAGCACAGTTTCAGAGTATGTGAATCGATTTTCCCGGGTATTTTTGGCTTGTCTAAAACGGGAATCGAATAGGCTGGGGATGAGGAAGGAATGTTTTAAAATACACATCTATACGAAAACAATGTGAAACAATGCTACTTTTGTTTTTTACCAAGATAAATATTTACACGGTTTTGTTGGAAGTTGAATACCTACCACAAATAAATATATACAGGGTGTCCAAGAACCTGGCGTCCAACTGGATTCCCACGATGCCCCAAGTTCTAACAGTACTCAGAAAAATATTTTAAAAAATCCACCCCATGTACTTACAGAATTATACTGATTTAAAAAAAAAAGGGGAAATGAGCACCCTGTGACATACTTTTGAATGCTGTGACTGCTAATGCTGATAATTTCGATATTTCTTGGAGGTTTTGTAATCTAGGGTATTGCTGTGTCTAAATAGAATGTAAAAATAAAGTACTTATTGTACCATTTTAAAATAAAATATTATTTTAACTAAAGGTGATATGGAAAACTATTGAATTTCGCAACTTTGACCGACTGTAGTGTAAAAAAAATGTACCAAAATAGTATGGCAAGTGACGTCAAATTTTGACGCGTTTATTCCTCTTTTTAAAAAGGTATAATACTTACAAATTAATTTGAAAAAAAAAAATTTGATAATATTTTTACTCAACAACCCAATTTTTACGAAGTGCCTACCTACTAACGGTAACTGTCGGACCCTTTCTTATCTTAGAAACTGTTATGTTACTACTATTATTTACTTCGGTTCCAAGAGTGAGCAAGAAGGAAATACACACAGGTAGATGGGTTCCCAGTAGAATAAAAGCAAAGAATGTTAGTTTAAAGATATTTTATTACAATAAATGTTCAAAATGTTGACCACCCGCGGCAATACAAGCTCTCACTCTCCTTAAAAAGGACCGCTTTATGTTTCGCGAGTAACTTTTTTGACGTATCACCTGCACTGCTTGTGTTATCTTCTCACGAAGGTCAGCGATGTCATTAATGGGCTTCGCATAAACGAGCTCCTTCATAGTTCCCCAGAAAAAAAAATCCAGCGGATTTAAGTCAGGTGAGCGGGCTGGCCACGGGATTGTTCCTGATCGCCCAATCCACCTGTTCGGGTATTGCTCGTCCAAAAACTCTCTAACGGATACGCGAAAATGTGCTGGACAGCCGTCGTGTTGGAACCACATATCTGGTGGGGTCTCTTCTAGTAAGTTTGGCAAATCATTTTGAAGAAAATTTAAATATGATTCGCCAGTCAAATTCTCGGGCATCTCAAATGGACCAATAATATTCCCACAGAGAATACCGGTCCACATGTTCACTTTGAACCGGTACTGGGATCTATCTTCTCGCATCAAGTGCGGATTTTCCACATGCCACTCGTGCAAGTTGTGTAGGTTCATGTAGCCATCCTTCTTAAATGTTGATTCATCTGACCACAAAATTTTGTCGATAAAGTTTTCGTCTTCTCGATGTTTTTGCAGGATTGTTTCACAAAACGCGACTCGGCTCGGATAGTCTCGAGGTAAAAGACTTTGCACTCGCTGTACGTGGTACGGATGATATTCTTCTTTTTGGAGAATACTGTGTGCTGTGCTCTTCGGTATCCCCGTATCAGCTTCTATTCCTCGCACAGAGATGCTTGGATTTGCCGACACCGCCTCTAAAACTTCATCGCGTATGAAGTCATTTACGGGTCGTCCTTCACCAGCTACTTGATTGGGGAACCGCCCGTCACATAGTGATCTGTGCACATTAATGAAAACTCGATGGTCGGGATATCGCGTAGCCCTCGGATACCTTTCTCTGTAAAGTCTCGCTGCAGCTCGTCCATTACCTCTACATTCTCCATAAATGTAGTGCATATTTGCGTATTCTTGCGGAGTGTAGGTCGCCATGGTAGCACACACAAAACACAAACTGTCCAAACACAGGCAAAGGTCGTCGTAAAGAGTTCGTTTCAAAGTCCAGAGCACAAAGAGTAATCGAGTCCAATAAACAAAGCTTTAAATCGTAGTACGTGATCAATGGTAACAATAAGAGAGAGGTGCGTAGTAACGGCAGGAGGCAGTGACGCGTACTGACCGTACTGTTATCCTAAATAGCACGATCCCAGATAGCGTCACTATCTATCTCACTCGCACCTCTAACCTTTTTCTCCCTCACTCTTACCTGAATAATGGGGTACCATAAAGAAGAACCAGCAAATCGCAAAGATAGTTTCTGTCTTGCTCCCTCCTGTTGTAATAACGAATCACTATGGTGAGATGCATGCACATACCGTCCCTTACGGTCTAACCTGTTTTTTGAGAGGCCTGTTGTTATTTTTATGAGCATACAATAGTAATTCTTTAGAGGTTAGATTCAATTCGTCGTAAATTTTTCTTTCTAAGAATTCTGTAAGACATCGTAAAAATTGGGTTGTTGAGTAAAAATATTATCAAAATTTTTTTTTTCAAATTAATGTGTAAGTATTATACCTTTTTAAAAAGAGGAATAAACGCGTCAAAATTTGACGTCACTTGCCATACTATTTTGGTACATTTTTTTTACACTACAGTCGGTCAAAGTTGCGAAATTCAATAGTTTTCCATATCACCTTTAGTTAAAATAATATTTTATTTTAAAATGGTACAATAAGTACTTTATTTTTACATTCTATTTAGACACAGCAATACCCTAGATTACAAAACCTCCAAGAAATATCGAAATTATCAGCATTAGCAGTCACAGCATTCAAAAGTAGGTCACAGGGTGCTCATTTCCCCTTTTTTTTTAAATCAGTATAATTCTGTAAGTACATGGGGTGGATTTTTTAAAATATTTTTCTGAGTACTGTTAGAACTTGGGGCATCGTGGGAATCCAGTTGGACGCCAGGTTCTTGGACACCCTGTATATATCAATTTGGTACAAAAGAAATATGGTTGCCGACAATCATTTTTTTCTGTAAGTGAAATAGATTACAACATAACTTGAAATTGGCTTATTTGAATCAGTTTACGCTAGTTCAAATTAAATTGAAAAAAAATCTGTTTCATTCCGACTGCGCTGGTGACCAGCGCAGTTGGAGTGAAACGGTGTTTTTCTTTTGTTTTGCTATTACAGTTTTTACACTAACATGACTATAGAGACGTCTTAATCTGAAAACTGAAACTTAAATAGCTATTTGAAATAAAACACAACGTTAATAATTAATATTAAATGCCGTGTGGTTTTGAATTGACCACCCCATGCCCATGGGTGTCGTAAGACTACCTAAGGGACTAACAGCTGATGGATGGGCAACAGCATCTATCAACTCAAGGCTACTCACCATCTTACTGTGATCACCAATCCGCCTGCCAAGTGTGGTGATTATGGCAATTTCCCTCAACTACCCAGACTTGCCAAGGTCTGTTAAGGCAGAAATGGACTGAAATATTTCAGATAAGATAAAATCTACCAATTTGTCATGTGTACAAATATATAAAAGCAATAGAGTTTGTTTTATTTCTGTGCCTGAACTTGCTAATCCCAGAAACTACTGTCATGACTTGAAAAAAAAATTCAGTGTCAGATACTTAGCCCATTTGTCGAGGAAGTCTAGGCTAGGCTAAGCTATAAAGTTGTGTAAAGTTTTCACAGGATCGGCAACTACGCGCGGGGGAAACCTATCAATAACATACGTAATCCATAACAAATAAGCTAACATTATGTAGAATTCCGTACTTCGCAGTTTATTAAAATCTTTCAGAGCAAATTTTTTTTTTTCATGTACATATATCCAGATAAGTTATTTAATTAATCTTCTTCCGAAATAACTTAATATAACATCTTATTTTGTTGTATATTATAATATACTTTCATGTTGGTAGCTACTGACTGTTACCCCCGACTTCATTCGCGTGAAAATTTTGATGTGTGCCTAAAACTGTAGAATTTTCATACATAGTTTTTCCACCCCTTTTTATCTCCTTAATTTAGGTTGAATTGCGCAAATTCCGTCTTATTAAGCACTAAAGTCCTAATATAAACCTCCATGCAAAATTTAAGATTCTTATTACTTGCAGCGGCCATCTTAAGTACGGCACGTTCTCCGAGTGCTGGCTTTTACTTTGCACAGCAGGTAAGCATTGATATTCAACGGGGTAAGCTGCCAGCATTCTGGGAACCTTGCCAAGTAGAATAGATTTAGAATAAGAGTATTTTATAAGTAAGTTTTATTTTAAATTCGTTTTATTTTAAATTAGCTACTTTTAGTTATGTATTGTATTCATGTAATATAATTACATTTTCAAGACAAAGTTAGTTACGAGCTATTAAGTTATTAGATTTGGTAGGCACGTAAAAAGCAAACCAAAAATATAGCCTTACTCGATAATTGCCTGCAAACAAAACGGTTGTGACATGCAGACGGACGGACATGATGTAAATACAAGAAGACTGATTTTACCTACGAACTACTCACCGTACCTACAACTGGCGGCGGGTGACACTGGGCCCCCTCCCGACCCTTCGTTTGCTAAGATCCTTCCGATGCCTTTGTAGACCCGAAATCCGAGAGGTCCGCGAACTGTAAAGTAGAGCGACAGTTACACAAAACTTCCCTAAAAAAAACTAAAAGCCCTCAATCTTCCCGTCAGCGAGCGCCCTGAGCCGAGGTCCAAGTCCCACAGGGGACGCCCTCTTGCGCAGGCTGCTTAGTTTCTAGTGTTTAAACCATTTATCTAGGCTGGAGCTCCGCTCGCATTTATAAAACACTACAAACGGCAAAAAAAACACTGGGCCTTCGTACATAACAACTTAATTGATGTAACAACTATAAGTTGTAAAAAATGTTTGAAAATTCATCATAAGCCCGTATCACTGCTTAACACTGTAACCCGGGAGCCCCATGGTTCCCGGAGGTTTTTGGCATAGTCACCACGCTTGGCAGGCGGGCTGGCTGCTGCAGTTATAATTATAGTAGATTCCCCCGCGCGATATCATCTAACTCCAGTTCCTGTAGAAACTTCAAAATAAAATGTAGTACAATATAACCTCCGTTAAGCGGTATTTAGCTCGCTTTAAATCTCGGAGGTAGTGGTTTCGATCCCCACGCCGGACAGGAAATCTTTGTGAAAATTCTTAAATTTCTTTCCGGGTCTGGTTGGTTCAGCCGTTGGTTCCGATTGTTATATCATCATCTATAATAATCGTATAACAAAGAACGGGCAGCAGCATTTCCTTGTGTGGTACAACATAATACTGCGGTCAGCAATCCGCCTGCGAAGCGTGGTGACAGTGGCAAATACCCTCCCTCGGGAGGAGGCCCATGTTCAGCAGTGGACGTTATACGAGCTGTTGATGATGATGATGACAATATATTTTGAAAGTTTTTATATAACCAATTTTACAGTCATTTTTATTGTAGGTATATACCAACATCTGTTTACATCAGAAAAAGCATTTTCAGTAGAAATTCTGCAAGCTTTTCATTTTGATACTGATTGACGTAGCCAAAGCTCTCAAAGAAAAACACGGTTTTCATAATACCTACTACATGCCAGGAAAAATGTTCAATATACAAAGCGTCTTTTTCAGTTTCCACGTAAGCTACTGGATATAGCTACTGAAATATTGTTGTTTATAAAAATACAAGCGACCCGCCCCGGCTTCGCACAGGTGCAATGCTCATCTATATAAATATAAATGAATCTCTATTTCCCTAGGCCATGACATCACGCGTGACCGGCTGAAAGATTTCGCAAATTCTTTCTTTGTTGTGATTGCTATTGTCAGGAACAGGTTTTTATGCATAATTAATGCAGCGGCCCTCTTAAGTGCGGCACGCTCACCGAGTGCTGGTTTTCACTTTGCACAGCAGGTAAGCATTGCCATTCAACGGAGTAATCAAGCTGCCAGCATTCTTGGAACCTTGCCAAGTAGAATAGATTTAGAATAGTAGTATTTTATAAGTCAGTTTTATTTTAAATTAAATACTTTTCGTTGTATATTATGTATTTTATTCATGTAATAAATTGTTTATACATAATTAAAAAGAAATAAGAAAATTGCTTGAATTTAAGAAACCTATATTATTATTATTTTTGTAATGAATTGACATAACTGTCAGTTCTTTGAAATAACTGTTAACAATCGAAAGAAAGCCTCATTATTTGAGACTGTCATAGACTGTATTTTAACCACGGGGACGGGATATACGCGGGTAAAACCGCGCGGGACAGCTTGTGTATTATACATTTAAGTAGGCTCCTCTCTCCTACAATATTTTATTCAGATTATATATAATTGTATGACCAGATGTATGAACGTGGACGAGGCAAAGGGAGTGTGTAAGGATCGTAGCAGGTGGCGTTCTGTAGTTTCTGCCTACCCCCATGGGAGAAAGGCGTGATTATATGTATGTATGTATGTATATATGTATATATAACTATGTGACTACCTCCATAGCGTAGCGGTATTTGTCTCGCTTTAAATCTCGGAGGTCTTGGGTTCGATTCCCACGCTGGACAGGAAAACTTTGTGTAAATACTAAGATTTCTTTCCGGCTCTGGTTGTTAAGGGACTACCCTCCGTGGCTCGGAAAGCACGTAAAGCCGTTGGTCCCGATTGTTATAATATCATCTATAAAAATCGTAGGCATCAAGGAACGGGCATCAGCGTTTCCTTGTGTGGTACAACATAATACTGCGGTCGCCAATCCGCCTGCCAAGCGTGGTGACTATGGCAAATACCCTCCCCGGGAGGAAGCCCATGTTCAGCAGTGGACGTTATACGGGCTGATGATGATATCTAACTATGTTGCTGTGCCCGACAGTGTTCATAATTGGTACCATATTTTATTATAATTTTAAAACACCTGTAAACACATTGTGGAATGCAATAAAGTATTGAGTATATACACCGTCCTCTTAAATCACTCTATTAATTAAAAAAAACTGCATCAAAATCCGTAGTTTAAAAGGTCTAAGAATAAATAAGGACAGACAGACAGTGGGAAGAAGTCTTTGTTTTATACTATGTAAAACTCATAGATAAATGTATCAACAACTTAATAAAGCAATGACACCTTTGTAAGGATAAGCAACGTTGAAATCAACTTTCTTTCAGCGAAAGAATTATTCACTAATTTGATTTAATTATTGTCTTTATTTAATCTATAACTTACCTTGCGCGGTTTCACCCGCGTAACTCCCGTTCCCGTGGGAACTTCATAATTAAATATAGCCTATCTCATCCAGGGATAGTTTAGCTTTCCAACGGTAAAATATTTTTTCAAATCGGTCCAGTAGTTTCGGAGCAATACAAACAAACAAACAGTCAAATCTTTCCTCTGAATAATATCAATATAGATTAAAATTTTCGTTCTGAATCGATGGACAACATTATTTTGGTTGTAATGGAAGGTTTTCGTAATTAATGTTTCGCAAATAATTTAATTTGTCAGTGAAGTTAAGTTACATTTAGTTCAGTTCTTATTTGGCAATATCAGTTAAATAAAGTTATTTGTTTCCTTTGATTGACCTTTGTGAAACCGGCAAGTAAATTACGTAAAAAAACAACAGCGATATTTAAAAGTAAGTAAACCGAAATAAAACAAAAACAAGATAAGTCCATCCGTTCGGGAGCTACAATTCTAAAAACAGACACATACACGTCAAAACTTATAAAACCCCGTTGTTTTTGCGTCGATAATTGACCACACAAATAAACTCCAAAGGTACGAGAGTACAATGTAAAAATGATAAAATAACAAAATACATATGAAGGAAAAGATCGCTTTATTCGAATGTTAATAATAAATTCCATATCTCAGCGGCGCGGCGTCCTCTGGATTGTGCCACCTGTCACTAAGGACTATGACTTATGTAAATCTGTCACATTTGTTATGATAAGATAAATTCAGGTATAAGATAATGCTACGGTGGCGCAGAGTTATAAGTCTTACCTTTAATCTCGGAGAGCGATGTTCGCTTCCCGCTCCAAAAATATAATCTTAGATTTCCAGTTCTTGTTGGTTAAGGGACTGCTCTCCGTACCTCGGAAAGTAGGTAAGTTAAGTGTTCGGTAACGATTTTCATAAGATAATGAAATCTACAATAATCGTAGATAAAGGGCAACAAAGTTTACCTGTGTATATGCTGTACATAATACTGCGACACCCTACCCACCTGCCAAGCGTTGGACTATGGCAACACCCTCGTTGAGTGCACCCATGGTAAACAATTGACGTTGTACGAGCATACTCAGCATTATATTATTTCATTGTATTTCTTATGATGCATGCTTTTTTTTTACATTTTTTTTTACAAAAATAGTAATTCTTATGATGCATGCTTTTTTTTTACATCCACCAGTTTTAGGCTGGCCTATGACTGGTAAGATACTCAGAGAAAATCGTTTTATTTTATTGGACATTGAAATTAAAATGTATATAAATAAAAATGAATCTCCAAAATGTATGATAACTTAAGTTTTAGTATTTATAGTAGTCTTGGTATTTATGTAGACAGGAATTTTATAAAAAAAAATCGGAGTAACTACTTTTAATAACTAATGTTTTTTTTTTAATAACTTTTTTTAAATATTTTTTTGTTAAATCAATCAATACTAAATTCATATTCCACTCAAAACTGCAATCGGATCCTTAAAAAAAGGAAATAAAATGTTACACTATCTCCCCACCACATTACGTACGCACTCTAACCATCGCGCAGAATAATTAAAAATCTCGTGGTGTTTCCCTCAGGCACAGAGGGCATGGAAAAACAATGGTAGCACTTCGCAATTACCCTCCCGTTCCCTACATAGGTAGACTGAGCCTAACGTAAGACAACGGAGGTGATTAACACAGGAATTTACATATTGGAAGTTCACAGAGATTCTGTTTTTTTTTTAATTCCCGTGTGTTCTTTCCGGGTGTCTGAACTTGTTTAGCTTATGGCTCCGATGTTTATTAGCTGTGTGACTGTAGTCAGTGAATAATATACGCAAGGGATTATTTTTATGGCGTTACTTATTGAGGATTTTAGGTTTTCAAAAAGTTCATGTTGAAATTGATTATATGTTTCTGTTTTAGTATTAAGGCGCGGACCCACCGCGGTGCACGAAGAGGCTACGCACGTGTATTAAGCTTCGCTTTGTAAGAAAATGTATGGGTTTGTATCCACTGCAACACACGGAGAGGCTACGCATGAATTGACGTCATTGATACATGCGTGGCTTGCTCGAATAGGCGGTTACATAGCTCAACGCTGTCGACGTGGGTCTACGTTTCCACTGGAGTACAAGAATATGACCCACGACTATGTACAGTTCACTTATCGAAGTGAAGCCCGTGTCCGTGGGTTGCAGTGGCACGTGCGTGGCCTCTCCGTGCGCCGTGCCACGCTATACATAGCCGTGTAGGTCTTCGTGTACTCCAGTGGAAACGTAGAACCACGTTGTCAAACAAAATAATATACACAGGAAAAATGCGCCGCGTGCCCCTGCACAGCATGCGCCGCGGTGGGCCCGCGCCTTTAATTGTTACAAACTTCATAGACATGAACTCCATGACATAGCGGTATAAGCATTGCTTTAAGTATTTGAGGTCTTGGGAAAAAAATGGTAACCCTTCTCAATTACTCTCCCGTTCTCTGCATTGTTAGACTGAGCCTAACGTAAGACAAGATTAAGTGATTAACACAAGAATTTACATATTGAAAATTAACAGAGATGTTTTTTTATTCCCGTGTGTTTTTTTCCGGGTGTCTGAGCCTGTTTAGCTTTTGGATTCGATAGTTATTAGCTGTGTGACTATAGTTATGAATAATTAACGGGGGGCAATATTTCTTTTAGATTTTAAGCCTTTAATACCTAACTAATGTTATAACTTAATACCTAGTTATATAGTAATGCGTTTAAACTTCATTATACTATAATAACCTCCGGGACAAAGCGTTAGGTCCCGCACCGTACACAAAATCTTTTTGATAAAACAAAGATTTCGTTCCAGCCTTTGGATAGCGCGTTAAGTCGTTATTTATAATATCATCTACGAGTATATAATGAAAGTTAGACGCGTAATGTATTTAACTTCATAAATTTTAATCTTTTAAAGTGTTCGTTGTTCCACACGCTAAATAAAGAAATTTCCAAACTAACATACAAGTTAAGGTCGAAACTGCAGAAATGTATCTGTAGACGGGGAAAAAGGATTGGTAATATTCATATATTCATAAATCATATTTCAATTAAAACATTCACTTTGAGAACGTAAAAAACCTTTACGAAACAAGGAAGGCATTATGTAATGAAAATTTTCACTTTCAAAAATCTTTGATAAGAAGCGAAAGATGTATATTCAGCTTGTAAAGGAAGTTACTCAGCCCAAGTCACTAGTAACATATCTGTATCTAAAGCTGGATAAATTATTTCCCAAGAGCATAAAACCAATCCCAGACTAAAGGCAAACATAGTGTGGTAATATCGTTTTAACTCGTAATTCCTACATCTGATATGTTTAGACAGACTTTCAAGATTAAACTGAATCACCGAGTTTATTTTCTTCATAGATAGAAATTACCATATAAATCAATTCGTATACGTAATTTCCAAATACAGGGTCATCCAAATTAAAAACAATGGCTATTTCACATAATTAGTGCAACTACCATAGCCTATCGGTGAGAATAAACCTTATGATAT
This sequence comes from Nycteola revayana, assembly GCA_947037095.2. Classification (NCBI taxonomy): domain Eukaryota; kingdom Metazoa; phylum Arthropoda; class Insecta; order Lepidoptera; family Nolidae; genus Nycteola; species Nycteola revayana. The sequence goes on along the minus strand of OX344857.2, from coordinate 11,029,492 downwards.
GCGTGAGTAGATGCGGGTTTGATTCCCGCGACAGAAATAAAATAGACTAAATGAGCAATTTTCTTATTAGATTGGTGAATAAATAACTACAGAAGGTTATACTAGCATGGCTGATGAGAGATCAGGAGCATGGCCCATAGCTTAAGATATTCTCCAAGGCATGGGCATTCCTGGCTTCAATCTTGTACTTACATTTTTTTCGAGGGTAAACATTTAATAGAGAACTTGAAACCAGACTTCACTATTTATGGTCTAAAATATTACCGCTTAACCTACGAGATAGTCGATATGAATAATTAAATTAGTAAAAACAAATCTATTATATGTTTCTGTCTTTAATAATTTATCATTAACTAGTCATTAACTATACGTAAGGTAAGTAAATAAGTAGTGCATGCAGTGGTCTCCTCTAATTAGGGGGTACCCAAACATAAAAAGAAAAATACTGTTATTTAAGTAACTATGTGTTGCGGACCCTAAATATAGATTTAAAAAAATGTAACTTTGCAATTATTTATCTAGTTACAAATAGATAGTGCAGTGGTAGTAGTTGAACTGTATTTGTTAACAAAATTGTAATGTGAACCTGTATGTACATAAAGATCTTAAACATAATTGGTACCTCATCCATCTGCTTACCAAGACTCAACGTAATACATCCCCATTATTGAAGTTAATAAACTCGTTTCCTAAGCCGGAAACTACACTTGTTCTCAACCTTTGAGAACTTGGCAAGATTTCCTATTACCGCAGCCCGGGTACAACTTTGTGTTGTTCCGCCCAACAGTTTTATTTACTTGGTTCGACTACCGACATAGTTTTGAATAGGAAATACCACGAGAAACGATTGTGTTTCAACCTTTTGTAAATTCCTTGCAAAACTGGAATTTCAAAACTTTTGGATTTTGATTTAGGTGTTCATAATTCTATTTGTCGTCAGCGGTTCTGTTTATGACTTTGAAACTCACATTCATCATCATCATCATCAACAGCCCGTTTACGTCTGAAAAGACCTTGGCAAGCTAGGATCGTTGAGGGATATTGCCATAATCACCACGCTTGGCAGACGGATTGGTGATCGCAGTAAGATGTAAACCTTAAGCTAATAGATGCTGCCATCCATCAGCCATTTGTCCCTTAATCGCCTTTTACGACACCCATGGGAGGACATGGGGTGGTCTATTCTAAGCCGAAACCACACGGCAAAAAAACTCACATTATAAGATACATAAAAAATTAAATAGATAGTTACGCAGCAATTTCTGATGCTTATAAAATATTGATGCCCGACCAATTAAGTATGTGGTATTTTTCTAAAGCTATAAAGCTCTCAAATAAATATTTTAAAATTGACATTATACCTATCTACAGACGAAAACGGTGTTAGCTATTTTGATCTATAGCAATGTGTGCCGTCTATAGGGCCAAAAGAATGTATGTATAGGTTAGCATATTATTAAAAAAACTGGGCATATAGAAATATGGTTGGTGGGAATTTAGAAATGAATACTTTTCAGTTTTCACCGCGATTGGTAGGCGGGTTAGTGACCGCAGTTGTGATTATGACAAACATAATCACAGCTGCGGAATTACAAGCTGCTGCCCGTTTCCTGGTATATTGTTTTGGCTGATCAATCGGAACAAACGGCTTAGCGTGTTTTCCGAGGCACGGCGGATAGTCATTAACCAACATAATGATTCCTCGTACGGGTACGTGAAGATCAAAACCACAAACTCTAAGATTTAAAGCTAGCCTTTAACCACTACGTACGGGTGATATAGGGGGACTAATCTAAGCCGGAAAATATATGGGAATCTCTGCAACATGTCCTGTTCACATAAAATCTTTGCCAGGTATCTTTTATGGGACCTACGGGAACAAACTCGCCCTATTTAAGGCACTACTTATTTTTATAACCCTTTTAGTGATATTGTAACAAACAAATTATTGTTATTACAGGCCATTACATTACAGATATTGTAGGTTTGATGGCCACCTGATTCAGTGTTTGACCCTCGGCCTATGCTTATGGGTTTAAGTACCCTTTTTAGCACTAATTAATGTGATTACCTACTTTGACAGCGAATTGAATTAAATAGGTAGTAGGTTTTTAAAAGGAATCGGAGTTGATATTTTAGGCATTAGGCCTACATTGGGTTTTACCTTAATTTTCTAAAAAGACAAAAACTATTGATCATAAATTTATTAGAATTTATAGGGCAACACATTAACAATTAATATAATAATAAATTATTGTTTCGTGTTCAGAAAATATGATAGGTATTTTCTTATTATTTCTGAAAATACCACTGGAGTATGTAAAAATAATGATCCAGTCTGCTGGACTGGCTACACCTTACATAGTTGTATACTATAATATTATCATTACATTACAAGCATAGTTTTCGAACAAATAAAATTTACTATTTAGGAGTAATTATCTCACGATATCTGATACTCCGATCCGACTACATTTTATCGATCCAGATATACCTAATCACGAGGATCAGCTTAATTAGTAAGCTAAGATTTATTTATATATTTTTATATGGACCTTCACAAATACAACAAATATTTAGACGCCAGACGCGGCAGCGTAAGTCTAATAGGTAAGAACATTATTAGGTATGTTTGAAATGTAAAAAGGTTGGTAAAACTATTTTGGCCAGTGTACTTGACAATATATTATTAATTTAGCAGCATTGATGTGTACCTACCGATGTCCACTATTGTAGTTAGTATAGATTCTTATTACCTAATATTGATGTGAAGCCACAAACTTCAATATCTGCCTACGCTAACGTTTGTGTTTTCAATCTAAATCTTTTCAACCATAATAGGTCCCGGCTCTCCTCTGTGTATCAGCTATACCAAGCAAAGTCAATCTTCAAACTATTTTGGCTTCTCGAAATTCCGATTTACTATAAACAACAGAGAATGGTACTTGCGTACCTCGGGCAAGTGGCTTTGCTACCTGTTATTTACTAAAATATGAACTACCTAGATTGTTTCCAAAGTACGTAAGGTCAGGTGGGGTAAGAGAAACATACTTTATTTTCAGAAAAATATTTTGACTGCTAGGACGAACAGCTAAAGTCTTTTGAGATCTTTGAAACACACAAAACTTGCCTTTATGTATTAGCTTCCCGTGGGCTAAATGTCATGACGCTAATAACGGTTCTTACGACGATATTGACGTAAATGTCAAGATTAAATAAACGTTCCTCTTCCCCCTCACATGGGGTAAGAGGGACAGTCATTGTATTTCTTAAGATTGAAGTTTGAATTAAAATATTCGTTGCTAAATGTTCGTTAATTTGTAGGTAGAACTGCTTCGGTCAATATTGGATCTTAATTTCAATGAAATAAGGTATCATTTGGAATGAAAAAGAAGAATAAATCAATTCGGGGTAAGAGGGACATACAGGTTCGATCAGGGGTGGCAAACTAAAAAGAAATCGACAAGTAATAATTCTATATTTATTTAACCATACAAACAGTTCCTAATAATAAACAGTCTCTCCCTAACTAGTTTTCCCTCTTTAAAAATACTCTTTAAAACTCTTTAAAAATAACAATGGCATTATGTAACGAGATCAACATTGCGAATCAGTCTTTTAATTCTTTTAAAAAATTATTTATAAATATTATTAATTATTTATATTATTTATTATTTATTATCTTCTATCAGATTTTCTTATATATTTTCGGGGCATGTTTTATCTTATATCATTCCTGCAACAATCAAACAACAACAAAATATTACAATTATACAAAACTCATGAAACTTTATTTATCTAAACTATTATAATATAATAAAAAGAAAAGATTTTATATTTTATTTGTTTGTGATATGATTTCACTCAAAAACTACAATCCCAATTTAAAAAAATCTTTAACACAGAATGGTGCATTGTCCCTGGGTAACACAGTCTATAAATTATACGATAAAACGGCAATTTACGGGAAATTTAAGTTACACACGGAGGGAGTCGCGGGAAGTTTCTAGTTTAGTTATAATTTAAAATTGTAGTAAGTACAGAACAGTCAGTAAATTCTTTTCATTTTATCTACCTATAATTATAAATTATTCAAAATGTTGGTCAACCCTGCCATGGGGGAAGAGAAACGTATGTTCCTCTTTCACCGTGAGTAGTGACCCTCTTACCCCAGCTATTGTTTTTGGAGGTTAGGATTTTCAAGCGAAAGAAACTCATATGATTAGCTGTTTTTAAACTAAAATGATTAATAAAAAGAAACACTTACAGTTTTCTCCGTGTATCATCACATTTAAAATATTTCCAGCACTCTTTTTTCACCAAAATATTGGTTCGCAAAAACACGTGCTAACTTTGTGCTAGTCGAATTTACAACTGTCAAACGTGTCTTCATTTTTTGGGGCTTCTGAGTCACGTAGCGACATCTATTGAAAACCGTTCAAACTATTTCGCCTTCACTGTTTTATTGACGTAAAGTTCATAGTCATAAACGCTTCGGTTTACTAGTTATGGTCCCTAGTCCCTCTAACCCCGTTGTCCCTCTTACCCCACCTGACCTTAGTAAATATCTTAAAATATTTTCACCTTTCTTTTTTTGAAAAGTTTATCGACTTTTTTTGAAATGTTTTAAACACTTTATGGAAAAGATTTCCTTATTCTATATTTTAAAATTAAGATTAACAATTTCGACCACCGGCAGGATTTGAACCTGCATCTTAAGTAAAGTACCCGTTAGAGATCTGTTACAAAGAGATTAATAAATTTTAATGTCGATGACCGGCTGTGGTTCCACCGTGCGTAGCCTAATTGGTTAAGGCATTAGGGGCTTTACCTAAGATGCAGGTTCGAATCTTGCCGGTGCCGCGGTGGTCGAATTTTATTAATCTTGAAATTTTGAAATACCTATAGTTTATCGACTATTAGGACATACCAACTACCGTGATTATTTTCACATTTCCACTGCTAACAAAATTGTCACTTGTCCTAACAAACAACACTTAACAAAAATGCTCACTGTCAAGCAAATTGGTATTTAACAATGAATTCCCAAGTCTATAATATGTCCGTTCAATTCTCTTCACAGTTCACTGCGAGCTGGTCTAACAATAAAGTTGTAACCAAGCTGTAGGCGCGTCAGCCAAGCGTAGAATTGCCGAGGATTCGTTCGGAAATTGGCTCTTTTGTGCTGCAGTAAGCCAACGTACGACCAACACGTCGACGGCACCGACTAATTAGAGGCGTGGTTTGTAAAAACAGAAAACCTGCTATCACTTAGCAACACAGCTATAGGCTACCTACTGAATTCAGGGTTACCTAAAGTATAGGTACATTAAATGAGCGATCGTATGAGTGGTTAGAAAGTTTAATTTAATCATAACTTATGAAACAATTTCGTTTAAATAGTAATTTCACTACAGATTCTTTGTACGTACCTACCTACCTATGTACATATTTTAAAATTGTTATTTTATCTACATATTATGTCACATAAACCAATCTGTTTACCTATTCGGTTGGACTTGCTAAGAAACCCAAAGACAATGTACCTACCTGGTATCACTGGCAGTGCCAGATTAAGAATACTTGCGGTCCTAAACATTCCTCGACTGAGGGATGGTGCTGTTTTGGTTATGAAATGCCGTTTTTTTTTCTTGAAGAAATCTATTGACCATGCCACGAGATTTGCTCGCGTCTTCTCCGCAGCCAGACCCAAATGTGTGCTAGCCTGCTTATTCTGCAGCTAGTTTTTTAGAGCGAAACCCTTCTCCAGCCTCCTGTTTTTCTAATAGTCTAGTCAACAAGTTCAAATTGGTGAAAAATAGAGATAAAGCTCCTAAAAATATGAGTGATACCTCATTGGATTCGGAATGACGTGTAGAAAAATGTTTTCGAAGGAATAATTAGCACTAAAAAAATTACAAAAGTTATTAACAAATTAAGTTGCCAAAAAAAAAGGATTTCATTGTTTGTCAATAACTCCGAAACTATTCATATTTAAGATTTTTTTAAAAAAAGCATCTTAAAGAGGAAGAAATTTCCAATAAAAAAGTCCTGACTCTCGGAGTTCTATCTCCATTATTTATAATTTTAATTTAACGCTGAAAATAGGTAAAAAGTTTTCAAAAATTGTTTATTTTGTTAATTATCGGCTCAAACGAACCCAGACTTAAACAACCCAACTAATGTTTGACCACGCGTTATCTAAGGTTACGTATTATTATTTTTAATCAACTAATAGATTTTGATTTACCTTTTTTATATTTGAAAAGCAATCCGACCTAGGTATAAAACCTACGTCGGATTCCAAGTCAGCTTCATAGGGACGGCACATAACGTTTTGTAGCCTTTATGTTCCCCAAGAACTACTCACTGACCGTTATCCAGCTTATAAACTATCCCTGTGCAAAAGTAGGTACAGCCAAATCCGTACAGATTTTTGCGTGAAAGAGTAACTAACATCCATACGAACTTTCGCGTTTATAAAATAAGTAGGATTAGGTACTTACACTCCATGATGATTTTCTTCACGTTTCCACTGCTGTCACAACTAAACAGTATTAACTCCAAAATCTCTTTCAAGATTTGTTCCTGGTTTTGCATGCACAGTTAATTTTAAACTCCGCTAAGTAGGTTATTATCCAGCGCCACATCATGTGATACGATAGATAAAGAAAAATATCCACACTTTACAGCTAAAATATCGTCTCTGAACAAAATAACGATGTGTTGTAAATGTATTTAGGTATAATGGAGTAGGAATAGTACCTACCTAAAATACCTAGGTACCTACTCTATTCGATATTAGGTAGGTCTGTACTCTTTTTGATAGTTAAACATACCTACTTATTTATATTTTATCACACCTAGGTACTTTTACTTTTGATTAATTGAGCTTCAAGAAGTTTAGTTTTAGGATCGCCGATATTTAATTTTGAAATTGGGGCGGCACACGGATCACGGCCACGACGAAATTATAATTTATAAGGTGTTGACTACCGGACCCTTAAAGCAGCGATGAGATGTGGCGGGTTCTCCTTCTTATGAAAAATTAGGTAGGTGAGGTTAGTTTAAAAAGAAAGTTCTCAGACGACAACCCCTCTGTAAACTAAGGTACCTACCTACACAAAAACGCAGTAACTAAGTATCTAGGTTGGTACTTGCTTACTGAACAGAATCACCTGCATGGCACACGGTTACAACATTAATTAGTGCGACGAATGAAAAGAGCAGTTCTCGACATCGGGTGACATTCACTGACTATACATACACCTTACTATGTAATCTGTAGTGCTATACGAATAACCATAACCATGAAAATCGAAAAATAGAAAGATCCCATAAACATGAACATCATCAGCCTGTATAAAGTCCACAGCTCATGAGGAGTGACCGGAGTATGTAAACGACACTGTTACCTAATATCTAGGTATATGATTGTCATAGATTATGTTATGACAATCGGGACAAAGCATTTTAACGTGGCACGAACCGCAAGAAGGATAGGTACCTCAACCGAGCAAGATTTTAAATCCGGCACGAAATGGACGACCTGCGATGTCTTTAGCAAAAGTCATACCGCTCAACCGCCAACGGAGGTTACCCAAAGAATTTTGTAGAAGTATATACTTAATTATTTAAGAAACTTCCTACCTACTGATATCCTAAGATGATAGTTAACCGAAATTTAATTGAGCAGATCTATATTTCATGTTATAATCTAAAAATAAGAAGGATCCCCCACGAAGTACCCTACTTAATACAGTCAATTACAGTCGCTGAATATACATACTACTAATGCCATCTATCTGTTTAAGACGGTCCTATCATGAGCAAATAAGTTATCTATAATTTTAGAATTAAAACTTTCGTGAGTGGTACACATATTTATATTAACTAACCGGTTGTACTCATGATTTGTCATCATATGTCCGACTAGTTTCGAGACTATCCTGACGTCCATTCTCAAGGAGTAGTCGACTCGACGCGCGACGGCGCGGCGCTGGGCAACTAACTATCTATAATTACTGTATACCTATAAGAGGTTTAAGCCTAGGATGACCAATAAAAATACTTAGTAGGTATTTTAGTAAGTTGGATGAATATTTAGTATTTTTCAGTGGATTTCATTCATAGGGAATAAATGTTCTTTGTCAATATTTGTCCTGTATTTAATTTAGTTTAGAGAAAATTTCGCTGTAGTACATTTTCACCATTTGTTAAGTTTTTGTAAGGTTTTCTTTTTATTGGCGTACCACAACCATATTTTACAGTAAACCTGGTACAGTCTTGATTTTCACAACGTATTTCTTGATTTATTATAGTTAGATGAGCAGTCAGCGATGGATTTAGCCTCATTTGACAATCACTATATTACCATTAACACTGGAGTTATTATGTAATGATATTTATGATTGTGACTTCAATAAATATGTGTTCATTACTGTAGGGTTATTGTAGTAAAATTCATATGTTGTTATAACTATATTATGAGAGCTGTTTCAACTTAATAAATTGGCATATTTAAAATATTTTTTGCATGCAAAGTAAACCCTGGGTAGCAGACTTAAAGCTCTATAAATGCTTCTCTGGGCTACCTTTAATATCAACTTGCCAAGATGTTATATTATAGATAATTTATTGTCTGTAACAACATAAACATTTTATTTGAAACATTAACTCCTACTTTATATACTGAATGGAGAATGAAATAAAAAGACAATTTAATAATGAGTCTATATTTGGTAAAAAGCTGGAATGCAGTATTAAATGCTTGGTAGAAATAATCCAGCTAAGAAATAAAATTTTATGTTAATTGAATACTTCAAAAATAATCATGGATGTTACAATGGAATTAATGTTTTTATTACAAAAAACATGCTTCAATAATCTCTCTTAAAAAATATGTTTACTTAATAAGTCTCTATTTAAGTAAAATAATTCTTAAAATTATAAATTCATAATTGCTTAAAAGTTGTCAACTTTCTAGTGACTGAATACTGGCAATGAAAGAAGATAATTATGTCATGGTTCCAAATACGGGGTTGTGTCTGCAAATGCTGGGGCCATATTCCATGTATGCTTGCTTGGTGTGACAGACTTGGTAAAATTCAGGAGTTGAGCCCAACATACTGCCTCCAAACCAGACAGCATATCTCTGCATGTTGTGTGATATAACTTGCACATCAACTGGTTTAGGAGTGATCCTTCCTTCTGACAATGTAGTAGAATGCTTTAATCTAGCATCAACAGTCCTCTTGATATCTCGCTGCAATCTCCTACCAAAGTCTCGGAACATTGTAGATCCACCAGACAATACAATATTCCCATACAGTCCTCTCCTTACGTCAATAGGACAAGATTGGATGACTTCATCAACCATCTCATTCAGGGGCACAGTGAAATCTGCGTTTGAGAATTCAGGGTGGAAGAAAATTTCAGGTCCCAAGAATCTCTCATAGCCAACATCAACTGCAAATGGATTTCTTGTTATAGCATTTATGCCTGTGTAGTTTTTCATCCATTTTGATGGATCTGTGTCATACTTTGCAAACTCTTTGGCTATGTCAGGACAAATGTAACTATATCTTTCCTTTATAGCCTTAGCAGTCTCTAAGCTCTGTTCTGGTGGGATGCCTACTTCACGTTCACGAAGTAGGGATTGTATAAATGAAGTAATATTCCTACCAGCAATAGGTATGTGCTTAATACAAGAACCAATAACATATCCCTCAGCAACAGGCACAATATGTGTGACACCATCACCACTGTCTACAACTATTCCTGTGAACGTGCGTTCGGTTGACGCGCGAGACTTCCAAGACGCGGCCAGCGCCAACACAGCCTGTACAGCTATGTACAAACCAGGAACATTGAAAGATTCGAACATAATCTCTGCTAGATATTCCCTGTTCTCTGGAGTGTTTAGTGGCGGTTCAGTGAGCAGGAAATGATGATCTTCCGGCTCCGCCCTCAAATATTTAAAGATGCACTGTTCGATATAACGCTCCATCAAATCCCAGTCCTCCACTAGACCGTGTCGAACGGGATATTTCACAGAGTACCCAGTGGCATCGAAAGCTTCGTCACCGATGAAGAAATCTAAATCCTCGACGGCTTTAGTCATCCGTCGAGTGGACTGATCGCCGACTTTCGCAGTTTCTTTTATCGCTATGGCTGACGGTATGATAAACTGGGGCTCTTTATTGCCGGCATAGCCCAATTTCGTATACCCTGTGCCAACATCGATAACGCATGCTGGTAAGTGATCACCCATGATTTAGTTTCACTTTAAATTACTCCAATTTTCAAGTTATCACCAAATAAACTTGAGGAAAACTGTAATGGGTGCGGTACAAATCACTGACGAATTCACGAATTTTGACGTTTAAAGATTGTCAACCAAGCGGACGGAAGATGACTCATACGTTCCGTTTCACGTTTGTATTTCTATCTACTATCAACTATTACAGCAATATATAAGCAGGTAGTGTACAGTCGGACATCTTCAACATTTCCTTGAATATGTTTATAAATAACAATCTGTATAATTATGCCGCACACAGCTCTGCGAGAGTCCATTTCGTAATAGATGAATTCATCATGTAACTTATAAAATGTATAATTCGGATATTACTAATAAGTAACTAGGAATTTATAATGTTTGTAGTTAAGTTTAATTAGTAAGTTAAACACATATTATTGAAAGATGATTCACATTGGGTGCCCCAATTTGAAAAATCCCTAAGTCACACTTAGGGTTTTTTTACACTAGCACCACAGGCTGATCGACCAAATTTTTTTCTATCAATAGGATTAATCGGTTTTTTGATATGAAATAACTAAGTGGGTTTTTCAAAATTAAAAAAAAATAAATTGAAGTTACTTTCAGTTCAAAAAATCCATAAGTCCTAAAACCCCTAAGTCCATAAGTTTTTACTAAAAAAACACTTAAATTTCAAAATCTTGCAACATTATGCTGCAGGTTTTTTCTCTAAGTCTAAGGTATTGAGTGAAAAATATACTTATTTAAAGTACCCTCCTTTGGATCAGTTGTGTGCGAAAGGCCAGTTTGAAACAATTGCTATACATTATCCAATCCTGGCCATTCTATGATGCCAATAGATCGCGATTTTGCTCTCATAGAAAGGCAGAAATTAAAACATGAAAAACATTATGAACCTGATAGCTATATTAATTTTGTAATAAACAGTAGAAACAATAAGAAATTTGAAGTAGCATTTTTAGAAAAGAACCTGAGAAGAATAGAGAGGACAGTAGGAGAAGGAGAAGAATAAAGACATATAATGAAAGAGTATTGGAGGTTAAAGATTTTAAAAGTTACTATCATGATAAAATTAAGAATGCAATACCAGGAATTCCTACTTGTCGTCGTGTTTTATTTAAAAGACATGCAAAGCCAGCCTTTTCAAATTCCATGACTGGAGATAACTTTAAGGTCTTTACTTTGTATAAAGTAGGTATATCTAGGTATTTTCGGGATGGACCTGTTGATTGTTATAATAATGCGATTAAAATTAAAGAAGCTAAAATTTATGACATTAAAAAGCTAATGCAATTTGTACCAGAAGATAAAAGACAGTTCTACGAAAATATGATTACGGAACAGGCTGAATTAAAGGAAATTCAAATTGCTGAGGAATTGGATGACGAAATAGAATAACTAGTTTCGTCAGCCTACCTTAACGTGGTCACTCTACCTTCATTTAGTTCAGCCTGTACCGATTAATGTTTAAACATTATGTATATACTTAGTACATAATTTCTTTGACTGCCTCGGTGGTCCAGTGGTCTTAGTATGAGACTGCTGAACTGAGGTCGTGGGTTGGATTCCCACATAGGGCAAAACCTTTGTGGGTCACGCAAGTGACCCATAAAAGTTTGTTCTAGGTCTGGGTGTAATTTCTAATTTCTTTCTCTCTCTGTATTATAAGTATGAACATATTTACAAAAGAAAGTATACAAGTATGTTCATCCGTTGTCAATTACCTACATTAGAAGCTTTGCTTAGTTGGGGACTAGATCGATATATATATAATATAGGTAGGGACGATGTGTGAATGTGTGTGCAATAATATTATTATTATTCCATTTAGTAATGTTTAAGATTGTATGCTTTTTTATTGAATTTGATAAAGATAATTAAGACTTTTATGAAACGTAATAGCCTAAAACTATTAAAACCATACTGTTTTATGATTGAAACTCAATATTAACGTGATTTTCTAAGATGATTACTCTTTTGTGATTTTACGAATATAATAAAGAAACTATTTCAATTTGTTAAATTCCTTAGTCCATAAAAAATCCTTAAGTCCTGATGATTAAAGAGAAGTCCAAATCTTTATTTTCCAAATTATTGGTTTCAGAACAAGTTTATAAGTTTTGCTTTAAACACTTAAATAAAGAGTTTAATTTGTTCTACAACAACATGGTATTTTCATTTATAGACGCTTATGCTTATTTTGCTCATAGCTCAAAAGTAAAAAAGAGGACTTAGCCTTTTTTCGAATTGGGGCACCATGTACCTTCTTTTTAATTCGCTTGATATTCCAAGAGACGAGTATTTTTGGTAATTTTAGGGAGTATTAAATTCTTTGTAGGTATGGGATTTTAAGAATAAGTCAAAATGTTAAATATTTTAGTAAGTACTTATCGCTTTTGTTATTACGGATAAACTTTCATTTTCTTATTTTTTGTTGTGTTCGAAAGCCTGATCCAAAAGTTAAGTATTTACCCAAAAATAAAACAATGGTAATGCGTTATAACGAGCAACTATTTCGTTGGTTATATTGCAATTATGCGATGTAAGGGACAATATATAGGTATCTATACTAATATCTACCCTATATACTTAAAGCTAAAGAATTTGAGTGCATAAACGCGCTAATCTTAGTTAAATTATTTCAGTATTCCCATTTATCTAGGTAGGCTCTATTTTATTATGAATTACGAACGGACACGGGAGCTACGCGGGTGAAAATATTTCTTGTCAGATGAAATTGTGCCTTATAAGCAACTGTGAGTTACGCGTAATTGTACTATCACCGACGAATTATGAGTATATTGAATCTATATAGCTAATAAGAAATTAGATCTAACATGACAAGGGTCATACTAGATCTAATTTCTTATTAGCTTCTTCTTTTTAGAAGACATGGCAATATTACTGTGTAGCGACATCAACATTAGGGCCGGCGCTCAATGCCGGCACGGCACGGCATGGTATGGCAAAGGATTTTATTACTAATCAAGTTATTTTGAATCTTATTTCAATGAGTTAAGAGTTCATGTTACTTTATTTCTATACCACGATGCCGCGGGATGCTGTGGCAAGACGCGACGGGCCGCGACGCGCCCTGGCATGCCGCGGGATTCTGCGGCACGCAATTGCATTTCGCAAGACGTATGGGTCACTTTGTATCGAGGAATTATGATTGCTAAGAAGGTTGTAACTTGTGCAGCGGTCATTTCGGTTAATGGGGCGCAGTAGGTCGGTGCGCGGGGGCAAGGTAGCACAACCTGCCACGCCACGGCATGCCACGGAACGCCGCGGGATGCCGCAGCACAATCTGCCGTACCATGCCGGCAGTGAACGCCGGCCTTTAGTTGCACAAACCACAAGGTAACTAGCAGCGCCATCTAGCACCAAGCATCCCAATTAACCTGTATCGCACAACAACTTCGCAAGCCAATTCAAACAGATACAAGTTTTGAATTACAATAAACAGCGGTCAACCGCTCTGGACATACCACCTCACGCGGTAAAGAACTTCATTTTCTGTGAAGGAACACACATCAACTGTTCCTCTACAGTACAGTCTTAAAAGGGTACTCAAATAAAATAAAACAAATAGCTATAAAGCAGCTGATAATTTATTGTGACCTGGTTCTAACATTATATTTACACATTTTACATTACAGGAATGTAATTTAAAGTTAGCTAAATTTCCAATTCGTACAAATATAATAATAATTTAATTACATGTTTTACAGTTTTGTATCATAATGCAACCAAATTGTTTTAATTTTGCTCTTTCAAATGTTTGGATAAAATAAATGTTATAGAAAAAAGTGAAATGCCATACATTGTGAATGTAACAATAATTGTTACACTACAAGTATTGTAACATTTGTACTTGCGACCATCATGATAGTTTATATTTAAAGTTTGCATTTAATTATTGCAATTACGTACTTGAGAAGCTTCTTAGCCAATTGAATGGTAATAAAAGATATTATATTTAAACATATTTATATTTTAATCACATTGCACAAATGCCACCATTTATATTAAAAACATGTATGCATGTGGCACTATTAACTGAAATTGCTTTAAAGTCCGCCAGCTTATTCACAAAAGCGTTTTTTTTTTCCTTTTGTAAAACAGATTTTATGCTTTATCTCTCCAATCAGAATTCCACCAATCAATGTTTTTTTCTTAAATATGCAGCAGGCTTAAGAAACACCAATGCGGCATTGCTAAATATATGAAGCTAGATCCAAACATCCACTGCAATTTACAAAGGCAGTTTCACATTTGCATAGTGTATTGGAATATTAAGCCTAGATACAAAACATACATGTCACAAGCTCTTAAATGTACATTACATCTGGTTGATTTCAATCAGAATTTCCAGTTAATATTAAAAAAATATCTCCAATAATTTTTTTTATACTAAAATTTCCCTTAATTAAAATTTAAATAACAATATTATATGGAGTAAATTATGAGTTGTTATTAATGGTTAAAAGTATATATTAATTTTATAGCTTCAATACCCTACTATGTATGCAAGTATAGAAATAGTTAATGACTGCGAAATAACAATAATTATTTAACAAAAATAGGAAAATAACTTTAAAAATCGGTTCAATTACAAATTATAAAGCTTACAACAATTAAAGGCAACTATGGAGAAGTAAATTCATAAGAAATTGCTCTCTTTTTCTGACAATTGATTATTTTAAATGACACCTATTTATATAAATGCTTAACAAAGGAAATTAGCTAATCATAAGTTCGGAAACTCATTTGACACTGGACAAGAGGTATTCCAGCTGAATAGATCTTTTCAGAAACTGGGTGAAGACAAAGTTTTATAATAAAATTATTCTAAAATAGATCATGAAATTAATATACATAGGTAGCAGTATTAAACTATTCCAAAAATATTAAAAATATGAAAATGGTTATGATATTTTTTTTGGAAGAGGTTATATTTAATATAATGGACATTAAAACAATATAAAAAAACCTTTTACAATGCTTTTTGTTATTTAAGATTAAAAACACATTACTTGCAATACCAAGCTATGTTCTAATCAATACATCTTGCAATTTGAACCCAAACACAGAACAAACATGTTCTGTACATATTCGCCATCAAACGAAACATTTATATCAGCTCTCTGACTAAAATTAACTTGCTTGAAACAGGTGCTTGATTTGTTAACAAAAATGCCGAATTGAACCGTAAAAGGGTGTACGAGTCAAAGCTCAATATTATTGTTATAGCTTTGGGGTATTGTGAGAAATACAACACTTTTACCCACACTAATGCACAAAAATCGGCCTCAGTGTTAATGATTGATTGTTCGACACATCCGTCTTTACTTTTTATTTGGTTTGAGTATCGGTCGAGGGGGCGTAGCTATCGTCGTATTTATAATAGGATTCACCAGGCTATAAGGGCCGAAAGCGTGATCTACTATCTCTCCAACAAGATTTGCAATGGGACCCGTTTAAACTTGTTACGCTACTGTATCGACCATACTATGTTTGTTCAGATCTTAAAAAATATAATAATTACCACAAATTATATGTTATAACTTCGGTACCATAACTGCATATAGAAGACGTCTAGAATTAATTTTATAAGACCACCCAGTCTTATTGTAATTCAATGTAGATATCAATTTAAGAAAAGTTAACAATTACACTTTCCCTATTAAAAAGAAATGTTTATATTGTAAGTTATGCTATCAGTATCAATATCAGACTTAATCATAAACAAAACCACAACATTATCTTATGATATACAATACTATATTTGCTAAGATCGTCCATTAACTTTAACAATGTTTAGATCTCTCACCACATTGTATAGTCGGAGTCGTCCATGTCAAAGATGGTAAAGAATCCAAGGATGGTCAAGTATACAATTACGTTGCCAGCCAGTGTTAGGTAACAAGCTCCAGTTGCAATCTGAAAAATAAATTGGTATATCTTTAGTATTTTATAGCTTAATTTATGTAAGTAAAAATCAGTAAGTATAATAAATAAGTAGTAAGAAAAATTACATTTTTATTATTACAATATTACATTTACCTATTGTTTTACTTCTTTAAAATAACATTGGTAGGAATAAGGGAAGATTGTAGAATTTGCATCAAAGTCTACATTCTCCTTTATTTTATTTTACCACACATTTTTTTAAATAGTAAGTAAAAAATGCACATTAATATTAGATGAATGAAATTTTTACTCAACAAAAAGTATAGGTACTAAAGGACTCTGCCCACTATCCCGTAGCATACCATGACCGTGCTAGGAACGTATCGGGCACGGAAAGTAATCCGATACGCTCTACTATGCCCACTAGAGCGTATCAATTGCGTATCAAAGCCGGAGCGTCTGCTTATCATCTCCGTATCATCCGCGTGTCATACCCGGATTTTAATGACGGGAGCGTCCGCATATCATCTCCGTATCATCCTAGTGCTAAATCCGTGCGGTCCCTGTTGTCGTCTTTGTAGTAATTCACCTGATTCCGTGTGAGGCAGACGCGTCAGCAAGAGCTTTCGAGAGTAAGTAAGTTATGGTTGTAAATTATAAACACTTGTTGATTACTTCTTTGATCTCGATTTCCATTTCTCAATTTTACAAATCATTGTTTAATCTTTCTTTCAACCAGTAAGAAATTACGAAGGTAACTTAGAAAAAATAAATAATAAACGGGTGTGCGTTTTATTTTGTCATAAGTGTATGATGCGCAAAGCGATCTCCACTCTTCCGCCGAGCGCTCAAGAACCGTGCCTTTATCTTTCTGTACGCGGTTATAACCCGCCTGCGCACCGGTGTAGCAACGTCGCGTGCCATGCACGGAGCGTTTCGCCACCGGAAAAATATTCTCGCCGACAATTCTTGACGCTCCGTTCATGGTATGCGACGGTGTCGGTCGTTGACGGAACGGTCTAGTGGGCATAGTCTCATACTTTTCAATACAAAGAATATTTTTTTGGTTGTTACGTTCCTAGCATGGTCATGGTATGCTACGGGATAGTGGGCAGAGTCCTTTAAATAAAAAACAAATCCATGTACAAATAGTTCAACTCATCTGTGAGTGTGGCACTATGTATAGGTAAACCATCTACGCTTTACCTATACATAGGGCCAACTGCATAGGTCGGTCGAACTTTCGGAATGTCTAAAGTAGGCAAAATAAACTCATGTACCTACATATCAGAATAAAAATGAATGTCCAATAATACCATTTTCAAAACTGGAAAAAAACAGAAGAAATAATAATACTCACAACTCCAGCATGAGAGAGGACGATAGGCAGAGCGAAGGAACTGACTATTAAGCCCATAGTGATGAATATAGCAGTCTCCATGCATGGCGAGTTGCCACCTGCAGCACTATTAGTGTGGCGAAGTGCAATGAGGGTTGGTATAGGGCATAGCACATAGAACAACACAACGAAGAAAGGCCACCATATTCTGGAAAAAAAATGCACATACATTTTAGGGTTAAAACAAAACCCATACAATATTCATGAAGTCATATGTTTGATGTGAATGTATTATTTGTTATATATTCTTTGTTATATATTCTTTGTTATATTTATCTCATTTTTATTTTTAAGTTTCTCTTAAGATCAGTATTAATATGTGGAAAAACACAATGCATTATCAATTATAGTATGACGGTTAAATCGCTATTCCCCACCTTAGGTATGCTAGCTCTGTTCCATCAGTACTGAAATAATTTTGTCAAATCAGACCTGTAGTTCCAGAGATTTGCATGTTCAAACAAACTTTTCAGTTTTATAAATTAGTATAGATGTCCTGACCTTAAGTACACAATACAAAATCGCATACATATTGCATATTACCAACCATAAACATCAACACAATTGGTATAAAAAATATTTCAGTATTACACAGCTCATTTAATTTGATTGAGAAGAATATATTTTATTATTAACTTCCTTTGAGAATGGGAGCTATGGGTATGAAACCGAATGCTGCAATCTAGTATATAGATAAAGTTAAACATTTGGTTTCATTTAAACACAGTATAAAATTATCAGTGACTACTTAATGTGTCTAATCTGATAAACGATATCTAAGCATAGTAAGGAAAACAATCAACAAAGAAAAACTTACTTGTATTGTGGTAAGGCACACGCAAGAATAACAAAAGTCATTCCAATGGACCCAGCAAATGCCAGAGACACCAAACTGCAAAATAGAATACTAATTTTCATTTTTGTTCTTTTATAGCACTATTAATTTAAACAATAAAGAGAAATTATTGCAACAAGAGATGTCTCTTGTTGATAGTCTCTAGTTGGCTATGTTTTCTTGTACATAGTACCTACTATTTTTAATTGTTAGTAATAACATATTGCATTTTTTGTCTAGTTGAAGAAAAACAAAAACAAGGAAAATGTTTACCCTAAAACCCACCTAAATCTATTCTAATGATTACAAATGAGATAATCTATCATATATATGTATAATAGATGTTAGACTTAAGTCTTTATCATACTTATTACAGTGTGAATATACATGAAAACAAAGAATATGATTGAAAAGTAGAACATTGATTGTTCTACAGATAGAGATATCCTTTAAGCAGGTCGGATCTAATAAGTAACTTTGTTTTTGGGTAACATGATTGGAAAGCAGAATTCCTAAATTGATATAATATATAGCTTAGTTTCCATAACACTACAGCTGTTTATTGCAACAAGCACTTACCCTTTTGCGTTTTATCCATTTCGCAGACGAGATAAACATGAAAAAGAAATAGTTGTGTTAATAATAAGTACAAAGCAGCATTATTGTGAAAAATATTTGTAAATAACATGAGTCATACGAAAAAAGAATATAGACATACAAGGTGTCTGGGGTCTATTCATAACATTAATTGCCCAAAATGTAAAACTTTAATAACATAATTGATAAGCTCATAAAATACCTTTTATTCCAGCCATTTTACTTTATTTGAACTATTATCAAAGCTCACATTAAATAAAAAGATAATTGTAATTTGCAGTGATAGTGAAACTTCTATGAACAATCAAAACGAAGTGCTACCATATTAAAAAAACAAAAATTAGATACAACAGATGACAAAGATATTATTAAAATTATAATCTCACAATTAAATAAATATTTTATTCTGCAAAAAATGTTAAGAACCAAAAATATTATGATGTCGAGATTTTTATAATGCTATTAATACTTTCTGATTATACAATACATAAAAAGCGGCTAATAGTGATACTAAAATTTAAAAAATATGCTGCAAATATTTTATTCTCATTGTCACAAACAAGATAAACGCTCGTCAGATAAACGTGCACTATACATATTGAACTCAAAACCATTAGATCCATATTATGCCTTTTGTATAGTTTAATAATAATTTAACTCAAAAAGCCAAATCTATTAGGGCTAAAGTTGTTAGGGATGTCGATTCTTTCCAAAAAAGATCGATTTTTAAATCGATTCGAATCGTGACCTAATGAATCGATCCACAAAAAAATCGAGGCCAAAAAGATCGATTTCTGAAAAATCGATCTTTTCTTCAAGTCAAAGTCAAAGTCAAAGTCAGTCAAAGTTAAAAACATGACACATATTATAATTTAACGATCTCTTATCAGTAAAATCAGGTGATTCGATGATAAAAAATATTTTTATTACCATATCAAAAGATCAGATCAGGTATAAAATAAGACATTTATTTTTTTATGTATTGGTTTACAAAGTTAAGAAAATAGATAGTGTAGCTTATAGTTCCCAATGCTTAATTTCTAAACTTTTTAAAAACAACAGTCTGTCATAAAATCGAATGTCGATTTTTAAGGGTGAAATATCGATTCACTGAATCGATTCAGTACTACATATCGATTTAAAAAATCGATCTTTTTGGCTCCAAAAATCGATTCTTCGATTAATCGATCTCAGATCGCCATCCCTAAAAGTTGTTCGCTAGCAAAAAAACATTACACAAGTTTCGTGTTTGTTTGGCGATAGTTTTATGATTTGTGAAAAATTGCTGAATAAAAGAAAACTGATTATTTCAGTATTTTATTTCATTAATTTATTATAAAATAAAACATGGATGATGATGCGGAGACTTATAAACTTTGGCGTATACGTAAAACAGTAATGCAGGTTAGTGAGGTTATGTGTATTACAAATTGAGTTAATTTAATTTTTATGTATGTACAGCATACCACAGCATACAGTGTGTAAATAATTGCAGTAAAAATATTTAGCGTTAATATGCACTTATTAGTATCTCCGTAGATTTTTCTATTTAAATGTGTAAATTGTTCACATGTTTTGTTAGCATTTTACCTATTCACTATATTTATATTCCAGCTTTGTCATGACCGTGGATACCTTGTGACACAGGATGAATTGGATCAGACCCTTGAACAGTTCAAAGAACAATTTGGAGATAAACCAAGGTATATTGATTTATTTATCGTTACTTGGTACCTAAATATTACAAATTGAATTGGGATTTTGCTCAGATTAAATGTAAATTTAGGTATATTAATGTTTACTTACCAATATGTAGTTTTGTGGTCTCTGACAATGTTTGGTTTATCAGTGACTTTCTAATTTTTGTATCTAGAACTTCCATTTTGAAAAAAAAAAGATCATTTTAATACATATTTGATACGAGAACTAATTCAATATCATGTTTACACATTTTCAAAGTAATTTTTGGAGTGGTTTTTGACTTTATATGCTATTAGTACTGATTGTCAAATATTGTCAATCATATTATTATGTTACTGTGTGGCCAGTGTTTGTGTATTCATTGGATATGCATATTTATCAGTATGGACAGTAGGTATATGAATATGTTGTAACCAATGTTGGTTATATCTAAACAAATAAATAAAATTAAAGTGTCAGTTTGTAATGGAAAAACAAGAAGTTTTCAACAAATGTATATAGAGTAAATTAAAAAATTAATAAAAATAATGCCTTAACAAATTTTGATTTAACTTTCAAACACATTTTAATAATTTTAGAAGGTAAAGTATAGGCTACTTTTTATTTTGTCTGTCCATGTATTCTACCTACTTTTACATAACAATAGTTCTGTTTTAAACCGAAAATGTTAGGAAATTAATCTTGATTTTTCACAGACAAAGTTTGAGATGTTTAGCAGCTACTTATACATAAAAATAGCAAAATTATATAAAAAATTAAAGTAACATATAAGATACAAAAACAAAAATTGGACATAATTATGTTTATTCTAACTATTTAATTGTAAACGTGTGTCCAACTCTGTCCTCTTCTCCCAAATCCAATTTTTCTAATTCAAGTTTTTCTTTTACAGTGAAAAAAGACCAGCAAGAAGTGACCTAATTGTGCTAGTAGCTCACAATGATGACCCTACAGACCAAATGTTTGTGTTCTTCCCAGATGATCCTAAAATAGGAATCAAGACTATCAAAACCTATTGTACAAGAATGCAAGAGGAAAATATTCATAGAGCTATAGTTGTAGTACAAGCAGGTATGTATATATTCATTAACAGTATTTTTCCCCAATATTCAAATGATCAATAAAATTGTGTACTCTACAAGTAAAATCGAATTGTACAGAATCTATAATAACTGACACCAACAGCTTAGAGTGACCTCAAAGTACTACAATCACATAATGATATTATTTTGACTGTCAAAAATGTTTTCACTACTCAGCAATTTACTATGCATGCATCCTCATCAGCCCATATAACATCTACATGGTCTGCTGCTGAACATGGGCCTCCTCCCGAGGCCACAGACACCGCTACGCAACAGAGGCTGTCCATGTAGGATTCAAAATTTTAATTTATTTATTTAATGTAGCCTAAATAATACAGTAACTCAAACATAAGAAATGCATTACAATAACCGTACAGCAATAAAGACATTTTATCTAAGGTATAGTCATATTGTGACGTGATTAGCTTCGTATAGCACCCCATAGCAGCAGTATTGAATTTGTCTATATGCATTGACCAAAGACCATATTGCAGAAACATTCCTTTATCATTTCCTTAAAAACAATAAGTGCTGTAGAGTTAAGAAGAATAATTTTATTGAAGGCCTAAAACTACTTACTACCTTGAGAAATGTAATCATAGAGAATTATGTTAGTTTTTAATTTTTATTTTATGCTTTAATTTTCAGGTATGACACCATCAGCCAAGCAGTCTTTAGTAGATATGGCACCTAAATATATTCTAGAACAATTCTTGGAATCAGAGCTGCTGATCAACATAACTGAACATGAGTTGGTGCCAGAACATATTGTGTTGACGCCTGATGAGAAAGCAGAATTGTTGACTAGATAGTATCCTTTTTTATTTTAAGTTTTATGGGTGATGTTAATTCCATTTTTATTTTATTTTTGTTATGGTCCATGTGGCGTGTGGTCCATGGACAATATTTGTGTGGCTGACTTCTTACAACTGCTGTAATATAGAAAAACCGTAAGCATAGTGTAAGCAATAAGATTTTGCAGCAAATCTTTCGATTGTTGTAACTTTATAGTATAAGACTAGTTTCCCAAGTGCGAACCTCATAATTAAATATAGCAGACATTACTCCTGTATAACGCCATTTTATAATGTCCCACATGCCCCTCGCTTGCGCAGGGATCATTTTGGGATCCTTGCGCCAGCGAGGGGATGCATATATAACGCATTTTAAGCTGGAAAACAAAAAAAATAAAAATAATAATTAATCTTGTGCTGATAGATGCTGCTGCCTATACATCAGGTGTATGCCATTAGTCTCCCTTACAACACCCATGGGAAGGGTGGACTATTCAAAGCCAGAAACTACATGACGTGTGGAAGTTAATGAAATGAAAAAAATGAATACATTTTTATATTCCAGTCACAAAATATTGCATTTATTTATAATAGGGTAAATTATTAATATGTTATAATAATATTTCCTAAACATAATCTCAGTAAATTGAAAGAGAACATGTTGATGAGAATACAGGCTGGAGACCCGGTAGCAAGATATTTTGGACTAAAGAGAGGGCAGGTTTGTATTTTAATTTAATTATTTTGATAAAATAAAGAATTGTATTTTAATTACCTCCAAATATCACATCAAATCAAAGCATAATTTTGAAAAAGTGGAAGATTTTTGCTAACACCTGATAGAAAATCTTATGTAAAACAAATGCAATTAATGGGTGCGCCAAAGTTCACCTAAAATTTCAACTCCGATAATTGGAAATCCGAAAATGTTCTTCCTAACATTTTTCAGCCTAACAATCACAATTCCTAACTACTCTGTCTCTAATGTTCATAATTCCGAAGCATTTAACTTCATAATGTCAGTAGCAATAAACATCTATTATACTTTTATTTGTTTACACTATTATTCAAAGTCATATCTTTGTTGTTTAGATTTATTTTTATTCATAATAATCAGTATTATATACATTAATTTAGCGTAACTTTTACAGTTACAGTGCCGCGTCAGCGGCCGGCGAAGTGCCAGAACCGAATCGGTCTTATAGTTATTGGTTTAGGTACGGTTAAAACTGCGGCCATATAAATAACCGTAAATGAGTTGTATTTTATGAATTTAATTCATTTAAGAAAGAATCTATGAAACGACATTTAATCATTCTAAACATATATTTTTTATTACACTTGGTAAATGTTTCTTTCTGAGTATGAGTGAAAATAGTATGGTAATTATGTTTAGGGATAAAAGCGTTATGATAAAAAACAGTAGGAGTTTAAATATATTTACATTAATGATGTTATTAATTACAATTTTCGGAAACATTTTGTTATGAACATAGCCGGTAGCACTACAAATAGTATGAATAAAAACTTAAGGAAGAGAAATTTTAGGAAGTGTGATCATTCTGATTACATTTCGTTAGGAAGAACAATTTCGGGTAAAGAACTTTAGGTGAGCCAATATGGACCCGCAATCTATAAATACAAAAGCGCGAGCGTTAGGTAGTTCCGTCTATGTTTTAATATAAATTATTATGAGCTATACAATGAAATCTCTGACAAGTACAAGTGTAGGTAAAAAAGTGCTGAATAAACTCATTATTTCATTGATCTGGTGGCTTTAGTAATACTTTGGGGAAAATAAATATTCAGTGACTCACCCGCGTTATACTGCTGCTCTACTTCAATGGACAGTGCCTTTTTAAATAAAACTATGTTTATCCTGATTTTAATCTACCTATTTGTCGAATTTAAGCATGCTAGAGAATTTTCCATCAAAACGATTGTTATAGAAATTTAATCTATTCAAATTCTTCTTTTCCAAAATCCCTTTTACAAAGTTCAGCCAAATAATAGGTGTTCTATCCCTTGGCAAGACACATCTTTGAAACGATCATTAATATTAAACTGGTCAAACCTATTATGATTTCCTCCACAGTTTAATAACACATTGTAATAACAGTACAATATTGCAAATAATTGTAGCATATTGAGTACGCGATAATGAGCGTATGTGTTAAACTCGCAATTATCATTCATCGATTGTAATTATAATGGTATGTTTACTGCAAAAACTCTTGTTCAATCGTATAGTTTAATTTTAGATTCAGCTGTCTAAGACTCAGAGTCAAATGTAAATTTAGGTATATTAACTTTTCCTTTTGCGTAGTTTTTTTTGGTAAAAAATTGTAAATATCATAGTAAAATTAATTATTTATGTATTATTTTTGTTTTTACTTGGTCCAGCTATAAAGTTGGTTACTTTTAAAAATAAAGTAAGTTTTTCAAATAGGTTTGTTATTTGTTGTATAATAAAATAAGTTGTCAAATGAACTCATCATTTGACAACTAATTTATTTAAATTGACATTCTATTAAAGTTATTGATACATTTCGGTGTAAATGTTTATATACACCGAAAAAAGCCAGCCTTGTTCTTATTACCTAAAAATAATTTTATTTCCTCACTTTAATTAAGCCTGGCTATACCTTTCCACCAACCAAATGACGCCAGATTTTTTTGTGTGCTTTGGGGAGTTAGGCAAAAAAAGTAATCCTGATCACATTACCTTTTTTTTTTCCCCCACCCTATCACTCCCACATCCACCACGCGAATCCTGCCAGGTCGACGTCTTTATGCTTAGAATGCTCCAGGGAAGCTGATAAATCATTTTTATGAATGATCAAATTACCTTGCCGTTTCGGTTGACAGCTCTCCGTCCATTACCAAAACATTTAAATGGTGTTTAGTTGTATACTTTTATGTTTCATAGTTATTGTGAATAATCATTGTTCCTTTTCTTAAGAAAAAAAATGTTTTTTGGCACTTAATTTAGAAAATACATGTGGTTCTCGAACTTTCCTAAGGTTGTGTAACGACCGACGTGGGTTATGTTAACAGCCCACTGCTGTACATGAGCCTCCTCTTTATAGATATCGGCGAGCTTATGGATATTTAAATAATCAATGCGTTTGTCAGGCGGATTGTTGCTACGTCGAGTTGCCACCTTTTTTTTTGTTTTATATAGTACTTTTTACAAGAAGTTGCTAAATATATAGTACTTTTGGGAAATTCAGGAAAAAAAATAGTAGGTATACATTTATTTTCGCTTTGGCCTCCGAAGTATCATTTTTCATTTTTTCCAAACAATGTAGGTATTTATTATTTTAAGCATCAGCCGCATAATAAATAGTACCCAAAATACCAGAACGAATGTACCTACTCCAAAATTATGTATATTGCAATCATATTTTACTTTGTGTGTATCTGTGTAAAGTATTAAGTATTAATGAAAAATGCTACTTCGTAGGCCTAAAAAAAGGTAATGGAAAAGTTATTTAAAATAAATGTGTACTATAGGTATGCCGCGCTGAGCGTCTTACATTAAAATTTTTTAAATGGGGTAAATTTAAGTTTAGCAAAAATTATAGTACTTTTTGTACTATATTTTTTTGTATAATGTATAGTACATTTGACTGAAATATAGTACGATACTTTATAATATAGTACGGGTGGCAACCCTAGTGCTACGATCACCAATCCACAAAAATAAGATCTGATTGGACTTGTGCTGATAGATACTGCTGCCCGTAGTCAGGCGACCATAGAACATACCTCCCTTACTCGCCTCTTATGACACCGATGAAGAGATTTAGGTTGCTCTATTTTAAGCCAGAAATCACACCGTAGACTCATTGAAGTTTAACGTTAAGCACGCAGGTATCAAGATCACGTAGGTGTCAAAAATAGGTATGAAAAATAATTCGGTGATGCCTACTTTAAACTATAGTTTACATTTAATTACTAAGGCAAAAAGTATGTTGCCTTATTATTCGATATTATACTATATTAGTCTATTAGTAAAAACGGTCCACAAAAAAAGAAATGTAAGAACGAAGAGGCATCATAGCAAGATGCTTTCACTGATAGACTGACGTGGATAATTTATTTCCTTGGTAGCGGATACCAATTTACATACGAAACTAGTTTCCGCAAAAAACAATAACAAGCGCTACTAACATTTTGTTAAGTTTATCTTCAAGGGGTTGGGTACTTTTTTGTTATATGTAATACATATAATTAACAAAACAAAAGCTTCAAGAATCATAACGTTTAGGTAACACGACAGAGAATAGGCCCGTAAGCCAAGACGCATAGATGGACATCTGGACCCATCAGAGCGTTTTCACGTCAATTCGATTTTCAAACATTTCCTTTATGTCGTCCTGTCGTTCCGAGTTTAAATTATTATTTGCATCATCCGCACGCTTAGAAATATAGTGACTCAATTCAAAATTTCGTATGTGTGACTTTAATTCATATAATGACTTAAATGTAACATTTGCTTCGACCCATATTAAAAAGGTTGATATTAAAAACTAATAAAATACACATATTTTTAAAACCGCCGAATATTCAATTTTATTTTTACAAAATTAATGGACTCGACAATCCTTTTTCGCCATTTACCTAAAATTTGGTATTTTTAAATAGGTCACTGTATTTCTAAGCGTGACGTCTATTGTTAAAAAAATATGATTCGTACATTTGTATTATTAGGTATTTAAGAAATCTCAACAATAAGTAGGTAGGTGGTAGGTTTACTTAATTCGTCGTACTTATTATTGTAAATTTTGTTCTAGGTGGTGAAGATCATCAGATCATCGGAAACAGCCGGGCGATACATTTCTTATAGATTAGTATGTTAATTTAAGACGTGATTCCAATAAAACTATTTTTACGCAATATTTTACTTTTTTATTTGACTCCTGGAAACTATTGGTAACAGTCGGGTTGGCTAATAAACTCGGCTTTATTGTTTAAGTATATTAGGTATATTTGTTGTTGAGGTACATATGGGAATAAATAGATTCCATGCGCGGTGTCATTCGCGTAACTCCCGTTCCATAAGAACTCCATAATTAAATATAACATATAGCTTTCTTCGATAAATATATAACACTGAAAGAATTTTTTAAATCGGCCCAGTATTTCTCTCTGACATTAGCGCGATTAATAAGATATATTAGTAGGTATATTACATATTAAAGAATCGACTCTATAGTTGCCATGCGGTTACGTAAAATTTCAATCTCAATGTCAGTCTATAGCCATTAGATGGCTATAACCTTGCTTTATAAACATTAAATGAGAAAAATGTATGACTTCCGTATATTATAAAACTATAATTGTTTCATAGCAATTGCTAAAACAGATCAACAACCTCATCTTTCCAATAAAAACATTTCCATTAACACAATACCAGTAAACAAATCCAATCTACTATATATTAATAAGAACTTTCATGAAATACCATGGTTGTGGATATTGTAATCAGTACAATCACGCAATGCTCATTGTTTAGCACGCGAAGCTTCACACGGCGCCTGCGCATCATAAGATCCGCACGTCGCAAACTACCCGCAATTACTCTGTACATTATACGTACACATATTCGCATGCGATTGCTGGATCGATCAATCGGAATTGGTCAATTCCGATTTGACGCGTTTATCGAATGCGGGTGAGTGACTGAAAAGAAAAAAATAGAGATTCGATTTTTAAAGCATGTCGTGTGAAGAGACTTTTTTTTTAATACGTCGTTATCGTATTTTTTTTTAAAGCTATTTAATGATAAAGGACTTCCATGTTTTACTGTGACTGTTTATTGTGTTTGTGTTAAGAACGTTATTAAGTTTGGTGGGGTGACTTAGCACGGATTGTCTAGGTAAGTTAATTTTTTTATAAGTAGTCCCGTGGGAACTTCAAAATTTAATTTATCCTATGTTACTGTTGGATAACGTTATGTTTAATGGTGAAATAATTTAGAAATCGGTCCTAGACCGATTTCTTAATCCAAGCTAAATCCGGCTCCGAGTTTTGGAGCCTAGTCAATGCAAACAAACAAATTTCCTGCTTATAATACTCTTATCTTCTTATACTAATTAGGTTATTGGTCGCGGAGTTGCAGAAATTCGACCATAATGAAAAATAATGCATTCTGCACTTCATCTCTATATAAACTATTAGCTTCCCGCGCGCGGTTTCACCCGCGTAACTCCCGTTCCCGTGGGAACTTTATAATTAAATATAGACTATATTAATCAGTGATAAAGCAGCATTCAAATGGTGAAATAATTTTTTAAAATCGGTCCCGTACTTTTTGAGCCTAGGTATTCGTTACAAACATACTTACATACAAATCTTTCCTCTTTATAATATTAGTATAGAAGTATTGATAACTGTGCGAAATTTCAAACTCCTTCGTCCGCGCATTTTTCGTAAAAAGGGGTTTTTCTAAAAAGTTTTTTTAAAAAGTTTTTTTAAAAGCCTCAGGTATTCAGATAAGTGTAATACACATATAACTGTTCAGTGACCTTTGACCCTTGTTTTGGGTGTTTACAAATTACAAGGTGCAAAAATAACCTTTTTTTGTACCGAACTAGGTAGGATATTCGACGTTCGGACATTCGGTTCATAGTTGAACGCTCATGAAATAACTTCAGTTTCCGTATTGGTTACGGAACCCATCAAAGTGTCTAATAAATAACATCGTAGTTTTTGCTCGATTAAAATACAGACTGAAATGTTACTAGTTTGGTACTTTCCGTGTTTAACGAACTTATTGTTTACTCAAAAAAAACCTTCAGTTTCTTTTTTCGGACGGAAATATGTAGTTAGCCCCGAGGCTTTTGCTACTTCACCGGGCATAAAGGCGAGCAGAGCTCCAGCCTAGATAAATGGTTTAAACACTACAAACTAAGCAACCTGCGCAAGAGGGCGCCTCCTATAGGGCTTGGATCTCGGCTTAAGGCGGTCGATGGCAATGAGATTAAGGGATTATGACTTTTAAGATTGCAAACTTTTATTGGACGACTGCACTGAATGCGAAGACGACATTATAAGGTATCAATATTAATAGTACAGTACAGTCATCATCATCATAATCATCATCAGCCCGTATAACGTCGACTGCTGAACCTGGGCCTCCTCCCGAGGGAGGGTATTTGCCCATAGTCACCACGCTTGGCAGGCGGGTTGGTGACCGCAGTATTATGTTTTACCTCACAAGGAAACGCTGCTGCCCGTTCCTTGATATACGATTATTATAGATGATGATATAATAATCGGGACCAACGGCCTAACGTGCTTTCCGAGGCACGGAGGGCAGTCCCTCAAAACCAACCAGACCCGGAAATAAATCTTATAATTTACACAAAGATTTCTTGTCCGGCGTGGGGATCGAACCCACTACCTCCGATATTTAAGGCGAGCCAAATACCGCTACGCTACGGAGGTTGTCATTCATCATCAGTGCAGTATATAGACACTTGCTCTTACACAATTTATATTCATGTCTGATGCCTGTTTTTGCATTTGATTGAAGAATAGCAATGGTATTAAAAAGGATTTCTTACGAGAAAATGATTAACATAACAACTTTCACGTTTTTGCAAGTTTTAATCTATAGCTTAGCTGTGAACCGGGTAGGTCACGTTCTTCGAATTAGAAAGTACTTCAAAAAATGTAAAACAGTGTTTGTTTGAATGTTTAACATGATAAACGGTTTTGCTACATATCGTGAAATAGATAAAATAGGTTCAAATCCAAAAAAGTTGCCTAGAAATTTTAGGCGGTCAGCTTTAGGGGTACCCTTCCCGAGGAATATTTTTACTTGTAGTTTAATTTATTTTCTATTTTTATTAAGTTTAGTTATACTGTCATAATTATGTCCGTGAGCAAAGTCGTCAGAGCTTACGAGAGGAAAAGGGATAGAGCCGGCAGGGTAAGGCACTGTAGGCACTGGCCCAAGCTGTGCTTGTATTTGAAGCCCTATGTTATGTACACATAGGTGGATCATTTGCCAAGACAGGAATTTAAAAAAAAGTTATTTCTCTCTTTCTCTCACAAGTCTATCTAGTCAGCATCCATCCGTCATTCAACCGTCCAGCAGTATTTAACGATTTTGATATTTTTAGTTTTGCTGGATTAATTATAGAATCGGATTACAAAAAGATCCCCTAAATATGATTAGATTTTTTTTAATTAGGTAGTTAGGTACCATTACTAATTGATTCTTTAAAATTTTAAATTATAGCCATTTGAAAGTAGGCATGTTGTGATGACTGACACGGGCGACTGAGCATTCCACATTTTTGTTGATTTACATAAGAAAGTTAGTCGAAGGTATTTCGACTCTTCAATATAAATTTAAAATATTCCTTAAATTGACTATGCGGATATTTTATTCATACCTATAGCAACGCCCTGCGCTTTTCACATGCTAGATGGCTGCTAACTCGCTCCCGTCCCTTAAGGTCAATAATATAGGTACATGTACCTATGTAATTTTTTTTATTAGTTGAAAAAGCCTTGTCAAGCCAAAATTTTATATTGTTAGGATTGACGCCAAAACCCACCAAACTTTGACGTCTAAGGGCCATAACGATTTTTCAATATGTTCGATGTGCAAAAACAGTTTAAATTTTTCTACCCTTATCTATACCTACTCTTATTTTTAGACTATTAGTTATCATTTTGTGTTTTCTTTTTCTTCACTTATTACAGCAATAGTAACAACACTAAGACATTGGGTGTCGTGGGCCAGATTAATGACACTAGTCTTAAGCTGTCGCGGGCCGGATTTGGCCCGCGGGCCGTAGTTTGGAGACCTCTGCGCTAGGGACTAATTACACTTATTCAGCTCAATTCAGCTTATGTCCATAGAAAACGCCAGTTTTGTAGGGGACGCGTACGCACGCGTTCAGCTGAACAGACGCGTACGCATCCTGTACAAAACTGACGTTTTCTATGGACATAAGCTGAATTGAGCTGAATAAGTGTAATTAGTCCCTTAATCTATTATTACAATTAATTTTAAGGAGTTAATGAATTTTTTTGTTTGCTCAATATATAATCTATTAAAAAGTAAGAATGTTTGGGCAAATTGACCGAAGTAAACGTAAAGTGAAGAAGAATTTGGCCGTAAGATGTAACTTTTGCCTTGAAGCCTGATTTTTCGATCATCATAAACAAAATAAAACATACATATTCACTAGAATTTATATTAAAATTCTGTCAAATTTCAAATTTATAAAATATTAGACAGATTTTGTAATGAAATTCCGTCAAAATTCAAATTTAATTCATATTAATGGATAATATTTACCGATTATGTTAGGATTTAAAATATAGCCCGAAGGTCAACATTAAACAGATAATGTATTTATTTAAAATGTACTTAAGTTACCGTCTGATTTTATTACTATGATTTTTACATAATGGTAATATCTATTTAACGTTGAGAAAGTATGTGTTATTGTGTGTTATGTGTGACATGACTGTAGTATAGGTTGATAGGTCAATGTTACTAACATATCACGTAGATACAATATGTAATACAAAATAAATGTTTTATAACATTCTACGTCTATGAAAAGTAAGTAAAAGTTCTATCAACGCAGCTTTACTCTGAAGTAACAATTTCTTAAACTTAATTTAGCTCCGACTTCCGCTTTAATTTAGTCTTTAGACTAGTGGTGTTGCTAGGTGGGCAAGGGCCCCGGTGCATAACTTCAACAGCTGGCTATTTGGCTGACCCGCTCTTTTCAAAGCTTAGGTTAGAGGGTCCCCAGAGGTCCGTGGCCCTGGTGCACTGCACCACCTGGCCCTACGATAGCTACGCCACTGCTTTATACTGAGGAAATATTTATCTTAGGGACTGTAGCAGTATACCAAATAGCTAATCCCGGTCCTTGTTTTATTGTATTTGTGTTCCTATAGTATTTGGGGATGATAATAGATTTCTGTACTTCTCTATATAAACAGTAACAATGGTATGGAATGATACAGTTTCACAAAAGTTCTCTAAAAATCTTAGAAGTTAATACTACACAATTCTGCGCAGAAGGAGAGCCTCTTGTACAGGTCGATTATTTGTAGTTTTCAAACTATTTAATAAACCTTTGATGGTAGTTGTACACTTCATACTAGTTCAGCCATCAACGTTGCTCCTGTCCTGGTGAACCTGCTTACACCAAGTATCTACTTACGTATTATTAACATTGCTATATTGCTATTATCTGGATTAATGTACAAATGAATAAATTTATTATTTTAATGAGGCACTGCACTCCTTTGTGCCCGGCGATCTAGTGACATTCCTACGTTCGTATGCCCGTCCAAAATAAAGTACAAATTAAGTCTTCAGATTTGAGTGTAAGATTATAATTAAAAACAAACTGCTCTCTACTAAATCAGCCGCATATTATATTGAGTTATTAATATTTCCAGAACGACGCCATCCGTTAATACCTACATCTATCTAAAGTTTTGCATTTATAACAGTTATAGTATAGATTGATAGCTGTCACATTTTTATAACATCAGTTATGATATACTCATTTGTCACTATTTTTAGATAGTGCGATAGGTCACATATGATTCTCATTTCTCAGATGATACCTAGGTATTTCGCTTCCATTAGAGCTTGCTGTAACCTGCATTTTACTTGGTATATACCCTATATTCATTGCATACCGTGGATTTTACGAACATCGATCTTGGGATTTTCTCGCAATCTAAGAGAAACCTTATCATTATCAAGTGTGCTTACATCCCGACATACACGACAGTACGTATTTGACGGCACGGATTTTGTGAGAATGCATTGCTTTTATTAAATGCCATGAGTTTAGGATCCCATAAACCAGAGGTTACTATATAGATAAACCGAATCTTCTAGTTATACTTGTAGTCTTATCTTTGAATTAATGTTAAAATAGGTTTGCTATAAACTAGGTGGCGGTAGGTAACTTAGGTATTCGAAATTATATGATATGATTTCCATAAATCTACCTAACTGACATGCGTTTAGGTACAGTAATAAGTGAAAATGGTTGCTGATAATTATGGTTTATGATCTAATTTATGTAAATTATGCAAAAATATATCAGTTAACAAAATTTCTTCTTGATAGAAAGGTATTGAACCTATAATTTTACGCGTAGCAACATCACCTCCTTTCTTATAATGATCAAAGGCATTTGATAAAGTTTTGGCGGAAATATTTTGATATTTATTATATTTTTTTTTGGCATTGGTATTATGCGACAAACTAAAAGGAGAATCACCAACATAGAGACTTTAAAATAAAAAGGCGCCTATTAGAGGCGCAAAAAGAAAAATAGATAACGAATTCAACCACTATTTAATTTTTAATTAACCCGCGTTAAGAGTGAATTGAAATGTGATGATCAATGTGAAAATGCTTGAGACATTGAGAGTTTACCCACATATTAAGCCGCGCGTAGCACCCACAGGAGCGACAAACATCCGAGTGTGGCGCACGCGAACACGACACGGTATCGAAAACTTGTGTAAATAAACGAACTAATAACATTACATTTCATATTTTGCTGCAAATTGTCGTTTATTCACAGCTTCTTTTGTATAGTGTTCTAGCTGCCCTCAACTACGTCCGCGTGTAATGGTGACTTTAACAATCTTCAAAAATTTTAAATCTTAGAATTTACACAAAGGTTTCCTGTCCGGCGAGGGGATCGAACCCACGACCTCCGAGATTTAAAGCGAGCCAAATACCGCTACGCTACGGAGGTTGTCGTGTATTATTTTTGTAAGTATATCATATTAAGCCGGCCTTTATTCAGTAATACAACAGCGGTTCGGAATCATTTCTACCAGAAATATTCGATAAATTGTTTGTTTGTTATTATCTTTGCGTAACTAGGTTAACGCAATAACTATATTTTCTAAATGTGTTGTACTCGCATTCTAAGCCGAAAATCGATTTGATGCATTTTAGTTACGTAGGCTTCTTTATGTATCTAATTGATTATGTGTGAATAATAGGTTGGCAATCTTAGTTCTTATCTAATTTCGTAATATTTGTAGTCGATCATATATATATCGCATTGCGCGCGTGGGTTTACCCACGTAACTAGGGTTGCCACCCGTACTATATTATATAGTATCGTACTATATTTCAGTCAAATGTACTATAATATATTATTAAAAAAAACATAGCACAAAAAGTAGTATATTTTTGTGCTAAATTCACCCCATTTAAAAATTTAGACCGGCATACGAAAACAAAAGAAAAATAATAAGCTAGTTCACAACGTTCAATAGGTGGAGCCCTAAAAAAATAAAGCTCGTTGAGCGACTATGACTCATTAAAGGCAAAGAGTATCAAAAGTACTATATAAAACAAAAAAAAAGGTGGCAACCCTACACGTTACTTCCGTTCCCGTAGCAACTTCATCATGAAATAGCGTATGTTTCTATTGTATAACGAAGTTTTCTAATGGTGAAAGATTTTTCGAAATCGAACAAGTAGTTCCTGAGATTAGCGCGTTCAAGCAAACAAACTAGTCAGTTTTATAATATTAGTTCAGACTAGCTTCTCGCGCGCGGTTTCACACGCATTACAACCGTGGCCGCAGGAACTTCATAATTAAATATAGCTTATAAGCCAAACACTGACATATTTTTCCGATCAGACCAGTTCCTGAGACTACTGCGTTCAAGCAAACAAACTCTTTAGTTTTATATAGGTATTAGTAGGTATCGATTACATATATTTTGAATACACCTTATATATATCGTATTATTAGATTGTAATAGGTACATACCTAAGATAAAACCAATAATATATAAGATCAACACTATACACTATTATGCTCCGTAGTCAGTCTAGTTTTTTCTCAAAGCCTCGGAATTCAATCATCTGAATTACTTCCTCGAGTGGTTGGGAAAATTACTGGAGAAATGTAGTAAAATTGACATCTAAGTAGTTACTAACGTTTGATCGACTTTGGTTCTAATAACTATTATAATCATAATCACTTAATATTTACCAATATGTGTATATAGGGTTGAACCGCCGTAATATGGCGGTCACCAACCCGCCTGCAAAGCGCGTGGTGACTATGGCAAAAACCCTCCCTCGGGAGGCTCATGATGATGATGACACATATAATTCCATTTTTTTATTATTTTTTTTATTTCATAGGTATCGCCTATTGTGTCTCTTAGCTCAATTAGGATTTTACCCGTCGATAAACAGTTACAAGACAACTTTATGATTCATAATACCTTTTTTTGTCTGACATAAGTTTGTAGTTGTGTGCATGTTCATTTAAAGATAAATCATGGCATGTTAAAAAACTAACGACGAAATTATAATAAGGTAATTCACGCCAAATTTGCCTTGGAGTTAAACAACAACTGAAGTTAACTGAATGCGACTAATACCGTAAGAGAGAACTGCTTGCAGTTATAACATGTATTACACATTACATGTTTATCTAAGCTATTAGATTAATAATTATGATAGGAAGTTATCACGTCAATAGTAATTTTTATTAGTTCATAAACGCAAACTGTATATATAAGCAAGCTAAACGATTATATTACCCACATTTTGTTGTTACCAAGATAATGTGTGTAAATGTTGTATAATGCAAAATGTTACGTTTTGATTTGTTTTACAACAATTATTGTGTTATTGTTAATGAGAAATAGGTTAACGTTTGACAACACCCTGCCTGACGTTACGCATCGGCATAGCCTAGGATGGAGCACGCTTACCTAGAAGGAACCGGTTCACTCTTGGTTTGAAGAGACCCAAATTGTACTTATCGGGAAATATAGACCCCGGCATGGAGTTTCACATCTTCGCAGTACGTACAAAAAACGTGGACTCGAAGCGCTTCGTACGTATTGTGGGAATATCGACCATGTACTGATGGCGCCTCTCCGAGTGTCGCGTTGTCCGATAGAAGAAAGGGGTTATTGTTACAATACGAATCATTCTTCGGCATTTGCAGTACCTACGATTACAGTAGAAAGAAATGTTAATACAACCTCCTTAGCAAAGACGTAATCCCTCTCAATCCCAACGTCAGCCACCGCGTTGAGCCGAGGTCCAATTCCCACAGGAGGGGCCCTCTTGTTTAGTTCGTTCTTCTGAGTGTTTTTGGCAGTGTTTTTCAGTAGTCACCAAGTTACGCACTACACGGTATTTTAATCAATTTATTAAGGCTGGAGCTCTGCTCGCCTTGATGCCCGGTCAAGTAGCAAAAGCCTCATGGCTACATACGTATGTACAACCGAAAAAAAAACATTTTTATGGAATAAATATTAGATTTTTGTTATTTATAAACCATTTAATAAGGGTCCTGCTCGCGTCAATGTCTTATAGGAGACGCAGGCTGCTCGCCTACTTCTCCATCCTCTTATGAGTTTTTTTTTATTTTTTTCTGACGTACATACTTAGTTAAACCACGATGCTTTTGCTACTTCACCAGGCGTAAAGGTGAGCAGAGCTCCAGCCTTAATCTTCTTATGAGTGTCATAAGAGGCGGCTAAGGGATATAAGCTGATGTATGGGCAGCAGCAACGGTCTGTTGGAGTGGAGGAGAGATTTTTGATTTACGCTGCCCTGTGGTGTGATACGGGTGGGTCGACCATAAAACATGCATTAAGAAAATAAAAAATATATTTTTAATAATTAATTCTCGACGCGGTGAATCAGCTGTGAGGTATGAAGAAATCGCAAACTACGAGTATATGCGCAAAGTCACGGATAGAAGCTACTCCAATATGCATAATAGAGCAAATAAAAGGTTATAAACATGACATAAACACGCTCGTGGCATAAACCAGATCATGTAACGTGTAAAAAACAAATGTTCGTGCTACAAATAATACTTTACTTTACCCTGTTATCAACGGCGTGCCCAGCCTTAGCTCCAGGGGGAGAGGGGAGGGGAGGATAAAAAAGAACTTTGAGGCACATTTAGAGCGGTTGTGTCTGCTAGGGGGAAGATTGCGATATAATTTCTCTTATATTTTAAGAGAGTTACGAGCTGAATCTAACTCTTTTATATGCATATATTATGTCAACAGTAGGCATTGTTTATTAAGGCTGGAGCTCAGCTCGTACGTAAGACCAACTGAGAAAAAAGTAAGCATTGATTCGGAGTTCTCTGGTGGTTGTTGTCGCCTGCCCTCTCTCGTTACGCCCATGACTTTTATAAACATACCTTAATATTTATACGTTTACGTATCCAGTTCTTTATAACTAGTGCAGTTAGTAATGTCATGTTATTACAACTGCATAACGATGTGTTATGTGTATAACGGAGATATGCAAATGTGCAAAAAGAAGTCGTTTGCAGTACCTACATATTTTGCGTCTGCGTAACGTTTAAGGTCGATTATATGATGTCTTAGATGGAAAAGTAAAGGACGACCAAGCAAGAATGGCAAGACCTGGCAGGATTATAATTTTTCAGTTAGCTCCTAAATAATTGGCGAAAAGTAGGCCAATATACCTATAAAAAAAAACACGGTCACAGTGTAGAAGCTCGCACAGGGCGCAGAGAAGGCTTATTTACGGCACTGCTGAAGAGTGTTTGTTTGCTGGAACGCGCTAATCTCAGCAATCCACTGGTCCGATTTGAAACATTCTTTCAGTGTTAGACAGCCCATTTATCGAGGAAGACTATATTTAATTATGAGGTTCCGGTAACAGGTGGAACCGCGCGCTGGAATCTAGGTAAGAATATTGTTTTATACATTCGTTTTAGAAGGCACTTACCATAAATACAAATAAGAGTTTATAACTGCAAAACGAGGTTTCGGTTTGCATCGCTGCTCTGCTGAAATGGGTCGTGGCGTGATGTTTTATGTCTTAGTGTTAATCAAGGTGTGAAATAGTTACATGAAAAGCATTCAGAGAAACGTAACATTTAAGTAAAAAAATATTAATATATAAAACCTTGATTTATCATCAGCCCGTATAACATCCACTGCTGAACATAGAGATGCATAGCCTGTTTCCGAGAGAGCGTTTTTGCCATAGCCACTACGCTTGGCAGGCGGATGGGTGACCGCAGTGTTATGTAATATCCACAGGGTAGCTCTACTGCCCGTACCCTGACATACATTGGCTATATGTGATGTAATAACAATCTGGATCAACGGCTTTAACGTGCTTTCCGGGGCACGGAGGGTAGTCCCTCAACCAACCAGATGCGGAAAGAAATCTTAGATTTTACTTATCGATATCTTGATTGATTCCGGCGTGGGGATAGAACCCACGACCTCTCAGACTGAAAACGAGACTGTACACGGAGCTTGAAACGTTGATTTTGAACTACGGCCGCGTAGAATAGATACTTTGTATTTTGTGTTCCGCCGCTATTTGTGTTAGCCGGACGATATATAGCCTAACCTTTCTTAATAAACTAACACTGAAAGAACTTTTAAAATCGGACTAGTAGTTCCTGAGATTGACGTGTTCAAGCAAACAAATAAACTCTTCAACTTTAGGTATAATATTAGTATCGATATTTTTTATGTCGAAGCGCGTTGATGTCTTTTGTACTCGTCATTACACATTCATTTTAAATAGGCAAAGAAAATAAAATACAGTAGTTATTCCAAGTCGCAGAACAACGCCCACTAAAGGTAACTTAATTAAATTCAGTTTAAATATAATAATAATAATAAATATTTTATATTCAATAATACATAATACTGACTTGGCGTAGCCCGTGAGTATAAACTGAGAATTTTTTGTTTTTTCGAGCACAAAATTAGTATACATAATAATAATCTTTATTTCCAGCGAAAGTAGTTCCAGTAGTATACCTACATATAAAAAAATATACATCACTTTCATCAATATACAACACTACAATTAAGGCAATAGGTCACCTATAACCTAGCTAGGATTACAGGACCTCCCCTGTAATCCTAGCTAGGTCCCCTTTTTATGTGCCATTCCCCTAAAGATGTCCATTACCTAATGGACATTGGAGTTACAATATATAGCACCGTGGATTTAATATCTATTAAATCTATTGTTACTAAAGTATGGAACGATTTATTATAAAATCTATTTATGTAGAAATCTATAACACTGAGACAAAAAACTAAATGCATTGATGTAGGTACCTAAATGAAATATAAGAAAAAAAAAGTTGCCAGGATGATTAATTTCATGGGAAATTCGTTCGAACGTTTTATTTTTTGTTAGTAAATTAAGTCGATCTTTTTTATATTTTTTCTTAGTGAATTAATTCGACCGTCTTATTGTTTCTTCGTGAATTCATTCGAACGTTTTTTTTTTTTTAACGAATTAATTCCAAAGTTTTATAAAAAAAACATACACATTTTACGCCCGTTTCCTTACCCATTATTTTTTTAAATCAAAGTATTGCATCATAATAATGTTTACTATAGATAAAACTATCAGTATATCTGTAATTACGACCTAAAACCTCTTTAAAACATAATTATCAAGAAATATAGGTATTTATTTGCCAATTGAAGTTTATGATTGACATGCTGCATGTAGCTGTCAAGCAAATGAAGTCTAGACGTTTTTAATAGA
Source organism: Nycteola revayana (assembly GCA_947037095.2). Classification (NCBI taxonomy): domain Eukaryota; kingdom Metazoa; phylum Arthropoda; class Insecta; order Lepidoptera; family Nolidae; genus Nycteola; species Nycteola revayana. The sequence goes on along the minus strand of OX344857.2, from coordinate 10,989,305 downwards.
AAAATGGCCTTCATACACAAGTGTCGGCTATTAACGCTATCACGATGTAGATAAAAACTCCTTTTTAATACTGTTTGGCGTTTCTGAACATTTAAGGATGAGTATATAATATACTAGCTAGTTAATAAGACTGTCTCATATCTTTCTATAGGTGACGCAATCAATCGTACTTATTATACGTCAAATACAATGATAATGAAAACAAAACAGAAAAAACAATCTTGACTAATAAATTAATTTAAATTTCAACAATAATGTTATTAAATAAAAATCAACAATGTTGTTATGGCTTGTGATAGTTGCTTATTATATTATAAATACAAGTAAGATCAACCAGCGTAGTCTGGGATCGGGTCTTAAGCATGCGTCGCGAGCCTCGCCTTGCGAGGACAACCGGACCCTACCCTAACTTCCTACGAGTCTTTCTCTATCTACCTACGGTGTGACACTCGGATAAGAAAGACTATATGAACTCCGAGATCATTTTTTTAAAGTCTTTGATTAATTATTTTGTACATTTTTAAACAGTTTTAGTATCTAGGATAATGATCCCCATACATCGATATATAATTGATAAACATACAGCTGACTTATACCATATTATTATGCTGTGTAGTTTCTGTATAGAATATCATTAATAACTATTAATAAAGTTCTTAAAAATGTTAATGTTGTACTAAAGGATTATATAAAAAAAAGAAAAAATGTTTAAACCATTCATTATTTTATTCGCTTGTCTTGGCTTAAGAATTACCGTGTCTCCAGATACACAAATGAGCTAGCTAAGTGCTAATTATAATCTACATAAAAAATATACTAATATTATAACAAAAGCAAATGATCTGTATTTTTTATTGTACACACTTATTAACAATAAAAAAATCACAATTATGAAGCTACGTTACCCTGGAGTAAAACAGACTTAGGTATATGACGATTTCTCATGGAAACGGATGCTATGCGGATGAAACCACGCGCAAAGGTATTTGATAAGATTATCCATCATCATCATCATTCATCATTTCAGCCGTAGGACGTCCACTGCTTGGACATAGGCCACCTTCACAGATAGATCTCCAGTTGTTGCGGTTAGAAGCGGCCTGCATCCATTGGATCCCGCGGCCTTAACCAGATCACCCATCCATCTAGTAGGTGGACGTCCTACGCTACGCTTGCCGATCCGCGGTCTCCATTCGAGAACTTTTCGGCCCCAACGGCCATCTGTTCTCCGTGCTATATGGCCTGCCCATTGCCACTTCAACAAACTAATCCGTTGGGCTATGTTGGTAACCCGCGTTCTTCTACGTATCTCCTGATTTCTGATCTCGTAGAAAAACTCCGAGCATAGCCCTCTTCATAGCTCGTTGAGCGACTCTGAGCCTGTTCATAAGGCCTTTAGTGAAACAACACAATATAATAGAAGATTATCAATGATTACTTTGAAATCTTTATATTCGTAGACAAGCTCTTGCCGGCGACGTCATCCGCGTAAAATAAGGATTATAAGCTATCTAACAATAAAAGACCCGCCTAAATAAATAAAGAAACAAAAAGAAAGGCAAAATAAAAAGGAACCTATATTATTAATATCGTTTTAGTCGTTACTAAGATAGCCAGCGGAAACCGACAGACAAACTGACAGAGATTTTTTTTTGTCTTTGATATTAGTTCATTATAGGTTCATTAATATTAATAAACATTTAGTAAAGACCTGTTATTTTGCAATTACAAACAGACACTAAAAATTTATTTAGTGGATAGATATAAATTATTGCAACTCGAAATACAGTAAACGATTTGCCATCTCACTCTTTCACCAAAACACGTTATACTTCTTATTCATCCTAACTTCAGCTTGTTGATGTCTTTTGTACGAGTCATAGTCCCACAATAATCATCTTATTACAAATTAAATACATTTATTAAGAAGAAGAAATCTGTAAAGCTTTTGATGACTTCGTAACTATTAAATAGTAAAAGCAATGAATAACGTATTTTATTACTTGCTTCCCGCGCACAGTTTTATGAGAATTTCATCATTTCACACAGTCTACGTTACTCCTGAATAAATGATAATGGCTTTGTCAAAGAATTTTTCAAATCGATGTCAAATGATATATAGAATAAAAGGTTAAGGACTTGGATAATACCTCATCTAAAGTAATCGTATACCAACGTAGATATGGGCGTTTCCCTGTGTGCGTTACTACTAATACTGCGGTCACAAACCCGTCTGCTAACCGTGGTGACTTTGGCAAAAACTTCCTTTGGAAAGAGCTGATGATGATGGATGTGTGTGTTTTTGTATAGAAAATTACATTTATGTCGCAGCAAAAAAGTATCTTCTTTGAGACTTGCTTGACATATTGAACCGGAATTTGACATCATGGTTTTGAGTGAGATTATGGCCTTTATTACTTGTGAAAGGTCTCTATTTTTTATTTAAGACCACAATGCTATCTTTGTCCACAGTACTTTGTATGGACAGATATATCTACGAACAATGTTTTCTATGAACAAATTTTGGCGAAACGTGATGTCTAGGGATAGAGATTACTATTAACATTCATTTTGATATATATTCGTATCCTACGAAACCGTGTTTCTGCCTTAAGCGCCAGGCTCATTTAAATCTGTATTAAAAAAAAAAGTTAATACATAGATCAATTGTACCTACTGGAACCAAAACAGATCATTAAGCTGAGTATCCAGCATTAAGTTAACAATGCTTAGTTTAGTTGTATTTTGATTTTGGAGGCGCAGGCGTTGGCCGCCGCGTACCGGCGGAGGTGTGAGGGGGCGCGTTCTGGTCGCGACCACTTCCCGGAGGGCATTGCACGGTGGCGGACCGAAGTCTGTCGCCAGACCCTCCGGAGTTGGCAAGAGCGGCTGGAAGCCGCGTCTGGGAGCGGATCACGCGTCGTGGAGGCGATTCGGCCCCACCTTTTAATGGGCGATGTGTCCTACCACATTGCACAGGTGGTATCAGGCCATGGTTGTTCTGGTCACTACCTGTGCAATGTGGCACAGAGGGAGCCGGACACTCGGTGCCACCACTGCGGGTGCACCGACGATACGGCGCAACACACCGTCGAGGTGTGTCCGGGGTGGTCCGATGAGCGTACTGAGCTCATCGGAGTTGTGGGTTCCGACCTCTCGCTGCCGACCATCATCTCTAAAATGGTCGAAAGTGAGTGGTCGTGAGCGGCGGTTGCCTCCTTCTGTGGACGTGTCATGTCGCAGAAGGAGGTTGCGGAGCGGGCAAGGGAGGAAGATCCCGGTGCACAACCGCTCCGCAGGCGGCGGGCTGAGACCCGTCGCATGCCGCCTTAGGCTCGGCCTCAGGAAGTAGGGAACATGGGCCCTGCTCCCTATAGAGGCCGACCCGTGCGGAGGAGGGACGTCTGAGTACTCCGGGCGTCCCGTCAATGGTTACACGGGCCACACACAAAGTGGCCCCGGAGAGTCCGCGGCACCATCCAAACTGCGGACGGCCGCCGTGGGGGTTCACCGGAAATGCAAGCGCTTCTCAGCGATACCTCACCCTCACACTCATGGCGGAAGAAGGAGTACCCGGGGGGTTTTAGTGGCGGTAGGGTCCTCTCCTCGTGGTATGAGCAGCATATCAAGCACTGGAGAGGGCGAGTCCCCACATATCCCACCGCCGGTTTCATAACGGCGGTGGTTGAATGAGCCAGGGCATTTCCGGCCGGTAAAAAAAAAAAAAAGTTGTATTTTGATTTGAAGTTTTATTTAAATTTTATTTAAAACAAGTGGAAACGCTATTTTTGTTGCATTTTGTTGGTGATACTGCATTACCGCGTAAGTGACAGCTAATAATATTGAAAAATAAAATGTAGAAAATAGATTTTTTGCCCTTGACATCCTATAAAGAAAATATTTATTTACACATGAAACTACACCTTATTAGCAATTGTCACTTACACGGTGTTGGAATATTACCGTCGATTTGCAAACACAACAATAATTCTGATTCTTACGCATTCTGCATTAACTACGAGTGTCTGCGTTATTAAATTTGAACATTTTCATTACCAAACTATTATTTATTAGGCGTTAACCAAACAAACTGTTGCCGAAATATCGAAGCTCACGGCACATTACCCAGCGTTGCGGTGAACATAAATCTATTTTTTTTCATCTGATGACGAAAGGCAATCAAACGGTGCAATCATCTAGCGACGCACGCGTTACATTTTGCACCGTTTGTAATTCTAGAGCTCAGAAACATAAGGTCCGATGTGCATTATACGTCAGATCAGAAACATTGATCGTATGTGCCTTTATCGTGAACTGTCACTTACTACCAAATACTTCTGAAGGTTTATATTACATCTGTCCTTATGGTTCAACGTCTAGAATTGTGTACGATTTGCATGTATTTTAGAGCCTGGACTCTTGGACATGTCCTGGTTTTATTACTGTCCTGAGAAGTTTTTGGTCAGTTTTTAAGCAGCGTATTGGGTTTTTAAAACGCCCCGGTAAGGTCAATTAAATTAGCGCGTTAACATTGTAACTTGAATTTATGGTTTTAGATGTTTATTCTCAAAAAAAATTTTAACACTCCACTTACATGAGAACTTAATTGTATAAACATCGTTTTTGGTGAGACATACATACAGCGATACAAAGTACTACTTAGTAATCAGTAGGTAACATTTTTATTTATTTACCCAATATTTTTATTTATTTATTTATGTAACTTGAATTTTAATTACTTAACCTACTTTTTCTACATATTAATTGAAATTTTGCTACACTACTGCATCCTGTTTTTAAAACGGTTGTCCTGAGTGTTACAATTTCGAGTCCTATTTTTTTTCATGTTCATTATATAGCTGTCTATACTTTTAATGGAGACTCAAATGCTATTGCTACTTATCTTGTCGTATGGTTAAATGAAGACAGGATCTGTAATTAGCGCACGCGAGATAAAGAAAGTTACCATTTAAATACCAACGCTTTTATGCATATAAATATCGAGCATGATTTATTCTTGGTTGTAAAATCGATCTATGTGTAGTATGTTATTGTATAAACTCTTTTACTAGCACTAAAAATGCCCGTTCGTAAAACTTAGATTATTTTGTACTACGCGGTTCTACCCGCGTTTGCTGTGCTCCAGTGGGTCGGAGCGTAATGTTTTGTAGCCTTTATGTTAATCCAGCGTATAAACTATCCCGGTGCAAAATTTCAGCCAATTCCGTTCAGTAGTTTTGGCGTGAAAGAGTAACAAACATCCATCCATCCAACCATACTTTCAAGTTTTTATTATTATTTGTAGGATTGTAACGCACTAGAGCTCATTTTGTCATGTAATATACAATATTATTATTGTCTCATACACAGAAGAAAGATTATTAATAATGTTATAATTTAAATAAAAACGAATGAACTAATTCCTAAAGATACATTTCATTTTACACTATTAAAAAGATAAATTATCTGATACCGGTATATAGGCATCAATAAAAATAATTATATACCAGGTAACGGGCAGCAGCGTTTACTTGTGTATATAATGCACATAATACTGAATTCACCGACCCCCTTGCCAAGCGTCATGACTATGTCAACACTCCCTTCGAGAGCGGCTCATATTCAACAGTGAACGTTGTCTTCCAGATTGCTGAACGTTTGACACCCTAGTTAGGTGACTACATCACATCAAAGGGCTTCAAGTTTCTTAATTACATAAGCTTAAAACCTTATGTGAATTCGTTTATCGTCGTTTAATTCATAGCCTAAATTCGTAAATATAAGGCTTACAACGTTAATCAGTTGAAGGTTGTGTCTTACGACTTTGTGCAATGAACAATGTTGAACAACAATTGTTTCATACGGTACCTATTAAAGTGTTATTGTTGGACAAGAGCTTTGGTGTAATAATGTTCTTGAAAATTGTGTATCTTGGATTGATAAGTATTGTATTAGTACCCACTAAAGATATACAATTTTAGATTGCTGTCAAACCATTAAAGACATTATTTTCCATTGTTCATGGTGAAGAGTCTATAATGAAATAGAATAATACTGCTATCCAGTTTCAATGAAACAAATGATCACAGTTTTAGTTAAATTATTAAAGGTTAATTTCCGTGCGTCGTAGCCGCGCGCGATCTGTCGTGTTGTTATCTCGTCGTCCTGGGCGTCCTAGATGACCCGCACGACGAGATAACAACTTACCAACTAGCAGTAAAAAGACTACACGAAACTAGCACCACTACACAGAGACCACTCTATCCGACCCGCCGGAGAAGAGTGCGCTCGCGAACGCGAGGCATCCCCCCTCGTCCTCCTGCCCCTTAGATCTGTCGTGTGCGGTTACGACGCTGACGCACACGGCTGATGCGACAATAGTCAGAGTATGAGAATATATTAAGCCTTTTCCGAGGACTGCGACAAACGCGAGGGGCTATCAACAGCCGTCGGCTACCGAATATTGTCGCATCGGCCGCGCGCGTCCGTCGCCTGCGATCAATTGCGTGCGATGTACGCAAGGTACGATTAACCTTAAGGCCTCATTTGCGTGGATGCTGGGCGTCACATGTGGCGTTGGGCCGCGCCATGCATTTCAGATGCATTTTAATGAAAATTAAATCGCTTAACTGTAAACGCACTCATACAAAGCCATATATGTGAATTTAGTGCGAACTGCCGCCAATCGCCACGCGCGGTGCCGTGCGTATCTGAACATGAAGCCTAATGTTTAAGTAATTTTAGAATCCTCAGACTAAAAAATACCAGAGAAATAAATTTTAAAATTGACTTTTTTACATTTTAGGAAATTAAAATTCACCTAATATTTTTTTATCATAATCATCAGCCCGTATAACGTCCACTGAACTTCCGAAGAAGGGGTTTTTGCCATAGTTTACGCTTGGGAGGCGGGTTGGAGACCGCAGTATTACGTTGTAACACATAGGAAAACGCTGCTGCCCATTCCCTGGTATACGATTGTTATAGATGATGTTATAAGAATCTGGACCAACGGTTTAACGTGCTTTCCGAGGCACGGAGGGTAGTCCTTCAACCATCCAGACCCGGAAAGAAATCTTAGTATTTACACAAAGATTTATTGTCCGGCGTGGGGATCGAACCCACGACATCCGAGATTTAAAGCGAGCCAAATGCTGCTACGCTACGGAGGTTGTCAATAATGTTTATCTAAGTTGATTTTAAACTTTCATAGTACATATTTTTATTGTTGTTTCTTGCATTTCACCACAGTAAATAACTAAATGACTATAATAGTGTCGCGCCATCGAGATGTTCCGTAAAGTTATCAGAGCGGGCCCTAATAGCGGCTACGTGATTGAACACTACGACTTTATAAAACTAATACTTTCTACAGTTTGATAAAAGTGAGCTCAGTTTTTAGTGAATAACTTGTGGTTAGTTTTCCTTGGTGCTAGAATAATGAAATGAAATAGTTTATTAGTAATGTAGACGAATAATTCGCTCTTGTACGCCATTTACAATGCATTAACATACCTACCTATTTAAGAACATTATTATAATTATTGATGATATTATAAACAAAAGGTGGCTACAATATTTACATTTAGTGTTATTTATATTGTATAAGTTGAGTGTATGTGTATCAATTAATACAAATTACATGATATGTTGATAAAAATATGAAAATGGACAATTGCACAAAAGAAAACATAATTCCTGTATCTTCCAATCAGCGACTGCCCTGAGCCGAGGTTCAAATCCCACAGTGGAGCCATCTTGCACAGGTTGTAGTTTTTAAACCCGTGATTAATGCTAGAGCACTGCCCGCCTTTGTGCCCAGTGAATTAACAAAAGCTTCGTGGTTGACTACATATAACATGTCCGTGCAGAAAAAAAATGCAGTTTGCCCGTCATTTAAAAATGGATCAAAAGTGTTTGCTTTATTTGTTAATATATAGATTAAAACAAGAATATTAAGTGTACAGATTATTTTAATTATTTTACCGTCTGTAAGATTTAGTATATTTTCACCCTTTCTGATAAATGCACTTTATTAGGATTCACCCTGTCAATAAAATATTCCTCAAATAATATAAAAAAAACGTTTCTAGTTTATCAAATTAAATCGTCATTAATCGTTTAATAAATTATGTAGGGGCTACGTTATTAAAAAAATCTATTAACAACGGTTGTATAGAAATCGAAGTACATATTACAGTATTGTTAACTATATAAAGAGCAGGTCATGATGTAAATGATAGAGCGGTCAATCGGGTGCTATCGGATGCCATGTCAATATCATAATGATTACTCCAACCGGTCGTTGTCCCAGTCACAAAACATCATGCAAACATTCCAATTCCATTCAAAATGTAACTTTATACTTATAGAAATACAAATCAGTTTGGAATAACACAAAGATGATTGATTGGTCATTTTACACAGCAGGAGGTGCAGCTAGCTCCCTTAGAATGGACCGTGATTAAGCATTTTAAGGTCAAATATGTTCAACATTTGTCATTAATGAGGTTCTAACGGGGAATAATACGAATAAATAGTTTAAAAAGTACGGTAAGTTGATTTGTTCAATATGTTTTTTACATGATGCGAGTCTATACCGAAAAAGTATTACGAGATTAAAATATTGACATACATTTTTTCTCATAGGTATAAGACACATACTTCTTGGTGTAATATGTTCTATAAATAAAAGGTGACGAAGCGAAATTGATTGGAGCCAAACTGCAAAGTATAATCGTAAAGGCTTTACTAGCACTAATAGATATTAAGCTATGTAATAGATTCAAATTGTGAATATCAGCTAGCTGTGTCGGGGCGTCGGAGCTCAGTATAACAAAATGATCTTTCCGAAATTTTCCCCGCCCAGTGACCGTCCTGATCCGAGGTCCAAGACCCACAGGTTACTTAGTCTGTAATTCCCCGCCTTTCCGCTTGTCTTTATGTCTGGTAAGTTGCCAGACAGATGAAATAAAGGATGGAGCTTCTTTTATGTTTAAAAAGTTATTTACTTTTGAAACATAAAGGAAGCTCTAGAGCAATGACTTTATGAGTCACAAATTTGCAATCTATTGTTTATGTCAACAATGATAGCCTAGTGAAAAGTGTTTACGGTCGCTGCTTCTGCACCCTCGTGTTGTTTGGGTTCGATTTTATTAGCACAACTAGTGTTGTTATGCCCTGAAAGCTATTTTATTTCTTTGTTATAATTTGATATTGATATACTCCTAAAGGAGAATTCTCAGAAAATAGTTCTTTAAATTCATTTCAACTATTTTTTGCCGTCATTTAACCAGAGTATTAAAAATTTACATAGATTTAATGGTATATACTAGGATCAATAAAGATGTTAAGTGTGTATTATCATTATCATCATCAGCCCGTATAATGTCCACTACTGAACATGGGCCTTCTCCCGAGGGGGGTCTCCACGCTTGGCAGGCGGGTAGGAACGCATTATTATGTTGTAACATACAAGGAAACGCTGCTACCCGTTCCCTTGTATAACAATCGGGACCAACGGCTTGACGTGCTTTCCGAGGAGCGGAGGGTAGTCCCTCAGCCAATCAGACCCGGAAAAAAATCTTAGTATTTACACAAAGATTCCTTGTCCGGCGTGAGGATCCAAATTCGAACCCACGACCTCCGAAATTTAAAGAGTGCCAAATACGCTACGCTACGGAGGCTGTCAATAAATATGTGTCAGAGTTGAATAACTAGGAATTGAAAGAAAATTAAAGATTAGCATCATTATTTCCCCGATGCGATGATATTTAAGCTGATAAAAATATACATTAAATTATATAGAACCCTCCGATGCCATCGTAGATCCGAAATCAGAGAGGCTCGCGTTACAGTAAAGTAGAGCGACAGGTGCAAAAAATTACCATTAAAATCAAAAGTATGAAAGTTCCTCAATTCTTCTGCTAGCGACCGCCCTGAGCCGAGGTCCAAGTCCCACAGGGCTGCAGGGGATGCCCTCACGTAATTTGTAGTTTGTGGCTGCAGCTCTGCTAGCCTTTATGCCCAATGAAGTGGCAAAAGCCTCCTTGGTAACTGCGTAATGTTCGTCCGAAAAAAAAAATCATATAGAAGAGCCATTTGATTTCATACATTTTTTTTTCGATATATCAGAGGTCTATCTAAGTTTAATTATTAAAATTAAGGGCTTATATATACAAATTAATGTTATTAAGAGATAAGTACTGAAATTAGTTTTGTACATACTTATATTTTATTATTATTATAATAATTAAATTAATTGAGCCGCATATAATATTTAAATTTTAAGTAAACAGATCCTGTTGCATTATCTCATAAAATATATAATTTAGAAAGCAGTTTACGTTAAAGATTATACCTTAACTATTCCCTTTCATGTTATGCCGATACTACATAATTATAATATTAATGTAAATACATACAACTTTCTATTATGTGTATTGTGAATGCGAAAACAGTTAGGTATATATTTTGGTTCGACCAAAATGTTGGTAGTAATTGGGTGTATAACTTCAGCACCTAGACAAGTGGCCTCTTAAATATTTTCGACGAGAATAGAATCGATTAACCTTGAGTTTAATTAAGTTTGGTTCCTCGTGGCTAACTGCGTATTATTATTATGTCTGTCCAAACAAAAATGTTTTAGCAAGTGACCGTTATTACCCTCATTTTTAGATGATCGGTTAAAAAAGTGATCCTTTATTATAATGTCGAATTTAAGTGACAGTTACTAATAAGGTGTAATTTCATCCGCCAAGTTTGTAATATATGTTTTAAAGGGCAAAAATCAACTTGCTACCAACCAGACCCGGAAAGCTAACTTAGAATTTACACAAAGAATTTCTGTCCGGCGTAGGATCAAACCCACCACGAGATTTTAAGCGAGCCAAATACCGCTACGCTACAGACCTACGTACAACCTTGTACGGAGCACATTGTAAATCAAGGCGAAATTTATAGGAGCATGACCTGTCGTTTCACATAAATGAATATTATGAATATAATAGATAATTAATTGTAAAATTCTAGCAACGCTATATTACGCTAGCCATGACTAATAATATGACGTTGCTAGATTTATTTTTTGAGGAATGACTCCTTGATCCTTTGTTTTCATATAATATTATTGTACGTATTCAGTGTGCCAGTCAGCATGATTTACCGATATCTTAAACAGTTATCTGCACTTCAGACAGCTTAAAAAAACCACAATGAATAATACCTACTCATATTCTCTCCTCAAGAATCGCTCTATGTTCGGTAGTTTTCTAGTTTATTGTGAACAGACCTAAGAGTATACTTAAAACAATAGACCGCGGATATCACTGCAGTCCGTTGCTTTGATTGTAGGCAGATGTAATGTATGGCATAGCGCATTTATGATGAAAACTAACATCTAAAACTTTATAAATAAATGCTCCGCTTTTTACCTACTTAAATTTGACAAAATGATTACTTAGTGGTCCTATACGTCACAAATCAGTCAGTTAGGACATGTTACTTTATAAAATGTGGATAAATATGTATATTTATTGTATTTTGGTTTCGCGAATTAGTTTTGCGGCTTGGTACAGTACCTATATTTCATCATAACTATCACAAAACATAAAATATAGGTCTCGAGTATTATTTTAGACAAGACATTACGGTGCTGTCCATACCCGTGCCACCAGTTCATACTCTGCACTCTATAGCTTGCTTATAGATACTTTAAGGATGAAACAGATAAACAAACGCGGCGATAACTTTGTTTTATAACAAGTAGTGATGAACGTACAACTTAGTAAAGGGGTAGACAACGTCGTTTTCTAGCAATTTGCAACAAATTTAGAGCTCACCAGAACAAAGCGTGTCCCCTGAAGGTACAATTTGTTTTGTCGCTAGTCGGCCATTTTTGTTATCTATTTTCGAGAAAACTGTTCTTTGTCCAAGCCTTAATGCCGGTTATTGAGATAGTTTGCTCGGGGATCGCTCTCAATGTTATTTCCTTGAATAGAGACATTCCAGATTTCGATCTGGTTTGGGATTTAGCGATGCTTTGTAGAATTTTGATAGTTTTACACGGCATGGTAGTAATATCTGCGAAATAAAATGAGTGGGCTTTAATCATGTTTTGAAATGAAATGCTAATTTTATGTTATAATAAATATAACTAACTTCAACCCGCTTCGTTCCCGTAGAATAGTTACTTTAGGCTAACCCCGATTTTGAAACATTCTTAGATGGTGTTCCGCTCCTATTGTTCTTAGCATAGTGATATATGACTTATAGGCTTCCTTAATAAATACGCTATCCAACACTGAAAGATTTTTTCAAATCAGACAAGTAGTTTCCGGAGCTTAGCGCGTTCAACAAAACAAACTCTTCAGCATTATAATATAAGATAAAATGGGTTATAACTTTTACAATTTTAAAAGATGACAATGACAACAACCAAACATACTGCGTTGATATAGATCATCAAAAGTTTAGGTAAAAATTCTAAAGTATAAACAGGTGGTTGCCAAGAAGAATTTGCAGCAATCTGAATCTACGTAAACGAAGCTTTAGTTATAGAATAACATCCAAATTATAATCATCTCTACAATAATCTCTAAATGCGTTTGCAACTCATACCTAATCTAGATCTGCTAGAATATGTACCAACCGATCCCAGCCAACCGTACAATTACTGTTAAGTCACTAGTAATTTTATTGCTTCCAATTGTATAAATATTTTGTTAATTCGTAAAAGTTAATATAATTTTAAGCTTTTTATATTGTACTATATTATATAACTTTTTCTGCTCACACGCATTCGCTAATGAAGATTTAATGAACATATCATTTAGCTGGTAATTAAGACCATAAATATTTGTCTTTTTGACCGTGTGAGTATTATGTAAGACGGAACCAAAAATAAAGTAAATTAAATTAAATTAAAATGTATTTAGTTATTGTTTAGAAGTATTTTTATAAAGGTGTTATTAAAAAGAGATTTGGAACATCTTAGTAATTTGTATGTCCGATGAGATGGTAAATCATGACTTTCGTTTTATGTTTCGTAATATATAGCGATACTAGGATGACCTCGAGTAATTGCTTCTGTCAAATGCCACGAATCAATGTAGAGCGTAGGGTTGGCAATGTAGTCTGATTTTTTAATGTTTTGTGTTAGTTTGCTGTTATTTGGATTGATTTTGATGATGTATATTCGAGGATCTAAAAGTGCAAAGATGTATATGTATGGAACTATAAAAAAAATGTTTTAAGGGTTGTTAAGAGAATTATTTTTCTTCTAACTGATCTAACTAACTAGCCTATGTTGTCCCACTGCAGGGCAAAGGCCTCCCTCTCCCTTTTCCACCCAACTCTGTCTTTTGCGAGTACCGGCCAGTCCCTACGGTAGAAGTCAAGCTCGTCCCTCCATCTTCGTCTCGGCCTGCCGCGATGGCGTCGACCGTTTATTGGGACCCAATCGGTAGTTCTTTTAGCCCAATTGTCATCTGACATGCGGCAGACATGTCCAGCCCAGTCCCACTTAAGTTTAGCGGCTTTCTGGGTAAAGTCTGTTATCTTGGTTTTGGCGCGCAGTTTTGTGTTCCTTATACGGTCAGAAATTCGAACCCCGAGGATGCTGCGCTCCATGGCTCGCTCACAAACCTCGAGCTTGGACCTTTGCTGGAGTGTCAAAGACCAGGTTTGAGCACCATATGTGAGAATGGGGAGAATACACATGTCCATAATTATCTTTTTGAGACATAGAGGTAGATATCCTTTTAGAAGATCTTTCATTGACCAATAGCTCCTCCAGGCGCTCTCGGTGCGTCGAACAGAACTGAAACAGAAAAAAAATATAATATAATATGAATAAACATGTTTAGTGGTTCTATGCCTGAGTACCTTATTCAAGTTACTTTACTAATTGGTACGGTTTTCAAAATCAAATTTGCAAACATAATAGTTAGAAAAAGAGGGAGAAAATGTTTAAGTACCTAACGTTGAAAGCGTTGGAAACATTAGACTTTTGAACGGCTGCTTAAGCATAAAAAAATGTGTATTTTTAGGAAAAACAAAAACTTAATTATAAAGAGGAAAAGTTTGTATTTTTGTATGTTCGTTTCGTATAAACTCAAAAACTTCTGGATGGATTTCGATAGTTCTTTCACTATTACATTACCCTCGAGTAATGTAGGCTATATTTTTATTAGAAAAAGTTAGAGGTCTCCGTAAATGTCCACCCATGCGAAGCCGGGACGGGCTGCTAGTAATTAATAAATGAAAAGCAAATGCACGTATATTGACGATCAATGACGTGTCAATGTGATAATAGGATATTATTTCTAGAACTTAATGCAAGTTGACAACCCTATTGAAAGTGTTAGTGTTTCGTGTAAAGGTAAATGTTGTTGCGGTAACGCTTTCACGTTTTGTTTTTATAACAGATACTTCTGATTGAACATCATCGATTGTTTTATAAACCGGTAAAATTGGAGGTGAAATTGTTACATATTATTATAAGATAAGTGGCAATACTATTTGGAATGGTACAATGTAACAGGTATCTTAAATGTCAAATGTAGATGTCAGTTTCAATATACGATTGAACTCAACGCACACGCCTTTAATTTAACAATGGCGACGAGGACAATGGACGAAAATTATAATTAATTTAAAGTTGTTACTGAAGCGAAATCCATTATTTGCAACAATGTCGGTTGGTAAAGTAAGAGAATTCGACATAAAGAATGGGAATTGGTCGGCGTACATAGACCGTCTAGATATGTATTTTGTAGCCAACAAAATAACGGACGAACTCAAACTACCTACGTTAATAGCACTAATTGGTGAATCGACTTATGAATTGTTGTCGACTTTAGCGAGTCCAAAGAAACCATCATCCCTGACGTTTAGGGAGGCGGTGGATCTACTGCAAGCACACCTGCAACCTAAACCTAGCCTACTAGCGGAGAGGTATAGATTCCGACAAAGGCGCCAAGGGTCGGCGGAATCAATAGCCGACTATGTAGCGGACTTAAAGAAAATGTCACGTTATTGTGAATTCAAATCCAATCTTGAAGAGAACCTACGAGACCAGTTTGTATGCGGTTTAAGCAGTGATTTTATACGGCAGAGGTTGTTCGCGGAGGAAAGTTGGGATTATAAAAAGGCAGTGGCTTTAGCCAACACCCTGGAAGCAGCCGAGCGGGACGCCGGAGCCGTCGAGGGAACGCGGGAACAGGCTCGGAATCGGGAACTCATTGAAAATATACACAATCTAGGGGTCAATAAATGTTCAGCGTGCGGAAATAACCGACATAGTGTACATAGCTGTAGATACAAGGAATTCGAGTGTAGTTATTGTGGAAAATTAGGACATTTACAAAGAGTATGTATGAAAAAAGATTTCGATCTACGTAAAAATGCCGGCGGTAACAGCGCGCGTGGTAGGTCACGTGGCGGTCGCGTGATTGGTTCAAGCAGTGGCGAAGGGGGTGCATGGCGACGCGGGAACGCGGCGCGGGCTTTAGGGCGCGGCCGCGGCCACGCCAGTGGCCAGACAAGCAGCAGGGATGCTCGGGCGGCGCATTGGTTACGTGAGCCGGCTTCGAGCGAAGACTCGGAGACTGAACAAGTGTGTGGTGACGGCGATGAACCTATGTATCAGATGTCATTAACTGATTATAAACCGGTGCGTATGACGCTTTTAGTTAATAACAAAAAGTTAAGTATGGAAATTGACACAGGATCGGCATTATCCTGTATAAGCAAGTCAATGTATTTGGAACATTTTAAAAATTTATGTTTAAAGTCCTGTCGATTCAAATTAAAATTCTATGATGGTTCTGTGATTCAACCGATAGGGTACTTAGAGACTTATGTTGAATATTTGGGAAATAAAAAAAAGTTGGATTTATATGTAATTGATAAAGGCACTACAAGTTTAGTAGGGCGACAATGGTTATCAGAGTTAAGCATAGAGATACCAAAACTTTCTAAATGTAATAATATTAAAGTATGTAAACATAACATGTTTAATGATATTATCTCCAGACATGAAAACCTATTCGACGGTACATTGGGCAAATATACTGGTGAAGAGGCCAAGTTATATGTGCGGGATGGAGCTGAACCGATCTACTGCCGCGCGCGCCCGGTGCCTTATGCACTGCTCACGCGGGTGGACGCGGAACTGGATGCTATGTTGCGCGCCGGCGTCATCGAGCCCGTTGACCGGTCCGACTGGGCCACACCGCTGGTTATAGCAAGGAAGGCAGATGGAGGGATACGCTTGTGCGCTGATTATAAGGTGACACTCAACAAGGCTTTATTGGTTGATCGGTACCCAGTTCCGAAAGTTGATGATTTATTTAGTAACTTAAGTGGTAATCATTATTTTACTAAACTAGATTTGTCGCAGGCATATAATCAAATAGTTTTAAATGAAGCCTCTCGAAAGTACACAGTTATAAATACACACAGAGGACTATTTATATATAATCGTTTAGTGTATGGTCTTTCTTCTAGTCCAGGCATTTTTCAAAAATTTATGATGAATCTGTTCAAAAACGTGTCAGATGTGATAGTATTTTATGATGACATTTTAATTAAAAGTAAATCGTTAGAATCCCATTTAGAGAAAATTGAACAGGTATTTACAATTTTAGAGAAGTATGGTTTAAAAATAAAAAAAGAAAAGTGTGAGTTCATGGCCGCGGAAGTAAAATATTTAGGATTCATTATTGATAAAAATGGTGTGCGTGTTAATCCAGATAAGTTAAAACCCATTCTATCTATGCCTCACCCGAATGATGTTTCTGAGTTGAGATCATTTCTTGGAATGGTGAATTTCTATGGTAAATTTATTAGAAATTTGGGTACACATATGGCACCGTTATACGAGCTGCTCAGGAAGGGTAGACATTGGAAATGGACTAATTTGCATTCCAATGTTTTTGATAAAATGAAAAAACTATTATGTAGTACCAAAGTGCTGACACATTTCGATATGTCATTAGAGAGTATTGTGACTTGCGATGCTAGCTCACGGGGTCTCGGTGCCGTGTTGACTCAGCGTGCCAGCGACGGCGGCGAGCGGGTGGTGGCGTACGCGTCACGGGCGCTCACCGCCGCCGAAGTGCATTACAGTCAGATTCACAAAGAAGCTCTGGCCATTATATTCGCGGTAGATAAGTTTCATCAATATATATATGGTAGGAAGTTTACATTACGCACAGATCACAAACCACTAGT
Organism: Nycteola revayana; assembly: GCA_947037095.2. Taxonomy (NCBI): domain Eukaryota; kingdom Metazoa; phylum Arthropoda; class Insecta; order Lepidoptera; family Nolidae; genus Nycteola; species Nycteola revayana. Next base: position 10,972,070 of record OX344857.2, on the reverse strand, counting down.
CTCAATTTTTGGCCCTCAGGCAGGGATTCCAAACACGGCAGCTAGTCGTTTACAGCGGTGGGCGATTAAACTTTCAGCTTATGATTTTACTATAGAATACATTCGCACAGATAAAAATACGGCAGATGTATTATCTAGATTAATTAGTAAACATAAAGAAGACATTATTAGTGAAGAGTTAGATACACCGGAACAAACTTATTTACATTTTGCTACAGAAGCATTATTATTAGACTATCAAACATTAAAAAAAGAAACTTTTTCAGACAACATATTAAGCAGAGTGATTAGATATATAAATGACGGTTGGCCGGCCGAGGTAGATATCAAGGAATTAAAACCCTATTTCAATCGGAAAAATGAACTATATACCGAATTAGGGTGTATTATGTGGGGACACAGAGTAGTTATACCTAACTCATGTAGAAATAAGGTCGTAGCGGAACTTCATGAGGGTCACATGGGTATTGTCAAAACTAAGTCATTAGCACGAAGTTATGTGTGGTGGCCAGGGTTGGATGAGGCCTTGGAGACGGCATGTCGAACGTGTGTAGTGTGTGCGGCGGTTGCGGAAGCGCCACCGGCACATGCACCTCGAGCTTGGCCATGGCCAGATCGCCCGTGGTCCAGGATACATGTTGACTTCTTAGGACCGATTAGCGGTCTTACTTATTTCATTGTAGTCGATGCTCATTCAAAGTGGATAGAAGCCATTAAAATGAAAAGTACATCGGCACAAGCGGTAATAAAGGAATTACGTGAAATGTTTGCGAGATTCGGGTTACCAAGACAGTTAGTAAGTGATAATGGCCCTCCATTCTTCAGTTCTGAATTTAAAGATTTTTTAAAGAATAACGGTATTGAACAGATGTTTTCGGCACCTTATCATCCTGCTTCTAATGGAGCAGCAGAAAATGCCGTGAAAATATGTAAAAGGAGTATTAAGAAAGCACTTAAATCCAAATCAGAAATAGATTCTACCTTATGTAGATTTTTACTAGCGTACAGAAACACACAGCATTATACTACCGGGGAAAGTCCGGCTAAGATGCTGTTAGGGCGTAACTTAAGAATGCGTTTAGATTGCTTGAAGCCGGACCAGAAAGAACAGGTTAGAGCTCGTCAAGAGCGCGCGGTAGAGACTGCGGGTGGTGTGATTAGACAATTTAATCCAGGGGACCATGTCTGGTTCAGGGAATACCGTAATCCTGATAAGTGGACGGCAGGGTCTGTCATAGAGAGAAAAGGTGATACGGATTACAATGTTAGGTCTTCTCACGGCACAGAGGTTCATAGGCACATAGATCAATTAAAGTTAAGAACAGTAAGTGAGGCCACTAGAAAGAATGATGGAGTTTATATTAGGGATGTTCAACCAGTAAAGCCTGTTAAAAGTTCCCGGACCTCTTTGGTGTATCCCTCAAATAGTAATGATCGGCTTAACGAACAGGATAAGAATAACTCTCCTATGTCGGCGGCCACATCCCCCGGGCTAACTGAAGGCACCGAGATAGAATCTTCTGCGAATAGTAATGTGCCCAATGTACAGGAGATAGGTAATCCAAGCCCTAAGTCTTCGGTTGTTAATAATCAACCGACGATTCAACGGCGCCAACGTAAGCCAGTGAAGAGGTTAATAGAGGAATATATTTAGTTATTGTGTTGTCATGTTATTGAGATGTATAGTAATAAGATTTAGAAAGTAAGTAATATAGATTGATAAAAATATACTAAATTTAAGAACCATGTATTAGATTTAAGAAAAGATATTAGATTTAAGAAAAAGATATTAGAATTAAGAAAAGATATTAGAATTAAGAAAAAGATATTAGAATTAAGAAAAAGATATTAGAATTAAGAAAAAGATATTAGAATTAAGAAATATGTCATAGATTTAAGAAGGGAGGTGTTACATATTATTATAAGATAAGTGGCAATACTATTTGGAATGGTACAATGTAACAGGTATCTTAAATGTCAAATGTAGATGTCAGTTTCAATATACGATTGAACTCAACGCACACGCCTTTAATTTAACATGGGTTTAGTTATATTACGTGTATAAATAATAGATTTGTATCCTATGGAAATACATACCGAAAGTATTGTTTGCTAACGTGTTATCTATACTAATTTATAAAGCTGAGGAGTTCGTTTGTTTGTCAACTTGAACATGCTGATCTCACGAACTACTGGTCCGACATGAAAAATACTTTCAGTGGTAGATAGCTCATTTGCAAGTAGTATTATAATATCCGGTTATCTAATAATTTTACTAAAACTGTAGAAAAAAAAGTACCCCAACATAGCAGAACATTAGTTCATATGACAATTTCTTTTCTTTTCTTTATTTCATTATACTTACATTCGTAATGTATTCTTTAGACCATTAGTTTAAATTTAAACACCTTTATCTACCTACATTCTGTCCGTTCGTAAAATCCTTATACGTTTAAAGAGTCAGACGCGACAGGGCAATTGTTTAATAATAATAGTAATTAATAGGTAAATAGCCTTTTTTTCACGGGAGGAAATTCATGTGGCAACCTTACGTCGCAGCAGCATATGTTAGATTCAATTCTTTATAGCGATGATGTTAATCATACTATGGCGAGAGAATTACCCACTAAAACACCCTCCGCACTGGAAACTGGTAATGCATGACATCAGGTGGGCTATTACATTCCTAAAATAAATGAACTTCAAATATTTATACCAACATTAGGTATAACTTTTCTAAGATTTATGACGCTTACCCACAACGGGGCGGTATTTTGAAAAGTAAGTGTTCACTGTCCACGACATAACTTAGGTAGAGTATGACAATCTCTGTAGGTCATGTGTACTACCAGCATATTTGAAATCCATGTTCCTCTAGGCACGATTTTTAGTTTCTACCTAACGGTCATGGAATACTAATTAGATTACATCCATTGGTCTCAAAATTCATAAATCGTGTTCAAGTAAAACGTCGCTCTCAACTCACAAGGAAAAACAAGGTGCAGTTACGGTTATATCACCTCAATTTAAATATCACTAGATCGAATGGCAATTGTAGCCATCTTTTCATGTCCAAAACATCCTTTTTAGTGAAATAAATGCAAGTTGATGTGTGGGAGCAGTGTCGGTCGATGTACATTCTCACGAACGAGGAACAATCAAAATGCAAATTTTGTTCGGACAAAATAGAGGCAACTGTTTATGAAAAACTATGATAAGTTATGCTAATTAGTTTTTATTCTGTTTTTGTAATATTGTTGTGACTCATTTAAGACTCCTATGCTGATTGTGTGGGACATTTAAGTTATATCTATCAGCTACAGTGTATATGTCAAGACTAAGTAAGTATATTATGTATATACTTAATATATGGTACGGTAACTCTCAAATTCAAAGCAGCTATCTTACCATCATCATCAGCCCGTATATGGTCCACTGCTGAATAGGAAAATGTTCGGCTGTGGACATTATAAGGGTTCCGGAGGAAAAGTTCTGTCATAGTCACCACTCTTGGCAGGTGGGTTGGTGAACACAGTTTAATCTTGACACAGCCAGAGAAATGCTTCTGCCCGTTCCCTGGTATACCTACGTATGTTATAGATGATGTTACAATAATCGGGATTGACGGCTGAACGTTTTTTCAGAGGTACGGGGGGTAGTCACTCAACCAACTAAACCCGGGAAACAATCTTCAATTATAAAGATTTCTTGTCCAGTGTGGAGATCGAACTTATGAATCCTGAGACTAATACCGCAACGCCTCGGACGTAGCAGGCATCTACTTTAAAGTATTTGTCCATGCGTTACGACTACATACATACCGGACGTTTATACATAGAATTAACATTCCAATTTAAAGTCAATATCCGATTATAAAACACTGTCCATTTACATTTAATAATATGTCTAAAGCCGAATGCTTCTACTGCAATTATGACGTCTTAATTGATAGTTTGCAACAATAAATAACATACTCTTTGAAGTCGTATGTCAAATGCGCTATTTGTAATGCTAATACGCGTATTGAAGCGTAATTGACTGCCCCGGTGCATTTTTTTTTAATCAGCCAGTAGTCTTTTGCTACTTCACCGATCATAAACATTTAAATACTATAAACCAAGCAGCCTGCGCAAGAGTACGCCTCCTGTGGGACATGACGGGGGGATTGAGGACTGATGACTTTTGATTTTTAGGGTAATGTTCAATTGTTGCTTTACAGTACACGGGCCTCTTGGACTTTGAGTCGACGACGGCATCGGAAGGATCATTGCAAACTAAGGGTCGAGAGGGCGAGGAAGGACACGTTGCGGGCGCACTCTTCTCCGGGGCGGGTCGAATATTGTAGTCCTTCTGTATAAGCTGGTGCCGCGATAGCCAATTGGTAATTGCTATTGCAGAGACGTGGAAGCAAATCACGAAGTAATGCCTTCACTTCAAAAAAAATAACAATTAAAAAGCTAAAAAAAATTTAAATAAGATTTATTTAATGTAGCTTTAAAAATACAGCAGCAATAACAATACGGAAATGCGAAACAATAATTTTACAGTACCTAATGAAGACATTTTTATCAAAGAAATAAAATAGTATTATCGTTATGTATACTCTCTTGGTGATATGGGTTTAATTCCCACTCAAGACGACAATTCCTATAAAAGACGTACGTTCTTAGCCTGGATATGCTTTGTGTTCATGAATTCTATGTTTGAATTTCCCGCGACTTATGGATTGATGAACTACCATAACGAGTGCACAGTCGTCTTATTAAAGAAAATACAAGCAGTAAATAACAAAAAAATATATATATAACGAGTAAAACAGAAGCAACATCAAACAATCCATTAAAAATATTCAATTAGTAGGTATAATAATTTACATTCAAAGACACCCATTCTTCATATATTAATCGTTAATCATAATAGTAATAAACTACTTGTTAATAACTTGATTGCGATTGATGAATATAATTCAGAGCACATTCAATTAAATTTGCTTGAATTTATTATGCTTGTTTGGAAGATAGCTCGAAGCTAATTTGGCTAACAGAATCAATAAAGATACGTACTCGTACATTAAGATCGAAATCAGATTTGATCGGTCATCCTTTATAGTATAGAATTTTATTCATAGTTATCTTAGACGTTTGACGTTCATTTACTATAGGTTTACTTATTTGAGGACATATTTATATGATATCATAGAAGTTAGAACTCACTGATTAATTTGACTTAAATTTTGTACTACTTCATTTTTAGAGTTGTGAATCCAAAGGGCAAAAACGGGACCCTAGTAGGTACCTACTAAGACTGATCTGCTTGTCTGTCCGTCTTTACTTTTGATGATGTATTTCCTGGGCGCCTTCTAGGTTGAGTTTATATGGTGGCCCTGGGATCTCACCCTAATAGTTCTTCAATATAAAATCGGTTATCGAAGTCAAATGAGACACAACTAATCCTTTCAGAGACTGTTATAATGATACTACATAAATATTGATGTATTAAAATATTATTGGTAAAATAGGGTGTTTTAAGAGTACGCTTTATTTTAAGAAGAACATAATATATGTAGTTAACCACGATGCCTGCGTAAAAGAGCATCCCGTGTGGGACTTGGACCTCGGCTCGCTGGATCTTGGAAGGCGAATTGAGGAATGATGAGATTTTAAGGGGAATGTTGTGCAAATGTCAGTCTAGATAATAATAAAAACCTACGTTAAGTTTGACAGGGAACGTTTGTTTACTGTTGAGTTCTACTTAATTAAAATATTTAAATTTATTTGGTGTTACAAAAATAATCTGTTATCAAGTTAACATGGTAAAAAAAGAATTACCTTCGTGCAAAAGATAAAATTATTTCAATAGGTGTCGATTCGCAATTACGTGTGACCATAATAAGTAGTAAAGTAAAGTAAATCATTTCAATTAATCAATTATTATTAAAACTAGTGTACTCAATCGGTTTAAAATGTATTAAACAATTATAAGCTTAAATCTCGAAGGTCGTGGGTTGCGTAAATTCAAAGATTTCTTGCCGAGTCGGGTTGGTTGAGGAACTACCCTCCTATGTTGGTGCCTCGAAGAGAACATTAAAGGCGGAAACATATTATTAAAACGCCACGCCACTCGACGTCGTGTCGAATCAAATGTATTGTTTTCTATAGACCAGAAACACACTATGAACACCCGACACGACGCCACGCGCGTACTGCTTTACAGGTGACACGTGGCGTGGCGTGGCGTTTTAATAATGTCGAGGGGTGAAAGGCTATTTGTTTGAAGCGACATTTTACGAACTTTACAGGAGAGCCATTTAAAGATTCAAAATTTGGAAAAAAAATCGTTATGAAAAAACTAGTGCTCTTTCTATAATTGGGATCGCAAATTTTTATTGAAAAAAAATCCCTGAATGTTTTGGTATAATTTTCAATTAAAAAACAGTTATGAGTATAAGATAAATTGTCGCTTAATACAAAATGATCTGTATCGCCTTATTTTTAGAGTAAAGAAAAATGATTCAACTTCCAACATTGTCATTAATCAGCAGCAGGCAAAATGGTTTAAGTGACTTTACAGTACTTATGCAGGAGAAAGCAAAATGATTGAATCGACGTTACTCAATAATAATAGGAATAGGCTATTTTGTTTAACTACCAATTTGGGTTTGGGTTTTGGGTTTTGTTAACGATTCAGGAAAGTTAAGGCTTAAGCAACGATGAACATTCTTAAAGAGTTGTTTAATGTCTCAGATTTTGAAAGGGGGTTATATAACTTGGTTGTTCTAAACAGAGTGAAAATCAGTTGTAGCTAAAGGGTTGAACCGACGACATGTCTTAATGAATTTGGCTGACGGCAAATTGGTTGAAGCGACATTGCACAGAGTAAGTAGTCGTAAGCAAAATGTTTGAAGGGACTTTTCATCTCAAGATAGCTACATCGAAAAACGATTTATCTGCCATCGAACTAAAATTTTAGGAAGGGAATAACGGCTTATGATCCGATTCTCTGTTTTTGTATACAGCTTAAATGATATACTAAAAAAATATGGCAAATTTGAAGTCTGATCATACATCATGTTTGAGAATTATGCACTAAAATGGCATTGTTTTAAGCGCCATAAAAGTGCTCAGAATTGTACGAATCCCGGCTCAGACGACGCAGAAAAATTCGCTGAATCCGAATATGTATATAACTCCATATCGTCCAAAATGTCGCTTCAAACAAATAGCCTTTCACCCCTCGATGTGTTTTCGCCTTAATCATCTATGACAATCTGTGAATATTCTGTGCACCACCTTCCCACGCGCGGTTTCACCCGCATAACTCCGGTTCCCGTGGGAACATCATAATAAAATAATAGCCTATAGCCTTTCTCGATTTCTGTGTTATATAACACAGAAATTATTTTTCCAATTGGACCAATAGTGGTATTGTACGTTGTGAGGTAGTTTTCAGTATAAGATTTGTATGATAAGTTGAATAATACAAACAATATAGGTAAATAATAGAATTATTATTAGAAACTTATTTTACTTTTTAATATATAAGTTTGAAATGAAATCGTAACACATTTATAATCAGTAATTACGGCAATTAACCCAAAATTAACTATCCACTCAAACGTCCGGGCGACTATAGATAAATACTAAATTTAAGTACTAAAATTGGCTTAGATTTACCACTGGCATTAGTAAACCGGCAACGAATTCTCTGATAATGATAGCTGTTTTAAATACTTGCTCGACAGCCTAGATGTGTTTTAGGCAATTATCATATTAAATATTCTAGCATTTCCGAACTGGTTAAAGTTTCGACTATTTGCATAGAAACGAAAAGACGTACAGTCAACAAAAGAAATATATTTACACCTTCAGTTATAAAAAAAGTAAATAATTATGTTTATCTCACTACGACGGCCGGTAATTCTTTATGGGCAAAGAGTTCGCTGCTTGTTTTGTACAAATGCACATAATACCTTCTCCTTAAATTTAAATTGCGTTATACAATATTTAAACCTATCTCTTTTATTGACTGTCATCATCATCATCATCATCAGCCCGTATAACGTCCACAGCTAAACATGGGTCTCCATGGGCCATGGGCATAGTCAGTATTATGTTGTACCACACAAGGAAACGCTGCTGCCCATTCCTTAATATACGATTATTATAGATGATTTTATTACAATCGGGACCAACGGCTTAACGTGCTTACCGAGGCACGTAAGGTAGACCCTCAATCAACCAGACCCGCAAAGAAATGTTAGTATTTACACAAACATTTCCTGTCCAACGTGGGAATCGAACCCACGATCTCCGAGATTTAAAGCGAGCCAAATACCGCAACGCTACGGATGTTGTTGACTGTACCAGATGTTATATGGTTTTAGAAAGGCACTTCTCAATGCAATTTATTAATTTGTGTTTTTGGGTGTCTGCGGTTTCAAATAAGTTGTTTCTGTAAATAGATAGGTAAGCAATGTTGTGTGTTTTGTTTTTTATTTTATTTTTTTATTAAATAACTTATATTAAATTAATTTTATTTTATTATTTATGTACTTATGTACATACATATCTCTTAAAATATATACTAATATATCAAGTTGAAAAGTTTGTTTGCTTGAACGCGCAAATCTCAGTAACAACTGGTCTAATTAAATAATATATTTCACTATAAGTTACTTTATCCAGAAATGGCAAAGGCTATATTTAAATATTATATAAGAAAATAATGATTTTCTGCACTACAAAAAGATAAAATAAGACATTTCTTATATCTATATTTCTAAAATGATGTGTCATTATATTAAGTTTCTAGATATGGAGCTTTTAAACTTAATAGTATGTTTTGCACATGTAGGACGTGTCTCAAAAACTACGAGTAGCTTATGAAAGATCTATTCAGATTGAAAAAAAGTAATATCTGCATTTATGCTAGCTTAAATAAAATAGTTTTTCAAAAAAAATTGGTAATACTTTTAAATAGTTTTATTGTTATTATTTAAACTAAGTTACATTAATTTAAGTAATGTTGTACGCCTGATACGGCAGAATATATTGAAACTATTATTATTGTAACACCACATGAAAACATGTAACACATGCTTCATACAAATAAATGCATCTTTATCTTTATCTTATCTTTATCGTTGGTGCAAAAAAAAATCTTTAAGATTTCATGTACCTAAGAGAAATACTAACACTTTTCCCCGTGTTCCAAGAAGTGAGTAAAAACTGATGTTAACTAAAATAACAGTAGATAATTAGTTAAAATGTTATCTTTTAACTATCTCGTCATAATTGATGAGCCAACAATGCCATGTAAAAGTGACAGTTATTAGTTAACAATATAAGTCAAAGTTCAGGTGACACGCGAACAAATCCCACAGTTGTTTTTTGTAACCAATATTAAAGAAAAGTTACTACGCTTTAGCATGACAGGTGTTGTTCAAAACACGTACAGTCGTAATACTTGCAACGAAGTTCAGAGATCAATGAAAGAATTTCGAGGATCGTTCGCCCTGTTTTTATTTAAAGTCTGTATGCTTAAATAATGCAAGTGTGGAAGCAGCACATTTCAAATACCGTCGTTCTGTCAACTTAATGCTATTCCCTCATTGATGTACAGTTCCGACTTAGCAGGGGTTAGTGCCATATCGTATAAAGTATCCTAGCATATTTCTCCTTCTTTTTCTATTTTGAGAATCAAACATAAGTAACATTATTAGGATGTGCATAGCATACATACAAACTTAATGTTCAGTCATTCTCAGTCAACATTCAACATCAGATTGTACCTGTAGTAGATTGTGTCATGTCATAAATCCAATAGTTCTCACTCATAATATCACAGATCCTTCTTTCGCATACATTTTTTGTAGTTCTTGTGTCAAAGTATTTTAACGTTTCCTCTATGTCCTTTTCCACGTAACAAATTTTATCTATCTCAGCTGCGGCATAGTTTAACTTCCCTATTTCCTCAGATTCTATCCAAAACAAAGCATTTAAAAACAAGTGTGTGAATCTATTAGATTTAAATACCCGTCGAATGACGGTCAAAAGAACAATTTTGGGTTAAACAAAGGCCCATTTAAAGTTTTTTAAAGTACAGTAGGTCAACAACTGTCGCAAATGAGAATTATAGTAAAGAGAGACAATTGGTGATGGTTATCGTTCTCACGGTGGCTGGATAAATGTAACACTAACATGTCTTTTTTTTAGGGTTCCATAGCCAAATGGCAAAAAACGGAACCCTTATAGATTCGTCATGTCTGTCTGTCTGTCTGTCTGTCTGTCTGTCTGTCTGTCTGTCCGTCCGTATGTCACAGCCACTTTTTTCCGAAACTATAAGAACTATAATGTTGAAACTTGGCAAGTAGATGTATGTTGTGAACCGCATTAAGATTTTCACACAAAAATAGAAAAAAAACAATAAATTTTGGGGTTCCCCATACATAGAACTGAAACTCAAAAAAAATTTTTTCATCGAACCCATACGTGTGGGGTATCTATGAACAGGTCTTCAAAAATTATGTTGAGGTTTCTAATGTAATTTTTTTTTCTAAACTGAATAGTTTGCGCGAGAGACACTTCCAAAGTGGTAAAATGTGTGTCCCCCCCCCTGTAACTTCTAAAATAAGAGAATGATAAATCTAAAAAAAATATATGATGTACATTACCATGTAAACTTCCACCGAAAATTGGTTTGAACGAGATCTTGTAAGTAGTTTTTTTTTAATACGTCAAAAATCGTAAACCGCAATTTAGCTTTCATTCAATCAACTCGAATATAAAAATATAAAATAACATTTCATTTCATAAACATACGCTTTTTTATTTATTCTTGATATCAAAAATAGGTACGCACTTGTAACTGAAACGGAACCCTTCGTGCGCGAGTCCGACTCGCACTTGGCCGGTTTTTTTAAACATTAAGTGGTGTATAGGATATCGCATTTTCTGTTGGAAGTGTAAGCCTTATCTTATATATCTAAAGCATCTTTTTAAAAACTTAAATACAACATAATTTGTATTTTTTTTCGGAAAGACATATGTAGTAAACTACGAGGCTTTTGCTACTTCATCGGTCATAAAAACGACCAGAGCTCTAGCCTCAATAAATGATTTAAAAACTACAAACTAAGCAACTTGCGCAAGAGGGCGTCTCCTGTGGGACATGGATCTCGGCTTTAGGCGGTCGCTGGGGGTATGAAGGATTATGACTTTTAGTTTTTAGAGGAGTTTTGTGCAACTGTTACTCTAATGAAATGTTTTTAAAAGAGAACATATGTAAATATTTAGCCGTAAGTGCCTTTCCTTACAATACATTGATTCTTAATTTAACTGCTGAAATTATCATCATCATCAGCCCGTATAACGTCCACTGCTGAACATGGGTCTCCTCCCGAGAGGAAGGGTATTTGCCATAGTCACCACGCTTGGCAGGTGGGTTGGTGACCGCAGTATTATGTTGTACTACACAAGGAAACGCTGCTACCCGTTCCTTGACATAAGATTATTATGGATGATGTTATAACAATCGGGCCCAACGTCTTAACGTGCTTTCCTAGGCACGGAGGGTAGTCCCTCAACCAACCAGACCCAGAAAGAAATCTTAGAATTTACACAAAGATTTTCGGTCCGGTGTGGGGATCGAACCCACGACCTCCGAGATTCAAGGCGAGCCAAATACTGCTACGCTACGGAGCGCGGAGGTTGCAAATATTTAGCCATGGCCCTTTAAAGTTAATTTGTGTGAAGGTGTATAATACTTCTAAATGAGTACGAGTCAACGAAAACATAAAGTACGAGAAAGATGACCCATATCGTGAGAAAATGAGATGAATTTATGTATGTCTCAAGTTTCTCCAAATCAACATAAATTAATTAAAACAAATATCTTAAACCAGCATGTATCAAAAACCCGCACGATAACTAATACATAGAATATTCCATCATGGCTTTTATTGATGATTTCCAACATTTTTCACCAATAAATTATTAACTATATGAATCAAGTAAATTCACCGTTTATTTGTCACAGCAGGAAACAAATTTGTCAGCATACATAGCTACTTATACTAAAATAAAAATAGCCCATTGGTTATTCCGTAATAATATACCTATGTTCAATTTGATTTAAAATTTCGAATCGGGCACACACAACTACGTTACTTGCTAGTATATTAAGTTAGATATGTCGTTTCGGCTTGGCCGTGTGATTGCCCATTTCTTCCCACGGGTATTGTAAGAGCCAACTAAGGGACATATAGTTGATGGATGGGCAGCAGCATCTATCAGCTCAGGGTACTTACACTATCTGATATCAACAATCCCAGGCGGTAATTATGACAATATCCCTTAATAACCCTGACTTGCCTAGGTCTGTTAAAAGGATGCCATATTCAACTGTGGACGTCAACGTACTTATAAAACGAGCAAAAGTAAAATATTAAAATTTACATACTCTTAATATTTTAGAAACAGAACAAAGAGTGAGACTTTATTGTGGAACGGAAGCTATGCGAATGCAGTTTACAGTGTCTCTAACACTGGCGTTTAGAGGAGTAGCGCCGCTAGCTCTCCTGGTGATATGAGTAGCCACTAAACCCGGGTGGTTTAGTAGCTACTCATATCACCAGGGGAGGGTATAACTAGCATACCATTGCGATAGAGAGCGTCCGACATACTTCGCTCGCTTGAAGGAAATAAAAAAACTAATTAAACTTATAATACAACTTTTACTAACTATTCAAAATCTTTGCTACTGCGGTTTCCGATAGTATCCTGGCAGCATTGTTCTGCCTGTACTTGTTGAATAGCAAACTTCTTAGTACTTTTTGATACTATTACTCAGCTTAATAAGCCTAGAATTTAACTGAGTAAAAAATATATTAATATTTATCGATATACAGGGTGTCCAAGAACCTGGCGTCCAACTGGATTCCCACGATGCCCCAAGTTCTAACAGTACTCAGAAAAATATTTTAAAAAATCCACCCCATGTACTTACAGAATTATACTGATTTAAAAAAAAAAGGGGAAATGAGCACCCTGTGACATACTTTTGAATGCTGTGACTGCTAATGCTGATAATTTCGATATTTCTTGGAGGTTTTGTAATCTAGGGTATTGCTGTGTCTAAATAGAATGTAAAAATAAAGTACTTATTGTACCATTTTAAAATAAAATATTATTTTAACTAAAGGTGATATGGAAAACTATTGAATTTCGCAACTTTGACCGACTGTAGTGTAAAAAAAATGTACCAAAATAGTATGGCAAGTGACGTCAAATTTTGACGCGTTTATTCCTCTTTTTAAAAAGGTATAATACTTACACATTAATTTGAAAAAAAAAATTTGATAATATTTTTACTCAACAACCCAATTTTTACGAAGTGCCTACCTACTAACGGTAACTGTCGGACCCTTTCTTATCTTAGAAACTGTTATGTTACTACTATTATTTACTTCGGTTCCAAGAGTGAGCAAGAAGGAAATACACACAGGTAGATGGGTTCCCAGTAGAATAAAAGCAAAGAATGTTAGTTTAAAGATATTTTATTACAATAAATGTTCAAAATGTTGACCACCCGCGGCAATGCAAGCTCTCACTCTCCTTAAAAAGGACCGCTTTATGTTTCGCGAGTAACTTTTTTGACGTATCACCTGCACTGCTTGTGTTATCTTCTCACGAAGGTCAGCGATGTCATTAATGGGCTTCGCATAAACGAGCTCCTTCATAGTTCCCCAGAAAAAAAAATCCAGCGGATTTAAGTCAGGTGAGCGGGCTGGCCACGGGATTGTTCCTGATCGCCCAATCCACCTGTTCGGGTATTGCTCGTCCAAAAACTCTCTAACGGATACGCGAAAATGTGCTGGACAGCCGTCGTGTTGGAACCACATATCTGGTGGGGTCTCTTCTAGTAAGTTTGGCAAATCATTTTGAAGAAAATTTAAATATGATTCGCCAGTCAAATTCTCGGGCATCTCAAATGGACCAATAATATTCCCACAGAGAATACCGGTCCACATGTTCACTTTGAACCGGTACTGGGATCTATCTTCTCGCATCAAGTGCGGATTTTCCACATGCCACTCGTGCAAGTTGTGTAGGTTCAGCCATCCTTCTTAAATGTTGATTCATCTGACCACAAAATTTTGTCGATAAAGTTTTCGTCTTCTCGATGTTTTTGCAGGATTGTTTCACAAAACGCGACTCGGCTCGGATAGTCTCGAGGTAAAAGACTTTGCACTCGCTGTACGTGGTACGGATGATATTCTTCTTTTTGGAGAATACTGTGTGCTGTGCTCTTCGGTATCCCCGTATCAGCTTCTATTCCTCGCACAGAGATGCTTGGATTTGCCGACACCGCCTCTAAAACTTCATCGCGTATGAAGTCATTTACGGGTCGTCCTTCACCAGCTACTTGATTGGGGAACCGCCCGTCACATAGTGATCTGTGCACATTAATGAAAACTCGATGGTCGGGATATCGCGTAGCCCTCGGATACCTTTCTCTGTAAAGTCTCGCTGCAGCTCGTCCATTACCTCTACATTCTCCATAAATGTAGTGCATATTTGCGTATTCTTGCGGAGTGTAGGTCGCCATGGTAGCACACACAAAACACAAACTGTCCAAACACAGGCAAAGGTCGTCGTAAAGAGTTCGTTTCAAAGTCCAGAGCACAAAGAGTAATCGAGTCCAATAAACAAAGCTTTAAATCGTAGTACGTGATCAATGGTAACAATAAGAGAGAGGTGCGTAGTAACGGCAGGAGGCAGTGACGCGTACTGACCGTACTGTTATCCTAAATAGCACGATCCCAGATAGCGTCACTATCTATCTCACTCGCACCTCTAACCTTTTTCTCCCTCACTCTTACCTGAATAATGGGGTACCATAAAGAAGAACCAGCAAATCGCAAAGATAGTTTCTGTCTTGCTCCCTCCTGTTGTAATAACGAATCACTATGGTGAGATGCATGCACATACCGTCCCTTACGGTCTAACCTGTTTTTTGAGAGGCCTGTTGTTATTTTTATGAGCATACAATAGTAATTCTTTAGAGGTTAGATTCAATTCGTCGTAAATTTTTCTTTCTAAGAATTCTGTAAGACATCGTAAAAATTGGGTTGTTGAGTAAAAATATTATCAAAATTTTTTTTTTCAAATTAATGTGTAAGTATTATACCTTTTTAAAAAGAGGAATAAACGCGTCAAAATTTGACGTCACTTGCCATACTATTTTGGTACATTTTTTTTACACTACAGTCGGTCAAAGTTGCGAAATTCAATAGTTTTCCATATCACCTTTAGTTAAAATAATATTTTATTTTAAAATGGTACAATAAGTACTTTATTTTTACATTCTATTTAGACACAGCAATACCCTAGATTACAAAACCTCCAAGAAATATCGAAATTATCAGCATTAGCAGTCACAGCATTCAAAAGTATGTCACAGGGTGCTCATTTCCCCTTTTTTTTTAAATCAGTATAATTCTGTAAGTACATGGGGTGGATTTTTTAAAATATTTTTCTGAGTACTGTTAGAACTTGGGGCATCGTGGGAATCCAGTTGGACGCCAGGTTCTTGGACACCCTGTATAACGATGAAATATAGACAGAGAGATAATGATTTTCTCATTGTTAAAGATTATTTGCAGAACAAATTCACCAACTGTATACGAATTCTTGCGTAATTGATTTAAAAATAAAGCCGAATACTTGATACGCTAGGGTTTTGCTACTTTAACAAATAAAGGCGAGCAGAGCTCCAGCGTAATTGAATGTTTTTTTAAACTACAAACTAAGCAACCTGTGCAGAGGCCACCCCGTGACATAAGTCGCAGCCATCATTATTACATATTATACCATACACTATTAGGAATATCAGGGATGCAGAAACCGAAAGCAAAGTCTACACAACATTCACGGTGGATTTGAAAATAACAACAGCTCTATTTTAATTGTTATTTGGCGATAAACCTCATTTATTATAATATCTGACTTGCAATCCCAACCAAAACTTAAAAAGTCCAGTATGATACTTTACTTAATATGCTTATCTGTATAGTGTGGAACGGACCATAAATATATATACAATAAATCGGTTAATTTACATATTGACATGAAAACATAGTAGTATTGAATATGTTAGAATTCAATCTATACCGGATTCGAGATATTAGGATTCCGAATAAATTAGGATTGGCATCAATTTCACAAAATGTAGACAGCTTTTTTGGTTTTTTAGATTTATGTCCGGTACCATAATAGCATACTTAGGTATTATTTATATTCGTTTTCTAGTGCTCAAAAATGAATAAAGGTGGTAAAGAGGAGGAAAAAGACATTAGTATAGGTGAATCTTTGACATGTCTGTGTATGAAGACCAATTGGTCATCATCATCATCATCAGCCCATATAACGTCCACTGCCGAATATGGGCCTCCTCCCGAAGGAAGGTATTTGCTATAGTCACTTTATTACACAAAGAAACGCTGCTGCCCGTTCCTTGATATGCGATTATTATAGATGATGACTGCTATAACAATCGAGACCATCGGCTTAACGTGCTTTCTGAGGCACGGAGGGTAGTCCCTCAACCAACCAGACCCGGAAAGAAATCTTAGAGTTTACACAAAGACTTTCTGTCCGGCGCGGCGCGGTGTGGGGATAAAACCTCCGAGATGATGATGATGATAAAACATTTGCACTTTAAAATAATCGTTTATAATTAATAGAAAATAAAGTATTGTTCCTAAGCATCTAATACCGTTAATTGCAAATTATGAATTATTATATTATATTTATTGTTAGAATTATTTAATAATTGCATTGCAATGTAATACTTAAAAAAATATATGACTACTTATATTTAATTTTATCTAATTTTATCTTTTTAATGGTATTTTATTCAAGTGGTAGAAAAAGTTAAAAGAAATAGATGGCTAATTAAAGTAAAGATGCCTAAAACCAAATTAAATGTAGAAAATAAAAAAGTTAAATTTTGTACCTACGACTAACAATTTTTTATCTTTTTTCGATCTTTTGTTTTCTTTATTAAGCCTTATTTTGAGTGTGTCTAACTTGATGTCATAACTTGTCCTAAATTAAAAATATAAATAATCAATCGAAGAAAACATAATATATTTCGATAAAAAATTGGCACACATGTTTGATGGATAAAATTACATCATTAAGTAGATACACTTGTAACTAATTCAAAGCACAAAAGCAGAGCTGCAAAACATGCAGTATAATTTCAACACATTTTTTATAGTACTTTACTTTCAAAACATCGCAATACCCTTACTACTTAGACCCATACTTTACTCTTCTCAGTTAGGGAGCATTGGAGCCGGTGCGGTTGCAGCGTTAAAGTAATCTGTTCTGTGGTCCGTCCGTCGTTATACGATCATGGTCCACCCAATGAATGACAATTGTTTTCGCATAATATAGACAGAACAAGCACTTTGAGTCGCTAACAACAATATAAATAAATAATAATAATTAAACTCATTATAAATAATTCTAATTATAATACGTATATAAATAAACAACAAATACAACTTAAGACTTAATGTTTGACTATTTTGAAGTGTCTGTAACAGCTGGCTTACGTAAATAAAAATTATTAGAGAGATTTTTATTTATTTATTTAGATTGTGAATACAATTCAGAGTAGATAACTACACGCATATACATGTTTTTTACAACATCTTTGTTTTCAAACACATTAAAGTCATCGACATTTCCCCTACATAGTTGAATGTGCGTTCATGTAAATTATTTCCTTTCAACTTCCCATCAGTAGACTTTTTTCAACAATCACTATTATTGAACAGGTTTCTTGTTCCTCGTTCTATTGTGCTTGACTTGTTTTATAAATATTAATATATTTTTTACTCAGTTAAATACTAGGCTTATTAAGCTGAGTAATAGTATCAAAAGTACTAAGAAGTTTGCTATTCAACAAGTACAGGCAGAACAATGCTGCCAGGATACTATCGGAAACCGCAGTAGCAAAGATTTTGAATAGTTAATAAAAGTTGTATTATAAGTTTAATTAGTTTTTTTATTTTCTACAAGCGATCGAAGTATGTCGGACGCTCTCTATCGTAATGGTATGCTAGTTATACCCTCCCCTGGTGATATGAGTAGCTACTAAACCACCCGGGTTTTTTGAAAAAACTAATTAAACTTATAATACAACTTTAATAAATAAATATAATAATATAATATGTAATAATTATGGCTGCGACTTATGTCACAGGGGTGGCCTCTGCACAGGTTGCTTAGTTTGTAGTTTAAAAAAAACATTCAATTAGGCTGGAGCTCTGCTCGCCTTTATGCCCGTTAAAGTAGCAAAACCCTAGTGTAACAAATATTTGGCTTTATTTTTAAATAAATTACGAAAATTTTCGTATACAGTTGGTGAAATTGTTCTGCAAATAATCTTTAACAATGAGAAAATCATCATCTCTCTGTCTATATTTCATCGTTATACGAACTTAAGCTATGTAAAAGCTAAAAGGAATGCGTCTTTCAAATCTATTGAATTTAAAAGTAACCGAGGAATCAACTTCAGACTTTTTAAGTTTTATAGTTAATGGTTTTCAATTTCAATAAACAAAAAAGTGAAAGCATATTCGCATACTGATATCTACGAACTTGTTTCAAGGAATCTTTTCTATTTAGGATTAATTGTTCAATCTGTATGGACACCGTTTGTTACTTAGAAAGTTGATTAAAACTTGAGCTAGGTATTTAAATGTCAATTAAAAGGTGTATTTTAGATTTGGTATATCAGGTTGCAGCATGAAAAATTAAATATTATCATGCCGTGCGGAGGTTCTGGATACCCTGATACCCCCTTAACCTTTCCATCACCGGACGACTAGGCGTGGCGAGCGGTTTCACCCTTTTGTTGTAGACATTCCTTCAATATGCACGATGCGATTTGATTTTTCTTTCATAATACGGACAACATTATGGTCAAACGTAAGCCTAAATTTAATAAAAATAAAAATAAAAAAACATTTCTCCCGCCAGAGACCGCCGTTTTTTTCTTGCGTAATCTTGTAATATCAAAGATTTCTTTCCGGGTCAAGTTGTTTAAGGGTCCTACCCTCCGTGCTTCGTAAAGTCCTTTATATATGCTGAACATAATACTGCGGTCTTCAATCCGCCTGCCAAGCTTGATGACTATGGCAATACGCAATTTGCGGGAGATCTATATTCAGCAGTAGATGTTATAAAAGCTGATGATAAAATGTGGTTAAAGCCCTACGCCTACTCTGGTCTGTCCGGGGCAGTATCAAAAGCGTTATAAAAGTCCGATTAAAAAAAGAAACATATTTGTCTTATTGTATTCTTAAGTATCACACATCACTAATGTTTAAGATAACAGGTATTATCTCAACACCCATCAATATTAATTACAGTAAATACATGTCATGTGAAGTAATTGAAAAGTAGATAGGTAGATAGGTTAGGCCGACAAATTATGCTAAAGTATTCAAGTTTTTCACACACATGCATCTTTTTTTCGATGTTATCACACAATAGGAGTTTCACACTCCTCGTCGGATTCTTCGAAGTATAAACACATTGTAATGTATGTATGTAGGTGATGTGGCATTTCCTATTACAATTTTACAAAGTAAATAGGGTAAGGTGGTATTCGAGTAAAAGTAGGGTCATTAAACGCTAGTGTATTACGTAATTATAGATTAATAATTATCTGGTTACGTAAACTAGCGCTAGGCTATAGGTTATATTGAATTATGAATTCCTACGGGAACGGGAGTTACGCCGTTGAAACCGGAAGCTAGTAAAATAAATAGGATGAATTCATCCAATTTTATTGAAATACAATCTCTGCGAAGGATAATCTCTTCGAAATGTAATATTTTCGAAATATAATATTTTCGAAGTAGGTTTGTGTATTCGAGATATAATCTCTTCGAAATACAATCGCATAATTTAGGTAATACCTAATGCGTCTTGAAGAATAAAATATATGATACAGTAAATATTATATTTTCTGGGTTGACAGACGCTACGTAGGTACATCTTATTTTATAAAATAATTTGACATATTTAACACATATTAATACCTACCGGTGAATGTGTAAATGGAATGCCACTGATTCGCTTCAGTTTACAATAAAATCATGTAAATGATAATCGTAAGCTTCGAACCTTGATATAAAGCTCCCTTCGAATTGTGTGGCGTTCTCCAAATAGTAGGTAAATGGATGGATCTAAACTTATCAAACAAAAGGATCTGAACCTACGAAATAGATTTAATCTTTAGATACAATAAACACAAATGCCTCAGAAATTAAATCCACCGTTTACTATTATAGTAGGTACCTACTTGTTAAGGCCCAGGTGGAAAGAAATGGGATAAAATATAATGACCACCAAAAATATATACTTGACACCAGAAAAATAAAGTCTAAAATTATAATAGTACTAGCTATTTTAGTCACGACTGCACTTCAAATTGTATTCGAACACCAAATGTAGTTAATGATCACCAAATCTTAGCGAGCAAATTATTGCGCTATTTCTACCTTAATAAAATCAATGAAAAATGACAATCGGTTAGGTTAGGTTAGAGCTGCGGCCATACAACGCACGAGCCGAGCGAGCGAAGCGAGCGTTGCCGCGGCAGCGGCCGGCGAGTGCCAGAACCGAATAGTAAATTAGTAAAACATTTAGGTACTTTTGGTGATCATTTACTACTTTTGGGTTAACAATGATTTATTTGGAGTCATTTTGCTTAAATACGATAGCGAAATGTTAAAACTTTGGTTACAATTTTACATTAAAATGCGGGTTTAATTTGGTGTTATATGTTACTATATCTGATGGTAACTTAAACATAAGCCGAAAGAAATAGTGGACTGTATATAATAATAGGTTTATTGCCGGTAGTACATATCTAATTATTTAAAATATACAAAAAGAGTTGCACACGGTCGGGACGGACGATTCTCTCTTGATTTGTTTTCTTTTTTAAATTTTCGTTTCGCGCGCTTTTCGGTTGGCTATATGGTTTATGTTTCTTTTTTTAAAATAGTTTATTATTTATTTTTTAATGAACACTACATACTTAAGGCATTAAATAAATAAATACAGGTTGAATTTTTGTTTACAGGTTCGAAGTCTTCAATGTAGGTAGGTACAATCGCCTAAATTAGGTAATAACACAGCTGAATGAATGAGATGCATAAAGAATGAATGAGATGAACAATAAATGATCAATTATATTTTCCAAGTTGTATATCGTGTAATCTATAATAACAAAACAACTTTGTACTGACTGACCGATGGATCAATGTACAAACTTAACTACTGGTAGTAGAGACCAGAACCTTTTTTTTTTTCGGACGGACATATGAGGCCTCGGGGCTACCTAGGCTTTTGCTACTTCACCGGGCACAGTATCTATATGTCGTAGACATTTTTTTTTGTCTATACCCCTGAGAGGATTTTATTTTCTTTTATGATAAACTAGGTGTCCCGCGCGGTTTTACCCGCGTAGATCCCGTTCCCGTCTCAAATAAAGTTTCACCCCGTCTTTTAAAGGGTTGGGGGCAGATTTCCAATAAAAAAATTTTTTTGTTAGTCACAAATACACCGCATACCAATTTTTAGCTTTCTACCTTAAAAATTGTGGAAGTAGCTCTCGCTCCGTTTTACCGTGAAAGACGGACAAACAAACAGACCCACACACACTTTCCCATTTATAATATTAGTATGGATAAGGATGAAAAGAGATGGCAAAATCGAAATCTAATTAACAGATCATATGGTGCACACCTTATTAAACGAATTAAACGATATTTATTCAGCACTTAGGTATTTACATATATCTATTTGTTCTTGTCAGTTATATACTCAATGAAAAATTATGAATATAATTTAATACAAAATATCGCAACTGAAATCTAAATATATATAATATATATATATATATATATATATATCATATCTATAAACATAATATATAATTGCCTACCTACTACTGTTAATTACTTAGTCGGATATCATATAGACTAAGAATTATCTGTTAGTTATATTTTTTTATTATTTATTATTTTATCTTCTTACATTGTAATTCGGACAAGTACAAGTGTATGTTAATACCTAAGTGCTGAATAAAATTCATTATTTCATTATTTCTATATCTATATTAAATAAAATAATTGTCATATCTGTTACCATTACATATTACCAGAGAACGTGTGTGAATGGTATGTTACAGATCTGCTCCACTTAACCACACAATCACGTAAACGATGTAACTTTCGTTGACATTTAGTATAAACTTAGTACTGGTTGATCAATAGTGAACGGTTGATAAGTTCTTCAGGCCTTGGTATAAAGTGCCCTTCGAATTGTTTGGCGTTCTCCGAATAATTGATGGTTAAAAGGATCTTGATATGAGATTATACCGTAATTTTGTAGTCGGTGTAATACTCAGCGAAGATTATTGATTTCTGGGAGTACAATTGATCGATGTATAAACTTGTTTGATGGCATTAAAAACTACAAATTAAAATGATTTAAAACCTGTGACAAAAGAAAAAGCTAAGTTGTACGAACGGGCAGTAGGGTACAGTTTACCATAGAATCGCCAAGGAGGTCCCGCGGCGCCAATCTGGCTGCGAGTGCCGCCGGATTGTGTCCCGGATTGCCACAATGCTCCCGGGCCCCTCACCAAGCGCGGTTGGAGGAGTACCCGGGGGTTAATGTGGTGTAGGGTCCTCTCCTCGTAGTATGATTAGCATACTATATGCTATGGTGAGGACGAGTCCCACATACCCCTTCGCCGGCGCGGGAGCGCTGCAGAGGCGGACGGGATGCGTAAAGTAATTTCCCCCCCAACTCAAAAAATAGGTTTAATATGTTTATTTGTCATAACCGTCTCGTTGAGGGAAACTTTTTCGTAAAAAACATTTAAAATTTAAATCGTTCTGCCAATTATTAGCAAGAATAAAAAATCACAGTGCATTTTAGATTTAAACTTTATTTCATTATTAGATATGATAATGAATCACTTCCACTTTTCCATAGTTAATTTGTTTCAGGGAACAAATTACAAACGTTGAAATTTTTGTTTTAATTTATCACCCGAAATATTTATTTTTTGTCCAAAGTACAATCGTTTTTTTTTAATAATATTTTGTTATTAATTTGTAAGCTCAAAGTTTGATTGACATTGTATGGTATGTATTCGTGAAAAATAAAGATGAATGAAATCAATATTACAATTTAACTAAATAGGTAAGTTTTAATTATTTTGATAGGTACATGGGAATCAAAATTATCTCGGTAATATACTTATTAAGAGGATGCTTTAAATACCAATATAACTTACTAGTGCGAACGAATCAATAGAAGGTTGAAAGGGAAAGCCGTTTGTATAATAATACAGATTACACCGTCTATGTATATTCCTAACTTTTATAGCTATTTTACCTATAATGGTTATTACAAAACATAACTTTTATGTAGCCTACTTTCTAGGTGGTCCTATTTTATAAATTGTAGATCTTTAACTTGTAAAATTATGCATTGCTGAGAAAATTGTAATTGGTTTTTTAAGAACAAATAGCCACTTTTATAATATAAGTACTCCTTCCTAACCTATTTTAAAATATAAACTATAAAAACATTTAAGATTTATTTTTATATACATAAAGACAATAGGCATATAATTCTGCGTTGTGTCGTAAGTAGGTGTAATGTATGCATAGCGCTTTTAATAGAAAAAGAAACAGGTATTTCTGTCATTAATAATTTTCTATGAATAAGTACAAAACTATTTACGTAATGTTCATAGCTCTACCTATAGCTTATGATTTATAAAAAAGTTAATACCTAAAGAGCTATGTTTGTTACAAAGCAAATGCAAAGGATGATACGAAACTCGTAAATCGACAAAATTATACATATTTTCTGCATAAACATTAGTTTTTATGCATAAATAAAACATTTTAAAAGTATTACATCAATTTGCCGTGTGTTTTTCCGCCACTAAACGTAACACAACGGAAGAACAATATCGGTTACATAAAATGTTAACGCATCATATTATCTAACCTCTTATCAAAAAGAAATTAATTCAATCTGCATTAAGATTCGATTTTAATAAGACTCCTTGGAATGACATTAGACATGTAGTTTTTTTTTTCGAAAGTTTTTAAAGCTGTTCTTTTTACATACGATTATAGGCGATATGTAGTGACAGTTCGCCATTTCTATGCCTCCACAGTTGTTTGAAAGTGATATTTTTGAATAAAGAATCACGAGAGGTCAATGTATAGAATTGAATAAATAAATAAATAAATATCATACATGAAGCAAAAACGTGCCCATTAACGTGCTTACGAAAATTGCGCGGACGGAGGAGTATGAAATTTCCGCACCTTTTTTTTAATACAGCACTAGCGGCGCTAGCGCCCCGGCTTCGCACGGGTGGACTTTTATACCCTACCCCTGCCCTACCCTACCCCTGCCCTACCCTACCCCTACCCTAACCCTACCCTACCCCTACCCTACCCCTACCCTACCCCTACCCTACCCTACCCCTACCCTACCCCTACCATAATTTTTGGTAATATATAATAACTTTTGGTTTTTATGAACATATATTTTGAACCAGGAATACGCCTTTATCGGATCGGACAGGGTTTTTGTTACATATTGTATATTTACTTTTTTAATTATGGTTGAATATCGACCAGGGGGCGACTACTAGTATTTGAAAATAACTGAACTAATGACATTCATGATGT
This sequence comes from Nycteola revayana, assembly GCA_947037095.2. Taxonomy (NCBI): domain Eukaryota; kingdom Metazoa; phylum Arthropoda; class Insecta; order Lepidoptera; family Nolidae; genus Nycteola; species Nycteola revayana. The sequence goes on along the minus strand of OX344857.2, from coordinate 10,947,253 downwards.
AAAAAAAAATTATAGCGCCTCGGAGTGTGATAATTACATGCCCGATACCGATATACCTACCTACTTTTGTTATAGATCAGTGGTTCCCAACCGGTTGGCTGCGGACCACTGGTGGTCCCAGGAAGCACAGGAAATGGGCCTAAAACTGCCCAAAAAACATTGCGACGCAGCAAAATACATATTCACTGAGCATAGTATTTTATAATATACAGAAGTTATTGTAATAGTGTTAATTTTAGGGTGATTACGCAAAACAGGTGGTCTAACGGACCACCTGTTTTGCGTAATCATTTTGTAAAATAGTCTATCATCGCTTAAAGGTTGGGAACTGTTAAGGATGATGTTATAACAATCGGGACAAACGGCTTAACGCGCTTTCCTTTCTTTTGGTACGGAGGAGGTACCACAGAGCCTTCCAAGAAATCGAAGAGAATATATTCAAATTCATATTAATATGTGTTACTAGCTGACCCGACAGACGCTGTCCTGTCTTAACTAAAACTCTATATTAAATTGAACTTTTAATATTAGGTGATCTCTGAACTAACAGTGATGTGCACTAAGAGCAGCACGCGTTCTGACAATGTTATGTCAAATGCCATAAGATTACATTAAAAAGTTTACACTGTCAAAAGCGCTAAGATTATACAGAAAATGTAATATTGTGGTTTGTAATTTTCTTATTTTTTTCTTTCGTAAGAACCTTCTCCCGATAATAACAAACACAACAAAAAAATAATTAGTGAAATCGTTCCAACCGTTGACCCGTGATGCCGTGATCAAGTGAAATAGGGATTCATTTTTATATATATAGATTGTATAATTCCAACCAGACCCGAAAAGAAATGGTAGATTTTAGACTAAGATTTCAACCCACGCGGCCACAACTAGCGAGATTTAAAGTGTCTTGCAAGCATCGAAGCGAATATATTCAAATTCATAATATGTTTTATTTTTCATTATATAATACACACATATTATAGATACTTCCTATTTTAGTGATGCAATATTAATTTATATTTATAACGATTGAGTAAACATCCGAAATAAGGCTTCAATGCGGAAAAGGTTAATTATAACTACGATTTTGATTTATAGATAGATCGAAGTATGTCTGTTTGCAATAAAGAACTTCTTTAGTAACATTTGACATAATTGGGTTACCTACATTAACTACTTGATAATTACCAATAATTATACCTATTTATAGTAGCGAAGGTAGAATATGTTGGTAAATGATTTGTTCTAAACTACGCGTCCCGCGATTTTACTCGATTTGGACTGATACCAAGGCCGGATTTAAGGGAGGGCATCCAGGGCAACTGCCCCCGGGCCACCACAATAGAAAGGCCCCCATAATAGAGATTTAAACTCTTCCAAATTCTGGCGAGTAAACTCTATTACTTTTCTTCTATTTATTTTTTCGGTGTAGTAAGTACCTTTGCAGAATCATGATTAATGTAATAGTTCTTAAATATTGTAATAACGGTTATTCATCTATACTTGTTCACTCAAATAAGACAATCAGTAAAATTTCGGAACTCCGGACTTTTAAATCTGGCCCTGACTGCTGCTCTGCTTCATCCGATCTGTAAAACTTTTTAAAATCAGTACAGACGTGAACCCACTCGTAACACAAGCATTTTAGATTAGCACGTGGGGTTAACAAGAATACTAGTAGACTGCAAAACCTCTGCGAGTAATCTTTATAAAAATAAAGTAGGCGTGTCTGTAATTGCTTTTAAAACTCTTATGAAGTCATTTTTATATGAGCTTGTGACAAATGTTTGTTAGTGCCGACAAAATATCTCGGAGTATATAGTTGTTTCAGACACATTGAAAGTTTTTTTTTCTATAAAAGTCAACTTCCGCACTAGGGAAATTAATCCCTTTAGAAACACTAAATTCACGGACCCAAAGCACACCCAGATTTATAACAAATATCTATAGTTCACACAAATAATTGTCCCGGGTGGGAATCGAACCTATAAGATTTCATATTCTGGAAAGACCGAGGACCGCGTTGACCCCATCCCAATACGATGATCCAGTGCCTGTAGTCCGTGCCAGTGCCTCCCTATTTTATGAATATAATTAATGCCACAGTAATATTTCTATAGAGCTAAAATATATGAAGATTTTAATCATAGAAATAATTATTGTTATTACTATACATATGACGTGATACTAGACTGGTAGACAGACCATTAGCAAATCCCCTATAGATTTTAGTTGCGATATTTTGTATTTAATTATATGAATCATATTTCATTGTGTATAATACAACCTCCGTAGCGTAGCGGTAATTGGCTCGCTTTAAATCTCGGAGGGTTTCGTGGGTTCGATCCCCACACCGGACAAGAAGTCTTTGTGTAAATTCTAAGATTTCTTTCCGGGTCTGGTTGGTTGAGGGACTACCCTCCGTGCCTCGGAAAGCACGTTAAGCCGTTGGTCCCTATTGTTATAACATCATATATAATAATCGTATATCAAGGAACGGGCAGCAGCGTTTCCTTGTGTGTTACAACATAATACTGCCGTCACCAATACACTCCCTCGGTAGAAGGCCCATGTTCATCAGTGGACGTTATACGGGCTGATGATGACGATGATGATTGTGTGTAATTGGCAAGTACAAGTGTACGATAATACTGAAGTGCTGAATAAATATCATTTAATTCGTTTATGACATCTGCTCATCATCATCTTCACTACATAGTATTTATAAAACAAAGTCGCTGCCGCTGTCTGTATGCTTAGATCTTTACAACTACGCAACGGAATTTGATGTGGATTTTTTTTATAGATAGAATGATTCAAGAGGAAGGTTAATATGTATAATACATCTGCATTGCACCCTTGAGAAGCCAGGGTGGGTCGCTCGTTTAGTATAAATGTGATCAGCCTATGCCAAAGTGCTATTTTATAAAAAATATTACTATTATTATCTATTACTATTTTAGTTCTATATTTAAATATATTTTTTATTTAAATAATTTAATTCAATAATTATGTATGCAAAAATCGAAACCTGTTCGGTTTTGAATTACGAACAAAAAACGAACACGTTAGTTAGTCCATCTAATTTCTAATCAAGCTTAATGAATTTTAATTGAATCGACTATCTATTTTTTGCGAGTCTAGTTACGTTATAGTTGCATACTTTTCATTCAAAACCTCGTTTCTTTTTGTTTGTCCATTCAGAATTAATTAACTGGATATTTAACTTTGGTATTTAATATCTTGTAGGTATATGTAATATTGAATGAAATATTAAACATATAATAGGTATTTCAGTTGTCGTAACATATTTTATGATAAGATCTTTGACCACTTTGTTGGTTAATTTTTAATGTTGTTCATTAGATATAAAATGAAGCATCAATGTTATTATAACACTTGACCCTCTCTCAACCCGTGTTAATAGACACATAATGAATAATGAATATCAGTGTACATACATAATACTTTTAGGTTACGTCATCATCATCATCATTTCAGCCGTAGGACGTCCACTGCTGGTCATAGATCTCCAGTTGTTGCGGTTAGAAGCGGCCGACCGTGATCCCGCGGCCTTAACCAGATCATCCGTCAACGTGGTGACTATGAAATACCCCTTCGAGGGAGGCCTAATGTACGTTATACGGGCTGATGATGATGATATATGATATTTTAGCCTTTTTATGTTTTTAAAAGACAATGACAAAGGCAAATAAATCTCTGTGTCGCGGGGAATTTATAAACACAATTCATGGATACATAGTCCACCCAGACTCAGAACATCTATACATAGTTCCCACAAATAATTGTTCAAACAGTTTTGGCTAGTTCCTAAATAAAACATTTTCTTTTACAGATACCTACAGGAAGGAATATATTAGGTTGATTTGTTGGTAAGTGTTAATTGTTCTTACTTAATTTCATATAATGTTGATCAATAAGCGTTGATTAAATCAAATGTCAATCTACCCTTATTAAGGATATATTAAGGATAGCCTTGGTTCGACTATGAACATAAAGTGATTTATAGACATCTCACCGCGAAGAGAAATGCGAAGAGATAGAAATATACCTACGCAGACGAAGTTGAGGGAAAACTTAGTTCAATACAAACTAACTACATAGTTCAAATTTTCTGTGCGGCACTAGGAGTAAAATAGGCTTTATTTAATAATGTAGTTCGCGCGGGCATAGTACAAATAAAACCGTGCGCGGTTAAATTTGTAGTAGAATTATCGCGAAATAGACTTTACTACATAGTATAAAACAAAGTCACTACGCAACGGATTTTGATGCGGTTTTTTAATAGATACAGTGATTGCACTTGAAGGTTTTAATGTATAATACATCAGCATGGCACCCGTGCGAAGCCGGGGCGGGTCGCTAGTATGGAACAAAACTGAACACGTACTTAGACTTTGTAACTATCTTTGTCTGTGTGACTTGTGTGTATTTATTTTAAGTAATTATCATTTGCATATCAATTACTATGGGCTGTCAAAAACTAGTACCAATATATTATATTTTATTTGAACCAGTATAACCAATTAGGCAGTAAAACAGCCTACCTCAAGCATATTTTTATCTAGAGGCGTCTAATATCATATTTTTTAAACACTATTAATTAATTAAAGCTGGTTTTGTAACTCAGATTTATTTATATAGGCAAATTATTATTGTTATAAGTAGCTACCACCCGCAACTTTTTTAAGCCAAGCATTTTGTATTTTTACCGGTAAAAAGTGCTCCTACTTCATTAAATTGTTAAAAACTTCTAACTAAGTAATCTGCGCAAGAGGTTGGTTGGATGGCGATTTTTAGAAGATTGATGTGATAGTCCTGATAATGACCTATATTACAGCCCAATCCCAGTACTTTAGTTAGTCGCAAACATCATTAAACGCGCTCCAACAATTTCCGAAAGCATTTAATCCCATTCACAATGCGCTCACTTCCATCGGATTTGAATGTCGCAGTTTTTGCAAACAAACTATCACATACGAGGAAATGATACATGATGCATGTTGTGAGAAAAATTATCGAATCCGGGAAGTGAAGTATTTCAAGTGTACACATGTATGTTTTAATCAATTTAAGTGCCCCATTGTTCGTTAGCAACTCGTCAAAACTTTGATGAATCTGAATAAATTATCAACATTTCCTTGGTGCATGTTACTTAGGAAATGAGAGATTTGCATACTTACTTTTTATAAAGATAGTATAGGCATCACGTATGCAATGAAAAGTATAAAGCAAAAAGTATTATCCATTAAAAAAATCTATTGTTTTTATACACACAGCCGTGGTAGCGGTGTTAGCCTCGCTTTAAGTGGTCGTCGGGTTTATCCCTATGATGATGATTGTTTATTGATATCGATTCAAATCTCTGAAGCCCACAAAATGTTACTTAGCTTAGTTCATATTTTTAGTTTATTTATTTTTCTTTACGATTTTTTCATATCAGCCTATAGACGTATAGACGTCTATAGGCTGATATGAAAAAATCGTTACGAAAAAACTGTTCAAACCAAAGAGTATTTATGTCGGTAACAGTACCGACATAAATACTCTTTGGTTTGAACAGTTTTCTTTTTATATTTTTTGTATTAGTTTTTTGTTTATTTATTATTGTCACTTTTACTGGAACTGAAAATACATGAAATTTAATATTTTCTCGACCGTTGCGTTTTTATTTATTATTATCGATTAAAAATACATCGGGCAACAGTCCGCAATCCAGTCGACAATAACGTCCACTTCTGAACTAAGGCCTCCCTCAATTTCCAGCAGGAACTGCTAGCGGCCTGCATCGATTGGCTTACTACGATCTTTATTAAGTAGTTAGTGATTAATTATATTTTGTTTTTTTAGTCTAGAACTAAGTTCGTGAAGTGGAATATTGTCTATTAATAACGGTTGCCCTGAGTCAACGAACAAATTCATCGCCAAAATTGGAGCATAATAGTTCTTGAGATTATCACGTTTAACAATAAACAAACTCTTTAGTTTTATAATATTAGCATAGATACGCGTATTATATAATACGTATAAAATGCTCTACGTATTTTATTTTTGCTAGCCGTCTATTACTTATAATAATTGTATCTCAAGTATAATAAGTAATAGACGGCAAAAAATATAACTATATATAACTAAAATTGTGTAGTCAGATGAGTAGGGCATTAGTACACATAATTCCTCTCATCGTCGAAGGTAGTCGTACTTTTTGCATTCATTTGCCTATGATGAGGCGTCCGTATTTGATGAGTTCATTCCAATGCAGTATAGTATTCCAAATGAGATAGTTTCTTTCTTTATAATTCCAAGAAAAAGTAAATAGGAATACCTACCCAATACTATGAACTTTAAGGACTCAGCATAGTTTATGCAAAACATATTGATTTGGATTTGGTATACCTAAACATACACCGTTTTGTAGACGTTGCTAATAACCAGCAAAATGATTTTCATTTTGATAGTGAAGTGCTCTTTTATATCATCATCATTATCAGCCTGTACAACGTCCACATGGGCCTCCTCCCGAGAGAGGGTTTTTGCCATAGTCACCACGCTTGGCAGTCGGGTTGGTGACCGCAGTATTATGTTGTAACATACAAGGAAACGATGCTGCCCGTTCCCTGGTATACAATTGTTATAGATGATGTTATAACAATCGGGGCCAACGGCTTAACGTGCTTTTCGAGGCACGGAGGGTAGTCCCTCAGCTAACCAGACCCGGAAAGAAATCATAGAATCTACACAAACCCACGACCTCATAGATTTAAAGCGAGCCAAATACCGCTACTCTACGGAGGTTCTTTTATATACCTATTTAATAATATTAAAAATACAGATCACAGTAATTTCAAACCTGTGTGGCTCCCGTTCGTACAACCTAGATTCTATTACAGTGCAAGTCCACAGATTTTATCCACTTGAATTCATTTTGCCATTTACATTCATAATTAACATCTGCGATAGTTTCTTGAAAAGTAATGAAAGTGTTCCTTTACGTTGAGGGAAAATTTTTTGTACGTTACTTTATGTTTTTGTATGTTACGTTACTTACTATGATATTTATGTTAAAGGTGATTGATTAAAATTTCCCAGTGTCTAATTGGTCTAATGTCAAAATCTAAATTTGTATGTATTGATGTAATGGTGTTTGTTACACAGTTCTTTAAAAACCCATAAGACCGATTTCTCGATAAGTTATTTTTTACTGTTTAAATTGTTCTGAATCGATAACATCAAAAAGAATCAGGATTTACTATAATATTTCACCTTTAGCAACGTATAATTATAATTGTCATAAAAGTATCGATTGAAACTGAAATTACTGCGTATGTTGTGCGCTAATTTCATGTAACTCGGCGTTAAATTTGATTAAAGCTTCGCCCTCCCAACCCTTAGTTTGCAAATGATTCCGATGCCCTCGTAGACCTGAAGTCCGAGTGGCCCGCAAACTGTAAAGTGCACAAAACTCGCCTACTCATAATCCCTCAATCTCCCTGCCAGCGACCGCCCTGAGTCGAGGTCCAAGTCTCACAGAGGGCACCCTCTTGCGCAGGCTGCTTAGTTTGTAGTTTTTGAACCATTTATTATTTATAACAAAAGTCGTCGCTAAATGCATCTGTCCGTCCGTAAAAAAATAAGTGATCAAAGCTTTGATAGCATTTTTATGTAGCCATGAAAATACGTTATGAATTAATACTAATAAACTATATTTTTATGCCTATATTTATGCCAAAGTACTGCTGACAGCCTGACAATGAAATTGTTGACTTATAAAAGATAAAAAGGATTTAGAAAAGAATAATATTATTAAAAAAGTATAAAGTTTATATAATACTTTTTTAATTATATTTACATACCCGCGTAACTCCTATTACCGTGAGAACTTCATAATTACATATATATAGCCTTCCTCGATAAATGGGTTATCTAAAACTGAAAAATTTTTTAAATCGGTCCATTAGTTCCTGAGATTAGCACTCAAAAACTTTTCAGCTTTATATATTAGGTCTTTACCTATGAAATTGCCGCTCTGCAGTACTGGCCATTTCAAATCAAAATATTTTTTTTATCACATCTATTCAAAAAGAGCTAGTTTATTCCTCGTAAACAGGGACCAAAATAGCTCATTAATCCCTTAGGGACCAAAATTGATTTGAATTTGGAATGTGGATATTGTTAATAATTTTTCAATCAGCAAAGAGGTGAATCACAAACCATGCGGGAATAATGTATTGAATATGTGACTGGCAGAAAAACTGCGAGCGCGCCAAATTTAAAAAAAGTTGATGAAAATTATATTTTCATCCCACCATCTCGGAAAAAGTATTTTTAATCTTCAATATCTGAGTGGAAAAGCCGTTTTTATTCTCTAGAGGATAAAGTAAATTGAATTAAGAACATCGTGTGCACTAAGTTTGTGAATTAAAAAAAACATTAAACCGATTTACTGCTACCTCTATGGTGCCGAATATATCATACAACTTTTTTTTAATTTGTTAATAACTCAGACTCGGAACCTTCTTGGTGTTCTTTTTTCAATTTGCTTTGTACGCGGTTCTTTACGCGGCATTTTTCCACGTCATTGTTAAACCTTATATTAAAAACAAGAAACTTGAAAACAAGTGAAAAAACTAAAATGAGTGATTCTAGCGACGAGGAAGTTTGTTTGACGCCAACAGAATTGACTGAAACTGTTAATAATGCGCATTTACTCGCTGAGGTGGAATGAAAAGTTACGTGTTGCACTCGAGTGCAAAGATTTTTCACCTCGTGCTCTTTTGATTCCCTCGCTAACGCTCAGGATTCTAATTTTAGAATCCTTCGCTTACTCGGTCATCAAAATTGAACACGCGGTTAAAAAGCAACTTTGCACTCTTGTATAACAAATAACTATTTATGTCTTATGGTTCTTCATTGTACGTAAATAAATTCTTGTTCATAAGTTGCACTTACTTATTTTCTCATAGAGGGTGATAAAAAGTAGAGTGTCCACCTCGGGAGCAACACTATTTTAAGCTCGAGTGACATACTTTTAATCCCTCGCTGCGCTCAGGATTCTACTTAAGAATCCCAGGCTCCGCTCGGGATTCTACTCTAGAATCCTTCGCTTCGCTCTGGATTAAAAAAAACACTCTCGCCTTGTAAATAGTTGTTTGCTCCCTAGATAAACAATATACTATTGTTTGGCTAAGAATTCTAATTTCGAAATTAATTTTATTTTAAAAACATGGATTTTTTCCCCAATAGTAGTCATTTGTTTATTGATTAGTGTTACATTTTCATCGCATTTCAATCTTTTCGTCATCATGGATAGGTTAAAAATTCGAGTAATTATGAAATAATTATGAGTACCGCCGTGGCAGCAACGCGGCACAAGCGGCACGCAACATCAACGACGTTTACGGAGCTAACACTACAAGCCAACGCACCGCCTGTTATTGGTTTGCTCGCTTCCGTTCTGGAAATTTCGACCTGAAAAATGAACCTCGCGGTCGCCCGAAGACGTCCGAAGACCTCGCGGTCGACAATAACGAATTAAAGGCGATTGTGGAAGCTGATGATACATAATCTACGGCTGAATTAGCAGCAGCTTTCGAAGTTAGCGTCAAAACAATATTGGTCCATTTGCGTCAAATTGGCAAGGTAAAAAAGCTTGACAAATGGGTGCCCCACTAACTCAATGATCGCCAGCGCGAAGTACGCGTCGAGACGTGCCTTCCACTGCTCAACAGACACACAAATGAAGGGATTTTGAACCGCATTGTTACCTGCGATGAAAAATAGATTCTGTTTGATAACTGCAAGCGCTCAGCAAGTTGGTTGGATCCTGGTTCAGCACCTAAACAATGCCCTAAACGAAAACTAACCCCTCGAAAAGTGATGGTCACTGTTTGGTTGTCTAGCGCCGGTGTGATTCATCACAGCTTCTTACCAAACGGGGTGAGCATTACTGCAGATGTGTACTGTGAAGAACTGAACACAATGATGGAGAAGCTGGTACATATCCAACCAGCATTGGTCAATCGTTCGTCTCCGCTGCTCCTGCGCGACAACGCGCGACCTCATACTGCACAGCAGACGGTCTCCAAGTTGCAAGAGCTGGGGTTGGAAGCTCTCCGTCATCCGCCCTACTTACCAGACCTTGCGCCTACAGACTACTACTTTTTCCAGAATTTGGATAAGTTCTTGACGGAAAAAAAAATCAATACCCGAGAGGCAGTACAAAATGCCTTTGAAGAATTTGTTGCCTCCCGTCCAGCTGATTTCTTTAAGAAGGGCATCAATAAACTGCCACTGCGTTGGCAAAGATGCATTGATTGCATGGGTGATTACTTCGATTAATACAAATAAAAAATACATGAAAAAAATTAGTTTAAATTTTTTCATACAAAACGGCAATTTCATAGGTAAAGACCTATTAGTAAGGTGGGTCGAACATCAGCCAGTCGCCAGCAATACTCCTAAACATATTGATAACAAATGTAAACACAAATACTAAGAAAACTCAAATTGCAGTATTTCCTACGTTGGGTAATAACTTCCTCATTTGTAAATATAACTTGTAACTCATTAAATACCTCTCAAGGATGGACATTTCGCTTAACAGAAAGTTACTTTATGTTAACCCAACACCTATTTGCTTATAAAATGTTGATTTACTATTATTTAAATAGTAGAAATCAAGGTGGCAGTAAACTTTATTACCATGCTTGTACATAAAATCACGCGAGTATTATATCGAACTAACTTTCTAAGGATCATTTTAATAACATAAGTCCGTTTTAAAAGCGACTGGTAATAAAATAATGATAATGTTGGAATACTAAATGGAAGGAATGTTATCAGCCTTTTATTAAGTTTACTAGCTTCCTGCGCGTGGATTTACACGCGTACCTCCATTTTGCGTGAGCATTTCATAATGAAATATAATCTAAAGCCTTCCCTGATAAATAAGCTATATAACGCTAAAAGATTTTTTTAAATAGGACCTTTAATTTAAATTTTTTCATAAATGATTTTGTTTTATAAATGAATATAGATAAGTTGTTGAGTTGTAAACTTGTTCATATACATTTAAACGGTGCCATATTACACCATGCGTTTACATGGTGTAAACCTATCTGTTTTGCTGACTGTACATCGATAGAGTTGCTTTTGCATTTACAATACAGAATATTAATTGTAATTAATTTATATTTTCTTGACAAAAATAATAATTGATTTGATACCTAAGGCTTAAGATTATAGCATTGTATTGGAAAACGTGCAAGCCATTTTAAAGAGAGTACCCACATTTTTGTATTAATGCTTAAATGGTAGGTATATCTTATAGTGACTAGATCGACCTTAGTCATAAAAATAATACAGCACCTATCAACTGTGCATACATTTATAGCTACTATGTCAGAATGTTATTATGGAGTAATCAATAATTGTTCATCATCAGCCCGTATAACGTCCACTGCTGAACATGGGCCTTCTCCCGAGGGAGGGCATTGCCATAGTCACCATGCTTGGCAGGTGGATTGGTGACCGCAGTATTATGTTGTAACACACAAGGTAACGCTGCTGCCCGTTGCTTGATATACGATTATTATAGATGATGTTATAACAATCGGGACCAACGGCTTAACGTGCTTTTCGAGGCACGGAGGGTAGTCCCTCAACCAACCAGACCCGGAAAGAAATCTAAGAATTTACACAAAGATTTCTTGTTTGGTGTGGGAATCGAACCCACGACCTCTGAGATTTAAAGCGAGCCAATTACCGCTACGCCACGGAGGTTGTATTGTAATTAGGTAAATAATTGTTCAATAAAATGATAATGGAGGAATATCTATAAACTAAAAGCATGTATTATTTATTTGTATAACTAATACGACTATAAAAATGTACAGAGGTTCAATGAAGGGAGGGTTTTGCCATATTCATCACGCTTGGCACGCGGGTTGGTGACCGCAGAATTATGTTGTAACACACAAGGAAACGCTGCTGCCCGTTCACTTGTATACTATTGATATAGATGATGTTATAACAATCGGGAACAACGGATTAATGTGCTTTCCGAGGCACGGAGGGCAGTTCCTCAGCCAACCAGACCCGGAAGAAATATTAGAATTTACACAAAGATTTCTTGTCCGGCGTGGGGATCGAACCCACGACCTCTGACGTTAAAAACGAGACACATACCGCTAAGCTACGGAGCCACATACAAATTGATATTTTCGCTCTATCAGTTGAACAAAATGTATGTTTGTTAAACGAAATAAATAGTTTGATAATAAGTAATCATATTATTATGTCCTAGGGAAGCTCTGATGAATAATAAATCACAAATATATTGGAATTATCTTCTAAGATATAATATTTGCGGATGTATACCGTTTACTTGTAAACATAAACATAATTTTATCGTTTTTGTGCTAAGAGTATATATATTCAAATAAGTAAATGAAGTTTACATAAATACTATTGACAAAGATTTCATATGGCTTGGTCAAAATAGAAATTGAAAATATTATGTCTGCCATATAAGATAATAATAATAATGAAATAAATAAAGATAGCAAAGCTTCTAATAATTTTGATCGTATTTTTCGATGTATCTTTGAATGGTAATAATTATTGTTATAATGAACCTATACTATTGTAATGTAGCGATGAATGAAAATGATAACAAATAATTGTGTTTAATCTTGATGACCTACCAGCACTAAATAGTAACAATTAATTTTGTTGACATATTGTCAAAGAAAAAAAGGAATTACGTTTGAATGATAATAATTTAAAAAGGATTAGATTTATGGAAAATGAGATCGAACCTCAGCCAGTCGCTAAAGATAGGTAAGTACTAGTAGAGTTTTGAAACACTAATACTTTTACTAAATATTGTCTATTGCACTATCTCTGAGCTCAATATCATCCAGATCCATACTTCCATTAAAAAAAAAATGATAATGTGGCAATCTGCCGACTTATTCAGCAATTTCTGCCAGTGTCATGTAATGAAGGCTCACTATATTATAAAATTAAGTTTTAAAAATATATTTGTGTCAAAATATGACAAGATTGTCTAAGAGTCTGATGAATTTCTCTTTTTGATTGGAAAGCGAAACAATTTCACTTGATTGTATGAATTAAAAAGAACGGACATGTGAAGGACGTAAAAAAAAATCAAAAACATTATGATTGGTCTTCAGTTGTTAAGTTATAATGAAAGTAGGTGCAGTTATTTTTATTATAAAAAAAAAAATTTAATGTTGTTGATGTCTTGTTTCTGCAGTTCACGGTGCACCCAGTTACTGGCGCTCGGAAGAGCACCTAGTGGGTTAAGTCGGGGAACGCTCATAATTATTATATTATTTACTTAATTGTTATGACACTTGACCTAACCTTACCAAACGAGACTATGCTACTGTTAAACCCCATTGGTTTAGGTAATGTTTTTTAACCACCCGAAACCTCGTTAGTTTTGTCAACTAACTAGAAAGTTGATCAACTTACGATTCTTATTATTTTCCGGTGACATATATCCTTAATTTACGACATTGAATTTTCAGCAGTGTTTTTTACTTCATCCGCTCATTGAATAGCTCCAGTCTTAAATTATTCATTTGAACAACGATTTTTCCGTTATTTATATGATAGCCGTCATCTATCGCAGACATACACTACTAATCCACTTATAATGTTGGTAAAAATATTATTTCAGTTAGATGTCCCTCTTAAATCGCTCGTTATTTTGTTAGTCATGATTGACCGTCACCTTGACTTACCGTAAACCTACATACTTAAATGACACATGACACGTCTGACTTAGCATCTTTACATTGTAAGATGTTTACAATGTATATGCCATTCCTTTAACAGTAAATAGGACTCGTCTTGGCGGGGGCACTACCGTGCCCCCCGATCATATGTAGTACGTTATTACGTTAGTGAAGAAATTTTTGAAAAATAATAAATTTGCGGATGCCGTGGTGTCGTTAACCAGATGTTTCCTGCGACCAAGGAACACATCTGATGAATGAGCAGCAGCATCTATCAACTCATTGATAGTCAGCATCTTACTGCGATCACCAATCCGCCTACCAAGCATGGTGATTATGGCCATATCTCTCAACTCTAAGGTCTGTTAAGAGGAGGCCTATGTTCAACAGTGAAAGTAAACGAGCTGATATTATGTAAAAACTTTAGGTCCAAGGTTCCTGTAATACTTATTAAAATACCCGTGATAAGTTCGACTTGAAGCCTAAGCCTAAGCCTTACACTTTGTGTTAAGCCTGAAGATACCTAAGAACAGCACAACTAGTATTAGGGAACGATTTATATTTTGCCAAAAGAAATTACTCAGACATTTCTTCACTAAAGTTTTTTTTCTGATGGACTTCCGTAGGTAGCCACGAGGCTTTTGCTTCTTCACCGGGCATAAAGTCGAGCAGAGCTCCAGCCTTAATACATGGTTTAAAAACTAACAAATTAAGCAACCTGCGCAAGAGGGCGCCCCCTGTGGGGCTTGGACCTCGGCTCAGGGCGGTCGCTGGCGATGAGATTGAGGGATTATGACTTTTAGTATTTTAGGGGAGTTTTGTGCAAATGTCGCTCTACTTTACAGTTCGCGGGCCTCTCGGACTTCGGGCCTACGAGGGCATCGGATGGTTCTTCACTAAAGTAATCACCATCCTTGACACTGTCTCCTGTTAAAAGGATGGCGTATATAATGGAAGCGCTTTATATGCCTACTTTCATTTAACAAAGCAAAAACTACAATGGCAGAAATCCAACGCGTGCTAAGATCCAATGATGACTCCTGAGTTCTGACAATTAAACAGCTTTGCTACACTATGAATACAATTCAAAAGTCATGTCTTTTATTAGATAGTGCATGATCGGTGTTGACCTTTATTGTACAAATATAATTAACATAATTTATTATTGTACTGGCAATGACCGGCGGTATTATTGTTCTGCTCTATTGGTCTGTAGCTTGATGTTTTATACGTAGGTTCCCTAACAATTATCCAGCCCTACTAGGATTTATATAGTATAGTAGTTGTATAGGGTGTCGTTAGTAATGCATACTTTTTATATAGTTTTAGTTATACGTGGCTAAATTAGCAATCATCAATTGCATTTATTGTTCTCGTTTCCAACTTGCTTATTTTCATTGCATTTATTGTTGTCGCAGTTTACTATGCAGCAGGATTCGTGACGCATATTTATTTACTTTTTTCTTAATAATGCACTGATATCTATTCACTTATCCGTGCATTATTAAGCACAATTTTTAGTAACAAATAGTGACAGTTGGTCTGCCAAAACCACTCGCCCTCCCGAGCCTTAGTTATGCTAAGAACCTTCCGATGCCCTCGTAGACCCGAAGTCCGAGAGGCCCACGAACTGTAAAGTAGAGCGACAGTTGCACAAAACTCCCCTTAACTAAAAACCATGATCCCTCAATCTCCCCGTCAGCGACCGCCCTGAGCCAAGGTCCTAGGACAAGGACAGGGGGCGCCCTCTTGCGCAGGTTGCTTAGTTTGTAGTGTTTAAACCATTTATCTAGGCTGGAGCTCTACTCGCCTTTATGCCCGGTGAAGTAGCAAAAGCCTCGGGGCTAAATACATACGTCCATCTGAAAAAAAAAAGTCTGCCAAAAGATACTTGTTTGGCAACGGCACGCGCTGCGATCGATTTGTGGTTACATACCCCACTTCCTACTTCTCACCCAGCGAATGTCTACAGACTTCGAGTACTTAATGAGATTATGAAAATAATCAATGTGTTCAAAAATAATCAATGGATTTTATTGTTCAAATACTGTCAACAACCGCTGTGGCATAACGGAACAAGTCTTGGAGTTCGTGGGTTAGATTTTTGATAGACATCAGACAAAAAATATCAATGTAAAATCAAAAATTCTTTCCGAATATAGTTGGTTAAGGGACCACCGTTGGTCCCAATTCACAATCAAAATATCATCTATGATCATCGTATACCATGAAACCTGCAGCTGCTTGTGCAAATTCATGATAGGGTCAGTAACCCGCTTGCCAAAGGGAGGGACTATTGCACCACCCGTTTCAAGGGCGTCCTATGTACGGCGGTGGACTTAATATGGACTGATAATGATGATGTTAATATGCTATTTGCCATATTAATTAGGCTGGTATAGAATACACTATAATGCAAAATAGCTTCTAAAAGTGTTCAGTGGTTATTATTTTAGTTTTTATCTCTTCAGACATTTATGCAGATGGTCATAAATCTTTTGCTACTTCACCGGGCATAAAGGCGAGCAGAGCTTCAGCCTTATTTAATGGTACTAAACAATCTGCGCAAGCCTGCGTAGGCCCTCTGTGAGACTTCGACCACGGCTCAGGGCGTGATCACAAAAACCAGTTTAATATATTAGTCACTCAGTGAGTTTCAGATGTTAAGGTGAAAAGAACAGACTACTTTTCAACCTTAGCTAAACCGAGAAGCGGTAATTGTTTTTTAGAGTACAGACTTTAGTCTTTATAATATGAATAGCATTGGATATTGGATGCTTTGATTACCCGCTGCGTATAAAATAGTTAGATGTCACTTTCTACTTACACCTATTCATACTAACAATGAGGACCGTTTTATAAATTATCCGTTTGATTTCTGGAAGGTAGAATTATTGATGTCTTGTTAATTCATATGTCTGGCTTCGAGGTTAACGATATAAATGACAAAACGTATGGTTAATTTCACTATGATATGATCACCTTCTAAAAGTTCCACTATGGTGTGCTGCTTTAACCTTCGGTCGGACATTATATATTTTGCCTGAAGGCAATAGCTTTTTCACCGAGCATAAAAGCAAGCAGAGCTCCAGGCTCACCTGGGTGGCAAAGCGGAACATTTATAGAGTATTATAGAGCCACTGAATGTCATGCATTAGCCGTTTACGGTACTCCCATTATAGGCGTTTGGAGGAGCACCCGAGGGATTTTAGTGGGTAAACCCACTTCTCGTGGTATGATTAGCATATTATAGCTATGGAAAGGGGAATCCTACATACCCTGCTGCTGTGACGGTGGGTATGCCTATCGCATTTCTCTCCGGGAAAAAGGGATACTGTAGCGGAACTAACCGAAACAATCACTCAGGGCCATGAGAGAGTCAAGAGTATTGAACCATTCCAAAAAGGAAAACGATAAGTTAGTGAATTTGATAATGTGATCATTATCACAAATAAAATATTTGTACACAAACTTTGACGTAAAGATGTGGCAGAAAACACCTTGAACCAAAAATATTTTAGGCCGGGGGCCCCCTAGTACGGTGACTGCGCCACAACAGCGACGAACGAATAAATCCCTTGTCATTCCTGAAGTGCGGTCGCCCACATATATTTATTTGAGTTTGTTTCGTTAGTTTTCACGAAATCGCCGTCGATATGCGGCCCAATGGCCCAGGTAGTACCAGTGCTGCCCAGGAATCTAGGAAACGTTGTACGTGCCACAAACGTTGTAGGAAATATAAATAAGTCTGCTCGTAACGGCGGTCAATGTAACCTAAACAAAACGTAGGCGAAATAATGAAGGTTAATATAGTCGCGCTTAATACCCGATGTAAGTATGCGAAACTCTTACAGTATATTATATTAACCTATCTATTTCAACACATACTAAAAGTTGTAGGTTCAGCTATTAACAGTTAAGCATTATATTACTCGCAAAGTCAAGGGTCAGGTGTTTTAAATAAAAGTCATTGTAAATCAATCACAAAAGAGAAAACACTGTTTCCTTTTATATGGGCTATAAAGAAGGGACAACTCATTAAACACAGGTTCATCTGCTTTTAAAACTTTGTTACTATCAAATACGTAAAGAATATCTAACTTTTTAGAGACATAAAGTGGACTATTAAACGACTTGGACAGCACTAATGTTTTATGCACATTATTCATAGTGAGTTCAAATATAACCTATACCTATTTATTAAAAGTAATATTACAACTTGTTTTTAGAACTTTGATTCTCTTGTAGATCCGAAGTCCGAGAAGCCCGTAAACTGTAAAGCAGAGCGTCATTTGCAAAACCCACCTAAGAGTTATAACTCCACATCGCAATCTTTCTTATCTCTAAGCCGAAGGGAGGGCAAATTTTGTACAGATTGCCTAGTTTTTAATGAAACCATTTACTTTATCAGTCCATTTACATCCACTGCTGAGCATGGACAACCTCTTTAACAGACTTTGGTAAGCCGGGGTCGTTGAAGGATATTGCCACCAATCTCAGCAGGCGGGAGGCTGAACGTACTAATATGATATCTAAGTAACTTTAAATTGATAGATGCTGCTGCCCATTCATCAGCGGTAACCTCCCCTAATCGCCTTTTATGACACCCATGGGAAGAAATTGAGTATTATTCCTAAGCTGGGAACCACTCGACGGGTGCTGAAACCATTTAGCAATTAGCAAGAGCGTCGTAAGTAGGTAGGTCCTACACAGCGACACACACATCCGACAAAAAAAGCACATTTACGATTCTTTTTCTTAACTTACTCATCTCTCAACTATTTCAAGACCTAATTGAGGATTATTATCAAATTATATATTTCGTTGCGGGTAAAAAAAAAACATTTATCATACTTGACGGAAGTTATAATGTTTATTAAATAAAAATGGCCCCTGGGGTTTATTCTGACTAAGCCGATTATAACATTCATCATTTTTTATTGTTACAATATAATAATAAACAATTTTTAAAGTCTTTAGATTGTTATTTAATAACCACATACAGACTAAAAGAGATCGTAAAATTATGAAAAACATGTTTTATCTTTCAATATTTGAGTTATAATAGATAGCTATCATATTAATCTTGTACTTGTCATATTTACACACTGGGACCATTGAATCAAGACAACTTACACGGCGCTGTGGGAAGTGATATATTACCAGCCTTTCATTATTTAACCCTTACTTAAAAATAGACCCAATTCTTAGACATTTAGATTTAAAATCGCTTACTCGGCCACAATTCCACCAAGGGCCCGTGAAGATTTAATCGCTAAATCATTCAAAATTCAAATTAAATTTTTGAATACTGCGACTCTCGCTGCGACTACTTCTATAATTTATTAATTAGTACTTTTCGTTATGAATACGTCAGCTCCATATTTAAATTTAGATTGTCTGGTACTTAATTTATACTAGTGAGTTTTTTCGGACGAACATACATAGTTAGCCACGTGGCCTTTGCTACTTTACCGGGCATAAAGGCGAGCAGAGCTTCGGCCTTAATAAATGATTTAAAACTACAAACTAAGCAACCTGCGCAAGAGGGCGCTCCCTGTGGGGCTTGGACCTCGGCTCAGGGCGGTAGCTGGCGATTAGATTGAGGGATTATGACTTTTAGTATTTTAGGGAACTGTGTGCAATTAGAGTGACAGGTGCACAAAACCCCCTTACACTTTACAGTTCGCGGGCCTCTCGGACTTCGGGTCTACGAGGGCATCGGATATATACTAGTTACTACTTAAATATTGTAATATGTTACAAATGGATTATTTGTGATTACCTTGTCAGTAGGTGAGTAATATATGAAACTTATTTCCATTGTGTCACTGAAATCTATGATAACTATAGCTTTTATAGGGGGTAAGTTGGTACTTCGTTGATTAACATCACAAGTTTGCACCAGGTTGAGAATCGCACAAGGGTTCTTTATGAATTCGATGTTTTAAACCAGTAGAATTGTGTGAATTGACGAATTTAGAACTTCATCGTTTCACACCACGATTTAAAACTACTTGAATTATTTTTGACATAGTAAAGTAACCATAATAATAAATAAAAAAAGGTTAATGTTGTCACAGTAGCGTCCCTCGGTGAAATGGAGTAGGTATAATATAATAAAAATAATTCGCACATTTTAATATTGGCCTTCACAGGAGAGGACAGTCCGCAATACTTTAAAATATATTAAAATGTAATGTTAGTTTAGCAACCGAATAACATAAAAATCGCCATTCGGTAAACGTTTAAAATGACAATCCGTTGCAATAAGACCATAATAAAAACAATTTTCGTAAGGGAATCTTATGAAAGGGTAAACTTAATACTTTTAAGGTTACTACACACTAACGATAAGAAGTTGTGTAAAACGTAGCTTTAACTGAAAGTGCTTTGATAAAAACCACTTGTTTGTGTCATAAAATGTTATTAAAAGTAAGTGGCGTAGCTATAACGCCTTAAGCCCGTGCGAATTCATTGAATGAAGTATCGTAGTTCTTCCGTCGCTTTCGTAAAGTCGACGTCCGAAATACGTACTAATTTTCAAGTAGAGCTATGTATATGGCTAACAAAATATGTATGTCCGTTTTGGACGTACATATTTTGTAAGCCATAGATTCATTGAATTTATATATTTTGTTAGCCACGAGGCTAGCTCCAGATAAGTAGAGCGACAGTTGCACAAAACTCAATATTAAAAATAATAATAATTAAAACAAAATTTATAATTTCAAATAAATTCTTCACTTATGTAATTACTAAATATGAAAACATCAACTGTTAAGACGATAAATAAAGGCAAATTACCCTGGTTTTTCTTTCGGATGGACATAATAATATGTAGTTAGCCACGAGGCTTTTGTTATTTCACCAGGCATAAATAAATTAACCGGCCCTACCCTATAGTTACACCGCTGTTAAAAGCAGTTAATGTCATAAAATTTTAAGATAGTTTTCAATCGATAGTGCAAAGTATTGTAAGTTTTCATCACGCGTTTTTTTAATGGTGCGTGAAATTGTAGAAGATATAGTTAAATGCCGTGTGGTATAATAATAATAATTTGTAATAGCTATTCCAATAAACTACAACCTCCATGGCCTATGACTCCATGACTCTCGGAGGACGTGGATTCGATTTCCACACCGGAGAAAAATCTTTGGGTAACATCAAAAATAAATAACTTCTTTACGGGGCTGGTTTGATGAGGGACTAACCTCTGACTGCTTAATGCCCTTGACGTAAATTTCGATCTAAATTCCAAATAGTGAAATTTTACTTTCTATACATTTAAATAAATTAAAACAGCACCTATTAATGTTTTCTATTTTGAATACATAATTAAAGAAAAGATCCTAATCATTGAAATATTTAGGTCACCATTAAAAGCGTATGTTTGTTTATAAATATTCACAAAAGGGCTTACTATAATTCTTGTTATTTAACGTTTTCACAGCTGGCTAATTTTTTCATATATCCACAATGATGGGAGAGAAAAGGACACAACTATAAAACGACTTTAGAATGAGCGAGAGTAGTCACCTGAAATTAAACCTGTTTAATTATGCAAAGATGCAGGTCAGTATGGCCCTTCGTATACAAAAACAAAATCAAAAATATAGTAATTCTACTTTTTGAATATTTTACGGTAAAGTTTAACCTGTATTTGACTTTTTGTTGTTGAACATTTATTATTTATGAATAGTTTAAAACAAAGTCGCTTCCCGCTGTCTGTCCGTCCCTGTGTATGCTTAGATCTTTAAAACTACGCAACAGATTTTGATGCGGTTTTTTTTTTAAAGATAAAGTGATTAAATAGGATGGTTTATATGTATGATAATGATACATCAGCATGACACCCGTGCGAAGGCGGGGCGGGTCGCAGTAATTATATAAAGACACTGCATATAAGTATTAATATACATTTTTAAAATAAATTCAAGTCACCGAAGCGCACCTATCAAAAATATTGATAGGTTAGATTTGATTTGGGGATACGGGCAGGTGCGATTCACACGGGTGCGCTAAGCGGACTACCGCGTATTAATCCTTTATAATTCATTGTTTTACGATTATATCTAAGATCGATTAATGATTTTTATCGCTTCTTGTAAAGGTAGGGAACTTTTGATCATATCTATAAAGGGTAGGTTACTACCGTATTACGCGTAACTGATCACCACACACTAATGTATTTGATCTGTTAATACGGTAGTTTGATTGCAGTACTTTATAGCTTTTGAGCATGACCCCATACAATGGAATTGTTTTTTTTTTCATGATTAAAAGTAGCCTCCGTAAGTATGAAGTCCTTTTCATCATCATCATCAGCCCCTACAACGTCCAATGATGAACATGGGACCTGGAGGGAGAGTATTTGTCAAAGTCACCACGCTTGGCAGGTGGGTTGGTGACCGCAATATTATGTAGTAACACACAAGAAAACGCTGCTGCCCTGTATACGATTGTTATAGATGATGTTATAACAATCGGGACCAACGGCTTAACGTGCTTTCCAAGGCACAGAGGGTAGACCCCTAACCAACCAGACCCGGAAAGAAATCTTAGAATTTACACAAAGATTTATTATCCGGTGTGGGGATCGAACCCGCGACCTCTGAAACTCAAAGAGATACTTATACCGCTACGCTACGGAGGTTGTGTTGTTTTGTGTCCTTTTAAAGGTCATAAAGAACGGTTCAGTAGTTTATATAAACTACGGACAGTTTATGTCCGGTGAAGTAGCAAAAGCCTCGTCGCTAACTACATAATATTATTATGTCCGTCCGAAAAATAAGACAGACAGAGTAACTATTGCATTTATGATATTTCAAGGGATTATTTGGAACCAGGAGATTCCGCGGAGCCATATCGGCCGCGGGTGTCGTCGGGGGGCCGAATTTCTCATGCGTACCCGGCCCCCGCCAACGGCGGGTCGAAAGAGGGTCGGGGGTTTTAGTGGTGTAGGGTCCTCTCCTCGTGTTATGAGTTAGCATACCACGCTATGGAGAGGGCGAGTCCCACATATCCCACCGCCATCGCGCGAATACGCTGCAGCGGCGGTGGGAATGAGCAAATGCAATTCACGCCGAACAAAAAAAAAATATTAAGAATATTTCACATACCGTCACGTAAATTATAGTTAGTATTTACCCCCTTCTCCGCCTGTAGCGTCACCTTATTACGTTACGTTATTTTATGGCTAGCATCCCTTGTTCGGTTTCACCCTTCTCATTCCCGTTCCTGTAGAAACTTCATAATTAAATAAAGCCTACCTCGATAAATAGATTATTTTACACTTTTTTTTTTTAATTCTAGGTAGGCCTTTATTTAGCCACAATCTCACCTGATGGTAAGCGACGATGTGGCTGACGATGGATCTCAAAAGTCTAGAAGACACTTATTCACTCTTGACTTGAAGATATCCAGGTAGATGCTGAGATGTAACTGATTTTCAGCTTTATATATTAGTATAGATGAGGTTCCCACGGTAACGAGATACGCGGTAGACTCTAGTTTATTATAGTTATGGAAGTGAAAGTTTATGGCATGTGATATACTCTGCATGTTTTCTGTGGCACCGCTTCTGTTTTACATTCAAATTTGGAATGGTGTTTATGGCTTTACTTAAAAAAATATCTAATCGTTTATGGTTTTATTTTCTCATATTGACCTTGTGTTTGTGGGAGTTTATTATTATTGTCTATAGTAATATCATTTTTTTATTGTCAAGAGAATAGTTTTGCGTTGTGGTTTGAAATGAAATAACGTCTGGAAGGACGGTAAAAAATTACATATTTTAAGATCGCTTAATATTTTTTGCTCGCCGACATTTTTCGATTGCGGCGGGAAGGTTATGGGATCCGAGTTTGAATTAGTCTAGAAAAGTACTACAAACTTATAAGTACTATAAATCTTAGGTTATTTTTTTTTATGTAACAACAATATTATCATTGTACTTGTTATTTTGAGGTCTTTGCTACATGCAGGGCAATACGAGCGCCATGCGTCTTTGTAAACTGTATAGAAAATGCTAACATGCCAATTGAAATAAATTAATATGTAAAATATACGAACGATTCAATGTGTGATATATTCCATTCCTGATAATAGAAATGGCATTTAAATTGGTCAAAACAAGAAATAGTTAAAAAATCCTTGTTTGGTTGAATGTGTTAAAACCTTAACCGCGTTGAACTCTTATATTTATTTTGAACTATCATGAAGAGAGCACTGTGCGGATAAACAAAACAGTGTTGTGAAATTTACAAATGCAAAACAGAGACTTAGCAATAGTACACAAGCCGTTCGAGCTGATTATTCCGAAATGTAAAAAAAATTATGATCGAAATCGAATCGAAAAAAATATTCTTAAGAAGAAACTCCGAAAAATCAAATAAATGTTTTATATGAATGAATAAAAATATGTCATCTCTCTATAGAATTGTATCAGTGTCATTATTCATCATCATCATCATCAGCCCGTATAGAGTCCACTGCTTATCATGGGCCTCCCGAGAGAGAGTATTTGCCATAGTCACCAAGCTTGGCAGGCGGGTTGGTGATCGCAGTATTATGTTGTACTATACAAGGAAAAGCTGCTACCCGTTCCTTGATGTATGATTATCATAGATGATGTTATAACAATCGGGACCAACGGCTTAACGTGTTTTCCAAGGCACAGAGGGTAGTCCCTCAACCAACAAGACCCGGAAATAATTTTTTAGAATTTACACAAATATTTAGAACAGATAAACAAATTTTGAACGTCAGGTAGGTGCATACAAAAATTAGACATTTATATCTACTTCCGCACTCTTAACCCGGAACTTTAAATATTTAAAACAATCTATTAAAATAAATCGTATGCAAACGAACGTAATCAGCTATCTAAAACAGAAAAATAAATCGATGAAGAAGCGCCTAAAATCCGTCCAAAATCTAATTGACACAATTTGTCCCACCACTTAACCAAATTTTCATATTTCGCTAATAAAGCCCACTGACACTGTTTCCGATTTATGCTACTATCGATTCGGAATCGAGTGACATGCCGAGGGCGGGTCAGACCGAATCGATTGGAGAATAGCAACACTAAGCATTTGTCCGCCAACCGCTTCGGCCGACTACACGCGACGGAAAGCGCGGGAACACGACAACGACCGTCCTTGGATCGGATTAAAAAAAAACGATGTGACTGTTCTTTTTTTTATTTTTGAGTGAATGACTGACTTTTTTTGTGAATTGTTTACAAACATTTGGAACTGGATAATGATTTTTTTTGGAAGTTGCAAAGGTAAGTTTAGTTCGTACCTAATAGGATTTTTTTTACAGTTGCCTATTGGGATTCTTGTATTGTTTTTTTTTGAATGGTGGTCTGTTAAGCTTCTGGTGTTCCCTAAGTTAAGTTTCAAGGATAAATTGATATCACGTAGGTACAAACACAATGGTCTAAGATTTTAATTAGTTATTTAATTACATCAAAGAATGAGAATCAAAATAGTGCTAAGGTAGTTAAATAATTATTTGATTCATGTCTTTATTATTGATGTTATATTCGATTAGATCTTTAATCACTGCATTAAATTTTATAAGCATTAAAAATATTTTGACGTAAAATATTATTGTCTTAACTATTTAATAATGTTTTAAGTTTATTTTATACTAGGCTTTGCGCGTTGTTTCATCTTCCTGGTAGGTTTTCGTTTCCATGGAAACTTCACCATAAAATAACATGTAGCCTCCGCGATAACCCAGCGATTTAGCCGTAACATATTTTGAAAATTGACTCTATAGTGTAATGATTAGGAACAAACAAAAATAAATACCTTCTTTGTAATTTACTAGCTGCACCCGATTATACCAAAGTTTAATTACTACACTGCTCCAGTGGCTTATAGCGATACGTTACGTTACGTATACGTTATCTCAGCTTATGCAAAATTGTATTTATTATAGAAGAATATAGGTATAAGTCTGAAGAAATATAAGTCTGAGTGAAGTTTTAATCATGGGTTTTACGCAAGAAGCTTTTTTATAACTCAGATAAATTAAACTTTCAGTTTAACTGCAATATCCGAACGACAATTTTGTAAGCAATTTTATACTAAAATTATAAATGTGAACGTACATAGGTAGTATGAGTTTGTGATTTTTATTACTATTTCCCGCAACAGCGACTAAAGAAGAACGCGGAATCAATAGTATAAATATTAAAAAAAAAAAACCTATAAAAGGATGTTATGGATAAGATTAAAATAGAGATAACTAGACACCCCTGTTTTTTTTTGCTTATCAGCCCGTTAACGTCCACTACTGATCATGGACCTCCTCTGTAACCAATCTTGGCAAGCAAGAGCTAATTAGGGCTGTAATCACCACACTTGGAAGGCAGATTGGTGATAGCAGTAACATTTTTTTTTCTACCTTTTAGCGGATAGATGCTGCTGCCCATCCATCAGGTGTATGTCCCTTAGTCACCTCTTACGACACCCATGGGGTGGTCTATTCTCAGCCGGAAACTACAGGAGACTAGATGGTTTCTGAGTTATTTTAAATTCTTGTATATGTAGTTAAATGAAGACTGAAAGACTGCCTGACTATTTTATAGACAACACTCAACGCACAGTAACCCTTATATTTAAAGACCTGAAATTGGGGGTTCATATTCCTTAGGTACCCAATACGAATGCTAAGCAACTATTTTTCAAAATTCAACCATTAAAGAGGTGAAAGGAGTGTGGAATTTTTGATTAGAGATATCGAAATTAATGGAAGTAATAAAAAGTACCAAATTAATCGATTGTGTCGTATTCCTGTAGGCCACACTATCTAGGGCCGGATTGCTCATGCGTACCCGGCCCCCACCAACGGCGGATCGAAGGAGTGTCCGGGAGGTTTTAGTGGTTGGTAGGGTCCTCTCCTCGTGGTATGAGTTTAGCATACCACGCTATGGAGAGGGCGAGTCCCACATATCCCACCGCCAGCGCGCGAATACGCTGCAGCGGCGGTGGGAATGCGTAAATGCATTTCCCCCCGGACAACAAAAAAAAAAAAAAAAAAAAAGGCCACACTATCTAACGCTTATCACCACGCTCCGCAAGCAATAGTCGCTGCGTAGTCGATATGGAGTAAAACGCCACGGCGAGAGGAGCCTCAAAGATAATAGGTGGCTGTTCATGATAATGATTGCAGACCTCACCATTATTTAAATCAGTCAACCGTTAACTGTAGAACAGTAAATATTACTAGACAATTCACTTTCTATCTTTAGGAAAATAGAGGTTCTCTCTTATTTTTTTAAGATTAGATTTATGATTGGAACCCATACTTCAGTTATTCTTTATTTAATGCGCAACCTGCGCAAGAGGGCGTCCCCTGTGGGACTTTGACCTCGGCTCAGGACGGTCGCTGACGGGGAGATTGTGGGATTATGGCGTTTAGTTTAGGGGAGTTTTGTGCAACTGGCGCTCTACTTTACAGTTCACGGGCCTCTCGCACTTCGGGTCTACGAGGGCATTGGAAGGTTTTTAGCAAACTAAGTGTCAGGAGGGCGAGGGGGGATATAGACTCACCGTGCGTTATCATCCCGTTGATATCTTTTGGTGGTTGCCGAAGCAACTCCGATAATGTAGTTCTAATGGTCGATTCCATACGTATTATAACCACGCGATAACCATAGCTACACCAAAACCAAAACACTTGGTCGGGTCCATATTATATTGTATTGAAAATGAGTAGCATTATTCACGTGTACTACATTTTGCCGTCATTATCAACCACAACGAACCTCCAGTCATACCGCGATTTAGTTGGCGGCTCCACCACAGACACAAAATTGTGTCACGCAACCATATTGATACACGTAACCACCGCTGGACCATATTCCATATTGTCGCTGCGATGTCGTATGGTTGTAGTACGTGTGTATAGACGCTAATTTCGAAAGAATGTTATTCATCCGCGTAACTCGCGTTCCCGTGAGAAATTCATTATAACATATAAAATAGGCTAAGAACTTTCTTAAGCAAATGGGCTATATAAACACTGAAATAATTTTTCAAATCGGACCACTAGTTCCGTTGCACAAAACTCCCCTAAAGAAAATAAAGGCATAATCCCTCAATCTCTCCGTCAGCGACCGCCCTGAGCCGAGGTCCAAGTCCCACAGGTGACGCCCTCTTGCGCAGGTTGCTTAGTTTGTAGTGTTTAAACCATTTATTAAGGCTGGAACTCTGCTCGCCTTTATTCCCGGTGAAGTAGCAAAGTCTCAGGGCTAACTACATAATATGTCCGTCCGAACAAAAAGGACCAGTAGCTCCTGAGATTAACACGTTCAAGCAACAAACTCTTCAGCTTTATGTATTAGTTAGTAGGTACCTAGAATAATATAAGAACAGATAACATGTTAAATACATCCGTACATTTGTGAGGTTGGATCTATTAACATGTGTTATCTTTTGTGCGAAATGTCTTAAATTGTTGTTTAAGACATTTCGACTTGTTCCAGGATTTTGTTTTATATTATATCTAACCACGCATAGTTGTATTTTGTTGTCTTAAAAAAAATATTATAAGGCCTCTGCACGAACTTTGTTGAGTACTGTATTATTTTTTATTGTGTTTGTCACACTGCACTACTTTTACTACTATTACTGTACTTTTTTCCATTCATTCATGTTTGTTGTTTCTGTGTATGACGTATGACGTCCGTGTATCACGGTCTTACTTATCCTTATTTTTTTCTATGATTAATATCATTGTTTCGTATTCGTTTCGTGTGTTCATTCATGTGTAGCTAGTAGCTACTACGTTGATTACTACATTTCGATTTATGATCAATTATAGCGCTTTAACGCGTTGCTATTACTTAATATATATCTACGTAATCGCCCTGCGGCTACAAATATGTTGCTTCAGATTGAGTGTATGAATCGCGGTCATTTATTCTATCACTGTGATCTACGGTTAAACCCGATGATCTCTTTTATAGAGTCATAGCATGTTTGAAGTGAATTATTGCTGGATTTATGCATTGCATTTTTTGACTGCACCGGTGGCTCAGTGGTTACGGAAGTTGCTTCTGAGACCTGGTGTTCTGGGTTCGATTCCCACCCAATTATTTGTGTAAACTACAAATAGTTGTTCTGAGTCTGGGTGTTCCTTGTGTTTGTGTCCGTGAAATGAATGTTTGTAAAGTCCCCCGCGACACAGGGATTTATTTCCCTAGGGCGGGAGTTGTCTTTTTATAAAAAGAAAGAAAGAAAGAGTAGTTATGCATCCTCTGCCTAGCGTATAAGTCTTACTTGTTGGAGGCCGTGGGTTCGATTACCATGTAGGACAAAAACTATTTGAGTATGATCTAAGATTTCTGCAATTTTGTGTGGCATGAGGGACACAAATAAGATCCACCCTAAACCGTCGTGCTTGTATGAAGAATGTTATGAGAGTGAATGAAGCGAAAGATGTGTGTAGGGATCGTAGCAAGTGGTGGTCAATTGTCTCTGCCTACCCCGCTGGGAAACAGGCGTGAGCTTATGTATGTATGAGGGAAGCAATCTGCCTCATAAAGCACGACAAGTGTATCAGTCCTATATACCACGTAACGGACAGCATTATTGTCCTGTATGTTACAACATAATACCGTGGTCACCAACCCGCAAGCCACGCGTGGTGACTAATGCACAGAACGCATTTTTCTAATACATAACCATTGATATCCTCATCTTCTTAGTTGAAGATTTTTAAACGTTTTAATAAGGCTGCCCTACTCGCCTTTATGGCCGGTGAAGAAGCAAAAACTTCGAAGTTAAACGTCCGCTCAAAAAATAATAAGAAAAAAGCTCTTATCATAAATCACAACATGACTAAACAGTACTGTTAACTAATGACATAGGTAGTATATAAAAATATAATACATTATTGTAGACATACTGCTTAAAATATGGTAATTCAATATGTCACATCGCTTAATGAATTATTAAATGAATAACGGTTCGTTGTAATAAGAATTCGTTAGTATGATTATAAATTCTATTAATAAGTTAACGTCATAAAAGTGAACGACTACTAACCTTCTTTAGTATATATTATTAATTTTGTAACATCATTTATGGCGTTATTTGATCAGGCACGTAAAGTAGGTATATTGTCATACTAATAGGTATTTTAGATGTAAAAGTTTGTATGGATTTTGGGAATGGTGATTTCAGGGATTAGTTCTCTAGTTTTCTTCACCGGCAACCTACAACCGACAACCTCCGTAGCATAGCGGTATTTATTTATTTATTTATTCTTTATTGCACACAGTAAATACATAACATACAATTAATACAACGGAAACAACATGTACAAAGGCGAGCTTAATTCAATACTGAATTTTCTTCCAGCAAACCTTATGAAAGAAGCATTTGATTAAAAGTGCATAGCTAGTGTACAACGGACGAATCTAATAATATTTTCTACCAGAATGGTAAATAGGTACATATCAATAAACATACACTCTAATAGATACATATACAACTACATACTAATATTTAATCCTATATACATATTGTTAATTATAATATACTACATAAACTAACTTATATGTCCAAATTATGTTATATGATTACTGAGTCAAAAAGTACTCCTTTGTTCTTTTTTTAAATGCGTTATGAGAAGAACAAGCGCGAATGGGGTGTGGAAGGGAATTCCATAACCGCACTGCACGGACGGTAAAAGAGTGGTCGTATTTACTAGAGACATGAGGTGGGTTCTTTAAAAGAAGAGAGGTGGCAGTACGACAGGGTTTGTCTCTAGGTATCAAATACTCGAAGCGTTCGCGAAGATATGTAGGGGCATTGGGATTGTGAAGGATAGAGAACAGAAGAGACAAGATATGACAGTCCCGACGCCTCCGAATAGGCAGCCACTTCAGTTTCAACCGAAACTCTGACACATGGTCATATTTTCAGAGGCCAAAAATGAAGCGGATACACAAATTCTGAAGGCGTTCAAGTTTGTCTAATAGTTCCTCTGTTGCATCTAAGAAACAAACGTCGGCGTAATCTAAGTGAGAAAGAAGAAGCGATTGAGCTAGGGTGACTTTAGTCTGAAAAGGTAAGAATTTCTGGAGACGTTTAAGGGATTGAAATGAACAGTACGGTATTTGGCTCACTTTAAATATCGGAGGTCGTGGGTTCGATCCCCACCCCGGACAGGAAATCTTTGTGTAAATTCTAAGATTTCTTTTCGGGTGGGTTAATTGTTTGTGGGACTACCCTTCGTGCCACAGAAAGCATGTTAAGCCGTTGGTCCCGATTTTTATAAGTAACAAGATCTTTAATAATTGTATATCAGGGTACGGACAGCAGCGTTTCCTTGTGTGTTTCAACATAATAGTGGTCACCAACCCGCCTGCCAAGCGTGGTGACTATGGCAAGTACCCTCCCTCAGGAGGGGGCCCATGTTCAGCAGTGGACGTTATACGGGCTGATGGTGATGATCATGACCGGCTAAAGCGACA
Source organism: Nycteola revayana (assembly GCA_947037095.2). Taxonomy (NCBI): domain Eukaryota; kingdom Metazoa; phylum Arthropoda; class Insecta; order Lepidoptera; family Nolidae; genus Nycteola; species Nycteola revayana. Next base: position 10,915,962 of record OX344857.2, on the reverse strand, counting down.
CGGTGGCGAACCTACGAACAAATAAATTTCGCATACTAACTAACTAAATTTTGTTTTTCGTTCCTGGGTTTCAGCAGCTGACATGTTTTGTCGCTGTCATCGTAATAGTGTGGTCTCAGCCTTATTTCTGATACAGCCGCAAACATTTGTCCATTCTATCGATATCAACTTGAGTCAGCAAAGTACTGGTCATCGATTTACCGTACCATGACGCTGCTATTTTCTGGTCACAGCATAACTAAAGAATAAAAATATTGTATTTTCCGTGTACACTCAGGATAACTGTTTGTTAAGAATACATTTAGTATGTTCACAGTTCACAGTACAGTTTGGCTAAATTATCAATTAATTGCTACTTCGCATAGTCATTTTTGACCTGCTTTTTTACTTCGGACACTCTTAACATGATGAGTGGGCGTGGTCATATTGATGGTACACGGTGACGATCGGCCCCTACTCGTCTATGACATTACTCTGCGGCGCGTTCAGTCATACTCCTCTATTGTTGGTCATTTGAGGCATTGCGATTAAACTGTCCAACGTACTTGTGTGTGGTTTTTATTAACATGAGGTCGGTAAGAGGTGACTGTGACTTTTTTCCCTTCCACAAGTCTTTGCACTATGAGCTTTTCTACAGAGTCCTCATTTCTAGTGCCAAAGAACTTAAAAAATCTTAGTTGCATGCTTAACCAAAGTTTTTTTAGGCAAATGCATTAAACGTGCCCACTGAACAAGTGAAAGGGTATATAGGATTTCCCTCTCCATAGTGTTGATATATTAATTATACCACAAGGAGAGTATCGTGGTAAGATAAGCATAAACCATCGAGTCTGCATACAAAAACTGCTCGCGTGCTCTTACAATCGCATGTAATGGAGGCACACCGGGAACTGTTTACCTATGCTTTTTTTTCGGACGCATATAAGTAATACGCGAGTCTAATTAAGACTACGAGAATTTTACTAATTCACCAGGAATAAAAGCAAACGGGGTTTCAGCCTTATTAATGGTACATAAATTACAAACTAACCTGCGCAAGAGGGCGTTCTTGTGGGACTAGGACCTCTGCCGTAGTAACTATTCAGTAATCTGTGCCTCTGCTCAGGGGCTACAGTGATCTTTGACGTAGGTAATGCACAAATGTTAAGTTAAGGCCACCGTTTAACGAGTTGATAATTAAAAACGGTAATCAACAACATGTTATTAAAAGATTGTAAACTAAATTGTTAATCCTCCACACGTAGTGAAAGTTGGATTCCGTTTATTGAACAACTAATTTAACATCCTAGAGGAAATTATTAGCTATTCATATAGTAGTTAATGCACACCGTTTTATTGTTGTTGCTGTAATATTTTCTTATTTATAAGTGACTTTTATTTATATGGTGTTAGTTAGATCGTAAGCGTAGACAGGTTATAAGGTGTCGTACGCTATCATAATGACAGCACACAGTGAAAAGAAGGCTTTAGTCTTGCTTGCTTTTATGTCTGGTAAAGTAGCAAAAGCCGTGGGTATAAGACCGTCAGAAAAAAAAGTCACAGTCATGCCACAGAATACCTACCTTATGTATTCTGTGGTCAGCATCAGTATTTGTTTCTTTTTTTGACGTTAGCGGCCTAAACACGATGAAAAAGCTATTAAATAAATCGTAAATAATTTTTAAATCTTTCTGGAGTTAGACCTTGTTTATGGAGCTAGATTTTGTACAGATAGGCATTAATTGTCATGACACATAAGTATAAGCAGAAAACAATAAAAATGTATCACTTCTCGCGTGCAAAAACTTAATATAAATAATAATGCATTTAATTAATTAAAAATAAAAACAAAAAGACATTGATAATAACGTTAAACCCACGCGTTGACAGTTATGTTGGCTGCTCCACGATGGCGGCGCCTAGTTTATTGTGAAATAAGAGAACTCTAATTAAATTCGACATAAAGAAAAGATACATAATTAAATTGTAACTTTCTACGTCGTGATCTTATATTAAGTTCGCTTTCCTCGCACGTTTTATCCGTTTGACTACCGTTTCCGTGGAAAACTTATCATAAAATAGTCGTTGCACGTGCCAAATTCCACATGCGTATATTTTTATTAAGATACTACTTGACCTGGCATACGTTTTCCTGTCTTAACTTAAACAGAAATAATAATTATATGGAACTTTTAATATTATACGTGAAAGCTCTGAACTAACCGTAATGTGCACTAATAGCAGCACGCATTCCGTCAATGTTATGTCATTCGTAATGAGATTACATTAAAATAGTTTATATTGTCAAAAGCGCTAAGGTTACATTAGAAAATTTAATATGCCCCCATGTTAAATTGTCTAATAACAAACACAATAAAAAAGAATTAGCGAAATTGTTCCAGCTGTTTACGTATGATGCCGTAAAGGAAATACGGATTATTATTTTTTTACATGACGTGCAATTTGTTTTTCTTAATTAAATAACACGTTTTTTGTTGTTAGCTTACTTTTACGGATCATAGTAAGCTTTATGAAAATCTAACATTTCCCTCAGGTCTGATTGGTTGAGGGACTACGTGCCTTGGAAAGCATGTAAAGCCGTTGGTCCCGATAGTTATACTATCATCTATAACAATTCTTTACTAGGGAACGAAGGAAGGGAACGTTTGGCTATGGATTTTTTTTATTACACAGGAGCCAAAAATAAAATTCTTCTCTGATCTTTATAACATTATTTGTTAAATATTCAATTTTGTTTCGATAGAAAATGGTATTCACTCAAAAAATATTTTGTCAAAGATGTATTTAAATGATTTATTTATGGCGGCACTGACGTTTAAATTAACATGGCAATCAATAAAATCCTAGTTGCCACTAGTAACATTTGTTGTCTGTCAAAGTATACTTAATATATTTTGTTTTTGGCACACAATTAGTTTTGTGTCGAGTCTACACTCGGTTAAAAATTTGTTATGAATTTTACATTTCAAAGCAGATTCGTTTTTTGAATAGTTTTAAAATGTTTTTGTTTTTAATTGTAATGTTAAAATATGGTTTATATTGACTTGAAATTTGATTTGTAATATTAAGGGCAATAAATAAAATAAAATAAATCTGTCTTTAAAAGCTAATTAAAAGAAGCATTGTTAATTAAAAACGTTTTACTGACTAAACACTTAAAATTGGATAGGGTATCATTCTAAGTCATCAATTATTATGTACTACCTACATATTAAAACAAAGTCTTTCGCCGCGTCTGTTTGTTTGCAATAAACTCAAAAACTACTGCACGGGTTTTCAACCGGTTTTCACCAATAGATAGATTGATTCTTAAGATTGGTTTGGATATATAATTTGTCAAGGTTTTGTGATAATTATGCTTTAATACCCATGCGAAACCGGATCAATAGTCGCTAGTTTATGGATATAATAAATATTTGATTGTTGCTTTTACTAAATCATTAATAAAATCATCAAAAGACGATTTGATAGGATACGAAGGTAGTTAATTAAAATAGACAGTTTAACTTGTTTCAACTTTTTCTAACCACCAATTATTAAATTAATCTTCCCGTTGATCTAACGTGTGATGACAAAACAAATTCTCATATTAATGATTCAATGAGCCAGGCCTATGATCTCGCCTATATCATTACGAGCTATTAAATGAACGGCAACAATTTAATACAATAACTATGAGAAAGAGGATGGATTTCTTTACGATAAAACTTAGATTTTGACACTAATTGTTGTTTGTGTAAGAGAGAGACCGCAGATTTGGCATTATTGTTGTAAATGAAAGAGAAAGCGATGAAAGACTGTAGTTATATATTTTGTATGTAGCATTGAGAGGTCGCTTAAAGTACCTAAGTCATTCTGATAGGACATTTTGACACTGACTTGACATTGATTTTAAAAAAAGATATGTGTTAGACAGTTTCTTTTACTTGAGTGATCGATTATGATAGACACTTTTGCTGCGTCATTAGGAGATCTGGAGGCAAATCACGTGACGCTATTACTATGTTTTTTTTACATGTCTTCGCTATTGCATTTCCTATGCATGAAAAAAATATATTAAATATTGTCAAATTATTAAGTTAATGTAGCCTTAATAATACAGTAAAAATAATATAAAAATTAAAATATCCCTTGAGGAGAACCATGTTCAGCCGGGTTGGTGAACATCGAAAAAGCGTTACAATAACCCCACAGTCATGAAGACATTTTTTATGTAAGTTTCATATCGTTACGTAGTTATCCTCCTGGTCATCTATAGGTGTTTGTTTGAAATGGAAAAATAAAAATTTACATAACTAATTTTAACTATATTTTAACATTCACTTAGGTATGTATTTCGTTTTCTTCATTGAAGTCACTTCTCACGGGAACTGGTAAAAGATAATGTAATAATATAGAGTCGACACGATGTTAAGTGTAAATGTCAGACGTATGACCTACCTGTATAGTACAGTCAGCCACATTGTCAATTAATAATTACCATTTCGACGTTAAAAGGAATCTATTTCGATTTCTTTTTGGGATATTCATTTCATATAATAGGTATATTTTTACTGAAGTTAAGATTTTTTTCGGACAGACATATTTAGTAAGCTCCGAGGCTTTTGTTATTTCACCGGCCCAAAAAGTTAAGATACAAACATTATGATACTCATTCAGGTTGTCATCTGGGCAAAGGACCGCTATTATGCTTTCAAGAATGTATTATTATTCTCTAGAAGGAAGCTTGAGCTTAAATTGTGTTGTACATGTTAGTACTTAGATTAAAAAATAATTATAATGAAATTAAATTTCTTGTGATTTAGGGCCACTTTCTGCTACTAGGTACATAAAATAAAGTAGAGTTCCAATAAAACTGCACTGATTGTTCTTTAACCTGGTATCCTTGGTTAATTTCGCACCAAATTTTTTTTTTTATGATCCACGGATGTTTGTCACGGGCTGGATGTGTTTTGTGTCCTCGTGACAAAGGAATTTATATTACCAGTAGCCGAGTTGTCCTTAAAAATGCTATTTATAGTTTAACTTCACTTACGCTGCTGACTGTACTTGCATGTATAATCTGTTGCACGCGGTGTATTAGACATATAGGCACACTGCATTATGTATATAACTTCTTTAATTATAAATAGCACTTTTTTGTGTTGGTATAATATAATATAAGGGCGTTGAACTATACATAGAAGCTATATTATTGCACGTTTACTAATCTGATTTCAATTACATATTTCATTTGGGGAACTTGAAAACATTAACATGTTTAAATGTACATTTTAACCGTATGCTTTGTTTTATGTTTTTTTATTATCATTTGAGATTTAACTATAACGAAAGTTTCGCATCAAATATTATTATTCTTTCATTTAAGTAGAACCCTTTTTTTTTTTTTTTTTTTTTTTTTTTTGTTGTCCGGGGGGAAATGCATTTACGCATTCCCACCGCCGCTGCAGCGTATTCGCGCGCTGGCGGTGGGATATGTGGGACTCGCCCTCTCCATAGCATGGTATGCTAAACTCATACCACGAGGAGAGGACCCTACCAACCACTAAAACCTCCCGGACACTCCTTCGATCCGCCGTTGGTGGGGGCCGGGTACGCATGAGCAATCCGGCCCCCCGACGGCACCCACGGCCAATATGGTACCGCGGGATCTCCAGGGCCACACTTACAGTGGCCCATTTGCCCAATTATAGGGACGCCCGGAGTGTAGAGGCGTCCCTACTCCTCATGGGTCAGCCTCGAAGGGAGCGGGGCCCATGTCCCCCACTCCCCGAGGCCGAGCCTAGGGTGGTAGGCGGCGGGTTTCAGCCCGCCGCCGACGGCCAACACGCCGTCTGCGAAGCGGGTGGGCGGAGGGATCTACTTCCCTCTCCCGCTCCGCGGCCTCCTTCTGTGACATTACTTGTCTACAGAAGGAGGCAACCGCCTCCCACGACCTCTCGCTTTGGACCATCTTCGAAATGATGGTCGGCAGCGAGAGGTCGTCTCCCACCACGCCAACGAGCTCCTCCCGCTCGTTGGCCCACGCCGGACACTCCACCACCGTGTGCTGTGCCGTATCGTCGGCACAGTCACAGTGGTGACAGCGAGTGTCCGGCTCTCTCTGCGCCACGTTGCACAGGTAGTGGCCGAGGCAGCCATGGCCTGTTACTACCTGTGCAACGTGGTAGGTGACGTCGCCGTGACGGCGACCGGCCCACTTTTTTAGATGGGGCCGAATCGCCTCCACCGTACGTAATCCGCTCCGCGGCGCGGCCTCTAGCCGCTCCTGCCATTTCTGGAGGGTTTCGTGACGGACCTCAGTCCGCCACCGTGCAACACCCTCCGGGAAGGGGTCGCGGCCAGAACGCGCCCCCTCACACCTCCACCGGTACGCGGCGGCTAAAACCTCCGCCTCCAGGTCCCACGGAGGGGACCCCGCAAGGAGGCAGGCCGCGTCAAACGCGACCGTGCGGTAGGCGCGGGACGCCCTGATGGCCATGACCCGCTGCGGACGTCGCAGCAGGGCCATGTTTCGCCTCTTCAGGGCGTCGACCCAAATGAGGGCACCGTAGAGCGCCATGGAGCGGATCACTCCGGCGTACAGTTTGCGGCAGGTGCTCCCGGGTCTGCCGATATTCGGCAAAAGCCGGCCAAGAGCACCCGCCGCCGCCACCAGCTTCGGGGCCAGCCGCTGAAAGTGGGCCCCGAAGCTCCATCTGCTGTCGAGGACTATGCCTAGATATCGCATATTGTCCCCGACAGCAATAGATTCGCCGCCCACTATGAGGTGGGTGCCTGCAGGTGGCGCTCGCCGAGGCCCATGAAAAGTAAGGGCCTCGGTTTTACCGAGCGCCACCTGCAGGCCCAAACAGCGAATACGGTACATTAGAACCCTAGCCAAAAATAAACAGTTGAAAAAAGGCTGTTTAATGCTGTTTAGTAATCCCACAGGGGATACCCTTTAGCGCAGGTTGCTCACTTTTTAGTTTATAATCCATTCCAGCCCTGCTCGCCTACGCCCGGTGAAGTAGCAAAAGCCTTACGGATGACTAAATAAATGCCCATTCGAAAATAAATAAATATTTACCGCCTCTTGAACTTTGATGACCTGAAGATGTCCAAACGGATATCCACATATCAACTTATTAGTGTTTTGCGTGTTGCCATAGAAAGTGTTATTATTTTTTTCGTAGAAGTCTCAGGTATAATTTTATTATAATAAATTTAATAGGTACCGATTGTCCTTTCAAAAGAAGATTGATTGAATGAAAGTAGGTACATAATGGATATGTTTACATATTGTAAAACGTTATTAGTGTGTCTGTGTTATGGTATTATTTGTTTTTTCTTTCTATAGAAATAACTTCCAATATTAGTTACACAAACAGTAACATTTTGATTAAACAATTTAAAACATCGTACCTAATAGGTAAATGCGTAGGCGCTTGAAGTACGTAAATGTATTTAAACTGTATTTAAATATATTTACGCCTAAATTAATCATTATTAATTTAAGATCGTCTTCTAAAATTAAACATGATTAATTTAAGAAGATGATCTTAAATGTGTATTTACGCAATTAAAAGATTGGAGAAACTCAGTCATTAATAAATTATCTAATTACAATTTCATGTAATTTGGCTGATAAAATATCTTCCAATTCTCGACACCAGTTAGAAAATGTTTATTAGTGCCATAAATCAACATTATCTGCTCATTACTTAAACATCTTATTTGGAAAATAAACATCAACATGTAAATTTTTTCACAATTTTAACAGACCTACTTACCTAAATGCATTAAGTTTTAGTTCAAAAGTGTTTTAATACATTAGACATATTAACAAACTTTACACTAACGATACGATGCGACGGCTTTTCGATTGAGACCATCAAATTAGTTTTATGGTTAAATGCATGTATTATGCTGATGACCATCTGATCACCGACCTGATATTCTCGAATAATTAACAGTTTAACATTTGGAAAGTATTTAATTTTGGCTACCAAACGCTGCTTTTCATTTTTTATTACCCGCTTTCCCCTATTAGAAATAGAAATACGATTTGTTTTAATAGGCATCCTCGCCTCGATGATATCATGAGAATAGAAATATTTTGAAAACGATTTTGGAGTTATAATAGCATTTTATATATATATATATATCTTCTTGAGGAGGTATGATGATTCATAATTCTAGACACGGCAGCATAAAATACTTAATTCAATTTTTGATCAAAATCTAAAAAAGTCACAGTCGCCGTGTTTTTGTTCAATACATTCGACTGGAATAAACACGTGACTTAGGTGTCGAGGCTTAATTCAAATGTAATAATACCCCGTAAAAGATTATATGGATTATATAAAAACATTTATAAAAAATCTACACCTGAGTATTTACTTGTAGGTACTTGTCAGCATCACAATGTGTAAGACTTAAACAATCAAATTATCACTTAGTAGCTTAAAACAATGTACCTCTATAGGTAAGATTATAAAATCTTAAAGATCAAATAATGTACATAGGTAGATTATTTGATCTTAAAGATTTTATAATCTGTCCTGCGATATATGACAAATGTTCAAATTATCTTTAGAGACTAAGTTTAAAGAACACAGGCTAAATAAAAATGAAGCACGTGCAGTAGTAATAATATAATTTTCAAAATACTTTCTTTCCACCTGAACTTCAAAACTTTCCCGCTACACAATTACTATAAAAAGTTATGAGATATAATAACAGTTTTGTTAACACGAGAAGTTGTTTAAAGATGCAATCATCGGGTAATCTCGACGAACGTGCATAATTCACCAAACATGCTTGATTGTACTTCATATTTTTTGGCTATGAAACAACAATATTCCAACCATTATGATAAATAGCGTAGGGCTGATAAAGTTATAAAGTACCGTTTGCATCTATTGTTTTACTCTACTAGAGAATCGTTTGGCCAGTTACCAACGAAATACAATTCTAAAAGTTTAAACTTCATATCTCGCCGCGTCACTGGCACTGAGTGATATTTTTAAATTTAGCTTTATTAGTAATGAAGTTAGTGAAGCAAGTTGTGTGATTGTATTTATTCCCAAACATCAAAATACATAAAACAATCTGAAAAGAAACATTTAGAAATTTTGAAATAAAATAATATTTGATTTTTCGTATACAAACATGCATTTATAATTTTATAGCAATTTCCTCACTAAGCAAATTACTACACACAATAAACTATCTGCTGTTATAGGGAACGCTGATACTTTAAAAGTACCTTATTATACATATATGTATGTGTATTGTATGATATTCATGTTTTTTGCTATGTCACAATAATATTTCCTGTTGGCCAAACGAGCTATATGGTAATTATCATATAGAAAGTAGGTTTATAAGGCAATATTTCACATTGAACTCGGCTGACTTATGAATGTTGTGGCTTATGCTATAAATTACTTTTTGGAATTAAAATTCCTAATAAAATTATAGGAAAGTTTTTATCTGTGGCAGATAAATCATTGGACTCTGTATTTATTTATTTTTAAATGTATATTTTGGTATCAATAGAAATTATTTCATATATAAATCAAAGAAATAAAATAATACTGTTTTGATTTAGGTATATGTTACAATTATTATTGGCAAAAGGCTTACATTTTTATACATTTTATTACTTATAAACTTTAAAAGAGGAATAAGAGCACAACTTTATTAGGTTAATGTTGAGTGATTCCCCATTTTTTCTTACACATTATCATCATCATCATATTAACCTGTTGTCGTTCACTGCTGAACATAGATTTTCCTGATCGATTTCCAGCGGGAAAGATTGCTAGCGGTCTGCATCCACTGGCTTCCTGTGACTTTTATGAGGACATCGGTCCATCGAGTACCATTTTGCCCCATCAGGCATCAATTCAGCGAGCTTTGTGCCTTAGACATTGCCTTTCTAAGGTAGCTAATCCGTTGAGCTATGCCAGCGGACTTCGTTCTACTCTCTCTCTCTCCAGGTTTTTTTTTTAAGTTTACTAGCAAATTTTTGCTTGCTACTAGTATTCTTGTACACCCCGTGCTAAGCTAAAACGCTTGTGTTACGAGTGGGTTCAAGTCAGTAATGTAATGGGTTGGGATCGAACCGGCGACCACAAGATCACTAGTCCCACGGGCTAGCCATTGGGCTTTTAAACGACGATATGCAACTTTTTTTTTGGGAATTTGTCTAATTTGCATACAGTAGACCTTTAGAGAGTTATTAAATTTAATACAGATGACACTATTAAACGTTCACAGTTATGTTAAGCGCTATTATGGAGGTGGCGCTTTATAGCCGTGTGGACAAACTATCTACATAAATTATATGCAGTGGCACATTAAAGACATAGCGTAGAGAAAATAGTTGGAACAAGTTATATTATCATTAATTCTGACTTTCTGCAGTGCATACTCACTGATGTTCTATATACACTAGTGGCCACCCCTGTGGTTACACCCGAGTAGCCACGAGAAATATTGGTACCAGTGAAGCCACAAGAATCATACTATTCCCCTAGAATACACCTTTTTTCCGACGGACATACGTAGTTAGCCACGAAGGCTTTTTCACCGGTCATAAAGGCAAGCTGAGCTCCAGCCTTAATAAATTGCTTAAAAACTACAAACTAAGCAACCTGCGCAAGAGGGCGCCCCCGGAATTATGACTTTTAGTATTGTAGGGGAGTTTTGTGCAACTGTCTTTACTAGAATACACCACATATTATATTACTAAGCTTAAAGTGTTAATCATCCGCCATTTTACTACTAATTGTCAAATAAAAAGTTGTTACCTACATTTTGAACCTAAAATTTACTCCAAATGTAATATTTAGCTAAGCAATTATTAATATTAAATATAGATTTAAGTTGTAAAGTTACTGTAATACACATAACAGCAAAGTATATACGTTCGTTAAAATTAATACTGCGCACACGATTGACCTACTATTATTTTTATACTATTCTTAAAGATAAATATCAATTTGAGAATCTTAGCGATACGTGCATTCTCAATGCCTTATATTTTATTCATACGAAATAGTTGTTATAGCTTTTACGGGTCTGTATCATGAATAACATAGATAAAATTTAATTTTGCTATTCATTTTACTGTCTGTCATTGTTATAATTCGGTATAATGAAATATACATGAAGAACATTAGCTTGTCGTTAAATAAACGCCTGCACATTTTCGTACATGGTTAATGGGTTTGTATACGTAATTCGTTAGAAATATGAAAACACTACGTACCCGCGCGCGGTTTCACCCGCGTATCTCTCGATCCCGTAGGAACTTCATAATTAAATACTTATAGCCTGTAGCTTTCCTCGTCAAAATTAGTTATCTAACACTAAATGAATTATTCAAATCGTTAAAGGAAACAAACAAACGAACTCTTCAGCTTTATATTATTATATATGTGTAGATTTTTATTAGAGATATGAATCCGGCTTGGTATAGCTCATCCTATATCTTCCTATGGGTGTCGTAAGACATGGCTAAGGGACATACGGCATTGACAGTAGCATGTATTAGCGCAAGGATACTCCTACCATCCTACTGCGACAATAATCCGCCTGCCGTGGTGACTGGTAATGTCCTTCGTGTGGCTTGCCAAGAGGAGGCCGATGTTGATTATACGGGTTATGAAATGAAATGAAATGAAAATGTTAATTTGCCAGAATTGTAGTTTTCAAAGATGTTACAAATGATTTTCTTAAGTACCTATACAATCCACTATATAAGAGAATGCAAATGTTTTTATGGGACTTTATTGTTAGTTTATAATTCTAGTACTAAACCATAATGTCATAATACATATAAGTAGCCATATAATATTATATTAATGTCAATATCTTAAACAGGTTTATTGATGAATTGCTAACAATGATCGTACTAAGTACGTATCGATTTCATAAAAACTTACATGTAACAGGTGGACATTTAACATCAATCATTAACATAGCAAGCTTATCGATAATTTAATTAAGTACTTCACTTATTCATGCAGTAATAAAAAGTCTTTTAATATTAAAGAAGCCGCCATCTGCGCCACTCCCCTCAGAAACTGAGGCTCGAACCTGCAATAATGATTTATTGGCCTTTACATCCATTATTAATGATTATACACTGTTATTTAATTAAAAATAAATTTAAAAGCTTATTTAGGTAGGTATTTTATGTTAATTAATTATAGGTATCAACGATATTTATTATAGGCAATATAACGTCAATATATAAAATATAGATAAAGATAATCAATATATATTCAAAAACAACGTAAAATCTGTAAATATTGTATAAATTATATAATATATCTGTATATCTAAATATATATTGTAAGAGAGGCAGAGTATAGCATTAATAAAAAAGGGATTGTAGAAATGTCTATATAAACACAAATAAAAAAGAAAAAAAAAATTTAAGACACCTTCGCGATTTGCGTAGGTATTATTTATCCCTGTTTCGCGGGGGACACTTTACAAAAACTCCAAAATCGTCGTCAAAACAATAATATGAGGTTCACACAAACAATTGCCCCGGGTAAGAATCGATCCCAGAACACCAGAATTCAGAAAAACCTACCGTAACCACTGAGCCCCGTGGCTCAATTTATGCCTGCATCCGTGCAGGCATAAATTTAATCAAAGGGGTTGTAAAAGTAGTTACTCTTAAAATAAAGAGTAATTAAGGTAATTATCGGCTAGATTAAGTTTTTAAATAATTGAAACATCAACTGCTGGTGACTGCCCCTGTAGCTCAGTGGTTGCGACAGTGACTTCTAAGGTTCGATTCCCACCCGGGACAATTATTTGTGTGAACCACGAATAGTTGTTTTGAGTCTAGGTGTATTTTGTCTCCGTTAATTGTGTGTTTGTAAAGTCCCCCGGCGACACTGGTATTTATTTCCCTACTGCGGGAGTGTTGGCGTTATTGAAATCTAAAAGATTGTCAGGATATACATTATCCTGACAATCTGCCAATATTTCATTTCAATTTATCACAAATCAAAGGTTTCCAAACTTAAGCTCAAAATTAATTTTAAAATGTTTAATAACTTTTCAATATTGACAAATAATATAGTGATTGTTTACTTACAAAACATAACAGCCAATTGAATACCATTAAGGTCATAAGCACTTTACAAAAACACGCAATACAATACAAAAAAAAAACCACCATTACGTGTACTAAAGGCGTATAAATTTTCTCATTCATAATTGAGCACGCGCAAACCAGTTAAATTGATCCAGTTTCGAACAAACTGATCGAGTTTGTTCAAAACTGGATCAGTTAAATCAGATATTACTCCGGTTAGATCATTGTGATGTAATTAAGTTGTTATAATTTCAACCATGACCACCGTAACATGCTTAATGAATATGTAGAATGTTACTTTTTTTTTAAAGTATGGGCAGAGACTACTGGTATTAGATAATAATGAAATAATTTATTTATTCAGCACTTAGGTATTAACATACACTTGTAACTGTCAAAATCACAATGTAATTAATAAGTTATTATTCTTATTCTATGAAACTAGGTAACTAACAGGTGCTATCTGTGAGGGCTACTGATGGTAGCATATTATAGACAATGTACTTCGCCCGTCCGTTTGTTATTAATTCCTCTGCGCATAATAAGTTTATATTTAAAATAATTATTTATAGGTATATGTTGAAACCTCCGAAGATTAACGGTATTTAGCTCGCTTTTAAATTTCAGAGGTCGTGGGTTCGATCCCCGCTCCGGGCAAGAAATCTTTGTGTAAATTCTAAGATTTCTTTCCGGGTCTGGTTGGTTGAAGGACTATCCCGTGTCTCGGAAAGCACATTAAGCCGTTGGTCCCGATTATTATAACATTATCTATAATAATAATCGTATATCAAGGCACGGGCAGCAGCGTTTCCTTGTGTGGCATAACACTGCAGTCACCAACCCGTCTGCCAAGCGAGGTGACTATGGCAAATACCCTCTCTCGGGAGGAGGCCCATGTTCAGCAGTGGACGTTGTGCGGGCTGATAACAATGATGATGATGATGATATATTGAAAATTTGGTAAAAGCATACAATTAAGTGACTCTCTCCTGGCACCCTTAAGAGGTTAGGACTACAACCCAGATGTACCACTGATATCAAAGACAGATTTATGAATAGGTATAAGAGGAAGATATCTAAATTCACTTTCCAAAGACATGCAAAAGAACTGTGATGGTATTATTGCTTGCGAAGGAAATATGCAAACACCCATACATCACCGATTGTAATAATAGAAAGTATTATTGACTCCGTAATGGCGGAAGAAACTAAACGTCTGAAACTGAAAAATTAGAGCATTTTTAAAAGTTTTTGGGACTAGAATATATATATTTTTAATAATATAATTGAATGATTCTGTAAAGTTAAAATATCAACTCATTCCTAGTTGTGAGGTTCGGTAGGGATTCAGATGAGTGTAGTCCTTAATGTCCATAAATATTGTATAAAAATAAATTTAGATTTTAGATTTCGCTGAAATTGACACGGGGATAGTTATTGTGACTGGGGGATCGATAAGAACAATTCAATATTCTCCAAAATTTACTCCATAAAGCAGGGATTCAAAATTCAAAATTTGAATGGAGAATCTGAAATCTACGCGGTTGTAGTACCGCGCAAAATCAAGTAGCATATTTGCATATTTGCTTAAAAAGCCTAAACAACCACGCTTATTAAAATAAAATAAGTAGTTTTTACATCTACAAATTGTTATATAATTCTCAATCATAACAAGCAGAAGATTCTCTGCAGGTGGCCGAAGATATTAATCATTTAAGCATCGGGAGAAATCACTTCAACGCCTTCTAAATTCGGTATAAATATGTATTTCGTGTACATCTACCAGTTAATAACTAACGTGGGTCTTATTGGTACGAAATTGTACTGTAATTAATATTTCGATTTTTGGATGAACTTTCTAATTTATGCGTCGATATTTGATGCTTGGATTGAACTAGAGATTTTTTGAAAGTGACCTATTATTTTGGCATGAGGAGAGAATGCCTATAACAAAAATATATTTGAAATAACTTTGTTTGTAAAGGTTATTGAGTTCTGCCTCAGTAATTTGGTTACGCATGAGTGATCGCAACTGGAAAATGTCTCTTTGACCAAAGAGGCTTCTGAAAATCCTTTAACGAGCAGCAATTTTTTTTGGATTCATTTACCTATATTTTTTTCCGAGAGACATGCAGTTAGGGTACGTGAGTTTTGCGACGTCACCTAGCAAAGTAAAGGCAAGCGGAGCAAATTAAGTATATTGTTCTAAAAACGCCCGCTATGGGGCTTCAACCATGGCTCATGGTGATCGCTGATGGTTGGATTGCAGAATTATGTTTTTTTCTTGATCCATCATTTATGTTAGGCATGAACGGAAAATATACTGTGTTTTGTTCAGTATATATAAAGATTGTTTAATCAAAATTTAAAAAATATTGATTAAACAATGTTCTAATATTAGTATAGATATGTATACTAGTGCAAGAGGATTGTTTTGTATGCTTGAACGCGCTTATCTCCGAAACTACTGGTCCGATTTAAAAAGATATGTCTGTGTTAGATAGCCCATTTATCGAAGACCAATAAGCGCGGAGCACTAATGAAGAATGTTTCAAAATCAGAATTAGCCCAAAGTTACTATGACACGCGGACGAAGTCGCGGGTATAAGCTAGTATTATTATATAGGTGTCCTTTTTTTCGGTTGTCTATTCTTTAATTAATTAATAGCTCTAACGAGTGTGAATTTTATGTGTGGCAACAGCACAAAAAAAAACAATGGAATTCACGTATTTTATTATAACAAAAAGTTTAAAACTCGGTTCGATGTAGATAAGACCAATTAATGTAATGTTTTTGTTAAAATACGTAGAAGTTTTTTTTCTGCTATTAATTTCCGAATAGGTAAATGACTCCTATCCACTTGAGGTTAGTAGTTAAAATACAAGGACTTGTAGTGCCGGTACGGTAGAGTCGATATGTTTATGTCACCTAAAAATAAAACGAATCCTAAGTTGATCAACTTTTGTGCCACTCATATTGTTAAATTTAGTTGCCAGTTTCAGTGATCGCGTAAAATTATTATTATTGGTTTGGGTTTAGGTTATTTTTTTTAATAACCCGAATCCTAGTCCTATTTTATCAACTAATTAGAAAGTGACATATACATCACTTCCCCCCCCCCCCACAGTGAATTCTGGCGACTTTACTAAGGAGGAGCACAACATTAATCAATAATGTTATTTGGCTGTTGAATTTGGTAAGGTCCTTAGTCTAGTAGCTCAAAGAGCGTACTTAAACAAAAATATTTATAATAATTTGTGTTTCCACAGACATTTCTTCCGTACCTGCCTTTTTAATTTATTGACCGTAAGTGGGTGTTTTATATTACATTATAGAGAACAATTGATTTCTTATTTAAAAAAAAAAATCTTAACTTTTCACTGTATTAGTTAGTAGATATCATATGCAGTTGTATAGTGCAACTTGTACGACCGAACAATAATTTAATTGGCTTTAAGCAGTAATAGGTTTTGTAGGTTTGCACAGTGGTTCGACATCAGTTAAGCAACTTCGAAGCGTTAGAAAATCGCCATTAAGTTTGAATCGGTCTCACCTACATTTCGATTGAATTAATGCAGTTAATAACATATAAAATAATAATAGAACATAACACAGACTATAAAAAATGATTTTATAGGTAAAGTTTTAAATTGAGGTTTTGTACCTGTTCTTATATTTAATACTAGCTTCCCACGCGCAGTTTCACCGGTATAACTTCCATTCCCGTGGGAACTTCGTAATTAAATATAGACTATGTCATCCGGGGATAATGTAGCTTTCCAACGGTGAAATAATTTTTCCAATCGGTCCAGTAGTTTCGTAGCCTATTCAATACAACAAACAATCAAATCTTTCCACTTTATAATATTATCTAGTATAAAAGTATAGACAAGATTCCCGCGCGCGGTTTCTACTGCGTAGCTCCCATTCAGAAGTGCTTAATTAAATATAGCCAATGTTACTCCTGGATAATGTTGAGCTTTCTAATGGTGAAGGAATTTTGAGATGAATTTTTGTGTATGTATTAGTTCTAGAGGTAGGTATAGATTTTATAGTTTACTAGAATTGAATACAATGCAAATAAACAAACAAATCTTTCCTCTATATTATACTTTATTTATTATATTTTATACTACTATTGTTTGTATTTTTTATAGTTATTTGTATCACTCTTTGTTTTCCTTCGAAAATAAATAAATTAAAATAATATGCTTACGTAGACATTGTCTGTATTTCCGCACACATATCTTCTATTCCTCTAAAGGCTTCTAGACTTGTAGGTGACAATGTACAAATAGTATTTGTATAAACACGTTTTAATCATTAAAATGTTTACGACTTAATAAAACTTATGTTACACACATAATAGTAATTATCACAGACGAGCGTTAAGCAATAAGATGTCATATCGGGTACTAATTATAATTTTTTCTTTGTCTACGTTATTATAAAGTTAATACGAGTAAATATTTAGTATTTTTTTATGTTACTGTAAAAGCTCGCACTACGGTAAATCCTATTAGTAAGTAACAATACTATTAATATGTCTGTGTTAAACAGATATAGTGTGACGTATAGTGATTGATTACATTACTAAAGAAATGTCTGTGAAATAATTAATACATTTTTTTTTCATAAAAAATATGAAAGATTTTATTGAAATAAAAAAATATGATAGATACCCTTCATGTTTCTTCTGAAGTCGCCCGAATAATAATCGTATGTGATCGAAGTGTGAGGGGGCATACTGCGTGCTTGTATAATTAAAAATTGTATGTTTATTGTAAACATTTAAATAAAATTGTATGTTAAGTCGCAAAAAAAATTAAATATTATATTTTCTTTTCACTTTTTAATAATCATAGTAAAAGTAAAAACAAAAACGTAGTTCCTTTTTACAAAAATTGCGCGCCAATGGAGTATGTTATTTAGCACACTTATAGTGTAAATAGAAAAGGGGTGCAGAATGCTATAATTTCTTTTTATTACTGTTGCATTTCTACCACTCGTCGCCACTAGCTATTACAATCTCACAAAAAACTTTACTAACATTAATCACTACATCTGATAATAATCTACTAGTAAAATACTGGCGTATATTTTGAAAGTAAATAAAAGTTTAAATATCCAATAAAGATCCGCATGTTACAATAACGAGTTTGAACTCTTTCCTTGCGTAATCCACTATCCGACGCGGAACCACCGTTATTAAGACGATCACACAAACATTCTACTTAGCATTAATCGTTTGATAATCGTTATTTATAAATATGGCCTACGCTATTAGAAACTTTGAGAAATATTCATGATACAAATGATGACAGCTGTTATAACGTAAACTGGTGATTACATCTTCATGATTGGGCAGGATTGCTTATGCGTACCCAGCCCCCGCCAACGGCGAATCGAAGGTATGTCCGGGGTGTTTTTATGGTGTAGGGTCCTCTCCTCGTGGTATGAGTTTAGCATACCACGCTATGGAGAGGGCTAGTTCCACATAAACCTCCGCCAGCGCGTGAATACGCTGCAGCGGCCGTGGGAATGCGATAATGCATATACATATAAAAGGACAAAAAAAAAGATAGCAGTATTTCAAATTTGTTTGGAAGCTCCATTGCTACATAAATAACTAGTGTGTTTACTAGAAATATTGGTAGCCGGTACATTTATTATTAATTACATTTATTGTTATTTATTAACTCAATGTCTTGAAACCGCATCGAATTTAAGCAGAAAAGGGTAGCAAATTTTAACTAAAACATAAAATACCAGCTCCATGCATTAAAGTTCAATTCTAGAGACTTGCATGTTACCAGCTCCATGCACTGCAATTCAATTCTAGAGACTTCCATGTTACCAGCTCCATGCACAACAATACAATTTTAGAGACATCCATGTTACCAACTCCATGCACTGCTATTCCATTGGAGAGATTTCCAACTTCAGGCACTACTTCGTCAGGACTATTTTATTAAAATGAACACTAATAAGTTAAACTTACTATGCAATATTCACTTACAAAAGCTTTTATATTGCGTCAATATGTAAAATGATTTCACAGTAATACCATTTTAAAAGAACAATCAGTTTAGTAATGCTTGAAAGTATTAACGCAACATTACATTCATTTAGGTACTTAATTTTTAACCAATAACCACAAAAAGTTGCCGGCCTTGAGAAGGAAGATTTTTCCTTTCTTTTTAATATAAGAACAAGTATCACTTAAAATGAATGTTACTAGAGGTACCTTGCTTTACTTTTAATTTTCAGCTTTAGAATATAAAGATAGCCCTTAAGAATATAAAGATAAGCCTTTCTATTTATTGATTTATATATTTGGTATTTAGTTTGTACATTAATTGGAAATAAATAAAATAAAAGATAAAGTGACAATGTCAAAGATAGAGAAGGGAATGTTGTGATCGAATCAGAAATGAAGAGATCCGCAGGACAACGAAGGTCACTGCGACAGCTCAACGGATTAGCAAGCTGAAGTGGCAATGGGCTGGACACATAGCTCGAAGAACTGACGGCCGACGGAGCAAAAAGGTTCTCGAGTAGAGACCACGAACTAGCAAGCGCAGCGTAGGACGACCGCCTGCACGATGGACCGACGACCTCATAAAGGTCGCGGGGAGTCGGTGGATGCAGGCCGCTAGCGATCGTTCCCGCTGGAAATCGATGGGGGAGACCTATGTTCAGCAGTGGACTACATCAGGCTGATGATGATGAAATTGGCTTAGTATCATTAACATAATCCTAATAAAGTTTTAACTAGATGATGAATGTTTGATTGCGCCGGTGGTTCAGTGTTTACGGTAGTTGCTTCTGACGTGTACTGGGTCCTTCGATTCCCATCGGATACAATTATATGTCTGAATCACAGCTAGTTATTCTGGGTGTGCTTTATTCCCATTAATTGAGTGTTTGTATAGTCCTCCGCAATTACACTAACGCGGGCTATTTTTTAAAACAAATAAATAATATAGGTATCAAACATCAAATGATTGCCGACTTAAGTCTATAATGTGTAATTTTGTATTATTGCCGTCTATATTGTAGGCGGGATTGTGTGTGCCACTGCTGCAAGATTTCGGCAGAGTCTGTAACGTTGCAGCAGTGATTTTGTGACTGGTTTTTGCCTCTGTAATTGTTTTACTAACATATTTTAGTATATATTGTTACTAGCACTATAAGTCTTGTTACTTGTAATTAAATGATTATTATTAAAATTATTATAGGTATTTAATTGTCAATGTCTGAAATACGTTCTAGATTTAGCTAAACATTCACATCATACATCATCTGTAATTATTAAATATACAAAAAAGCTATTATATAACAATTTAAGCGTCCTTTCTCATAATTACGTCACAATATTATAATATGTAGGTATATTAGCCACCCACTTCCTACCTGTCAAAAGGTACAAGAGAAATCACTAACAAGGATTGCGGTTCAAATCAGGTTTCTATTCGTAATTTAATCCGTTTAGAATGAATTAATTACGTGAAGCTAAAAATATAGTACTTATCTTAACTAATATTATAAAGAGAAACGATTTGATTGTTTGTTTGCATTGAATAAGCTCCGAAGCTACTGGTACAATTTGAAAAAAACTGCCACCATTATAAAGTTACGCTATCTAAGAATAACATATTACCTATTATGCTATATTTAATTATGAAGCTCTTACGGGAATGGAAGCTTTTTTTTTCTCATAAAAATGATTACTAGCAGTTTTTTGCAGTCTACTAGTATTCTTGTTAACCCCTCGTGCTAAGCTAAACTGCTTGTGTTACGAGTGGATTCACGTCGGTAGTGCAATGGGTGGGGTTCGAACCGGCGACCTCAAGTACACAAGTCCGACGTCCTAGCCATTGGGCTACGGCCGCTTCATACGGAAGCTACGAGGGCGAAACCACGCGCGGTCGCGTCTAGTTCAAAATACAGTTAGTGAGGATAAAAGCCATAAGAATAATTCTAGGGCATAGAGGCATTTAGAGCGACACTTGCACAAAACCCCCTAAATAAAATACTAAAAGTCATAATCCCTCAATCTAATCGCCAGCGACCGCCCTGAGCCGAGGTCCAAGCCCCATAGGGGGCACCCTCTTGCGCAGGTTGCTAAGTTTGTAGTTTTTTAAACCATTCATTAAGGCTGGAGCTCTGCTCGCCATTATGCCCGGTGCAGTAGCAAAAGCCTCGAGACAAACTTAGTATCTATGTCCGTCCGAAAAAAAAAACTCGGAGTCATAAGGTCGGATGTTCGAGTATACATCAGAAACATTTGTCGTAGGTCCATGCCAGTTTACGGTAAAAACTGGCACAAATGCTTCTGAAGATAATAGTAGGTACATCCGTCATTATGCCCCTGAGGTCTAGAATTATAACAATATAATAGTTATGGAAATATACTCAAAGCTATATAATTACTTGTGAATATAGCATACTCGAATCTTAAGACCTCCCCGATTGCTATTTCAAGTGTTATTTCAAACTACATGTCATGTTTATTTTTAGGGTTCCGTACAAAAAGGATACAAACCGGACCCTATTATTAAGACTCTACTATCTGTCTTTCATCAGACTATATCTTATGGCCCGTGATAGCTAGATAGTTGAAACATTCACAGATAATGTATTTCTGTTGTAAATACAGAAAAATATAAATATTTACCCATTAGAACAAACAGTTTTTTTTTCGTTTTTTTATTGATTCTGTATTTCAAAATCTTATAGTCATATAGGTATAAAGCTGAAGAATTAATTTCTTTGTTTCCTTGAACATGCTATTCTCAGGAACTACAGCTCGGTTTAGAAAAAATCATTCTGCGTTAGATAGTCATTTTTTATTACGCCGGTGAAACCGCGTGCGAGAAGGTATTCTTTAAATAAAATTCTGTCTAATGTTGAATATGGTATGGAACTCTTCGTGCACGCACTTCACACGACTTGCACTTAGCTAGTATTTTTTAAAGAAGTCTGTGATGAACTTTCATTTTACAATAGCCCAATCATTCAAACACAAGCAATAACAATTATCAAAATAAAAACTTCGTATATCAAAGGAACCTGAATGCTAGAATTAACTCGGAGTTCAGCAAAAAAACTATCAATCGCTTTATTAATTTGTTAACGGTTATCTACTAGCTTGAGAAACTATAAACGAAACCAACCATCAATTTTTAAGTAGATAATTATTTTTTATTATTCGTATTTCCATAATCACATCTATTGACGACCTTAAGGCAGTTCTCAAGTCTGCCGTTAGTTGTGCCGATTTTATGATGGTGCTTATGACTTTATAATAATCCATAGTGTCTTGAGAGTTTTTTTTATATTAAAGAGCAGGCAAATGACTGACACCTGATGATATATAGCATAGGGGTTACAATAAAAAAAAATGTAGAATCTTTCACATAATTGTTTTTAGATTGGCAATATTTTCAGTGTCTTTTGATTGGACTATGGTAGTCATTGATTCTGATTGGCCATTAGATGTCTATAAATATTTTTTTTATTGTTTATATGGTATGCATCGATCGGTAGTTAAGAACTTAAACTTAGCTAAGTATTATAGGTAACCGGTTCTATTTTAGATATGGGCATAGTTCCACTTTTACATTATAATTGGTTTGCTAGAGAAGATTTCGATAAGTGTTATTTTATAGTTTCTAAATCTAGGATTGATAAGTAAACGCTATAAAATATTTAAGAGCCTATATGTTAATTTATATATTAAACTTAACTATTGCAAATAAGTCAGTTTATGTTCATGCATGTTTTGTAAAAATGAAAAAGAAAACTTTTATTGATAATATATACGAATCGATTATAGGTACCGATTATACTTGTAGTAGTATTCTTTATTGTACACACAGAAAAACAAGTAACAATACATTTGTCATCTTAAAAATCTCATACTTAAGGTACAGAAACTACTGTAATAATCTACTTAAGAAACTTAAAAAGCAGTACGAACGAGATCAACTACTATTATCTAAAAATAATTCAAAAAAACTATGGACTACCATTAAAGAAATAATTAATAGCAATAATCAAAAACAATTGCCATTGCAATTACTGGCGGCTGAAAATAACCCTAAAGATGCAGTCAATAAAATTAATAAATATTTTACAAACGTTGGAAAAAAACTATCAGACATGATACCCTCTCATTTACCTAATTTTAAAAATGTTAATTATCCTTCACCTTTAAAATCGTTCGTCCTCCTACCGACCGATAATGAAGAAGTTGAAAGAAGTATCAAAGCATTAAAAAGTGACTGTTCACCTGGATGGGACCAGATCAATGCTAATGTTTTGAAGCACACCTCTAAATCAATAGCACCTGTTCTTACCAATTTAATTAACCGATGTTTTGATGCTGGGGTATTCCCAGATGCTCTGAAAATAGCTGTAGTGCACCCGATTCATAAGGCGGGAGACAGGGGCAGTGTCAATAACTATAGACCAATAGCAATTCTAACAACATTATCTAAACTGTTTGAGCGATTAATCAATAATAGATTAACCAAATATTTAGAAGACGGGAACATACTCTCGGACTCACAATACGGTTTTAGATCAGGTCGTTTCAACCAACAGCGCAGTGCTTGACCTTGTCAACTATTTGGTTAACAAAATCGATAACAAAAACAAATGCTTAACAATTTTCCTCGACCTGGCAAAGGCATTTGACACTGTCTCTGTACCCCGGCTTGTGCAAACGCTAGAAAATCATGGCATCAGGGGTACCCCACTGAAATTACTTGCGGATTATTTAAAAAATAGAAGCCAGTACGTAAAAATTGCAGATCATATTAGTGACAAAGCATCAATAGAATTTGGAGTGCCTCAAGGCAGCGTATTGGGGCCTACGTTGTTTCTCTGCTACATCAATGAACTCTGCTCCCTAAAAATTAAAAACTGTCGTATTTCCGCGTATGCAGACGATACTGCCCTTACATTCTTCTCAGACTCATATAACGAATTGTTTGAGCTGGCACAGGAAGGTTTTAACACAGTATGTCACTGGCTTTCATCAAATTCTCTCACTATAAACGAAGATAAAACTAAATATATTATTTTCTCTATTCATAACCGTACGGACGTAAATAACCTAACTTCAAACATAATTGCGCATAAATGTAACTTTCCTCTAACCCCCAACTGCAACTGTTCTGTCATAAAACCAATTAAATGCATAAAGTATCTTGGAATTGAAATAGATGCCAACTTAACATTTGAAAACCATAAACAGTCTCTATCACAGCGAATTCGTAAACTTACTTACATTTTTAGGGAGCTTCGTGGTGTAGCAGAGAAACAAACCATACGGTTGGTATACGAGGCTTTGGTACAGTCAGTTCTAAGTTATTGCATCACTACATGGGGTGGCGCTTCCAAAGCAAAACTGATAGCACTAGAAAGAGCTCAAAGA
This sequence comes from Nycteola revayana, assembly GCA_947037095.2. NCBI lineage: Eukaryota > Metazoa > Arthropoda > Insecta > Lepidoptera > Nolidae > Nycteola > Nycteola revayana. The sequence goes on along the minus strand of OX344857.2, from coordinate 10,891,407 downwards.
TTTATTTTAAAAGTAAGCTTTTCTAAGCCTCGTTTATACCCTACCTCTAAACTATACGAAGAATCGCAAGTGCTCTCAGTACGACAGCTCTACATATTACTTACCGTTCTACTTAAACTTCCTAACATATCGGGGGTAAGAAAACAACGCATAGCCACCACAAGAAGAAACTATGCTTTATGTGAGTCCATCCATGTAAATACCCATTTTGCACAAAGATTTTTCCCTTACAGAGGAAATATGCTATTTAATAAACTAAATAAGACAATTTCTATAGCTAATTGCAATAAAAATGAATGTAAAGATAAAGTAAAAAAATGGCTATTACGATTAAATTATTACGAAACTGAAAAAATAATAGAAGTGGTAAGGTAGTTTTATGTTTGTATACCATATATATATATATATATAAAAATAGCATGCATAGCACGTATATTGAAACATCCACACACACACACACACACACACACACCACATACACCACACACACACATTTAACATGTACCTACGTGCTGACCTATAATTAGCATAAAATATTATGTGATGGGGGGCCTGGAGTTCTATAGTACAGGCCTAGGCTTAGTTTAGACTCCAGATCTCCCACAAATTACATTTACGTAACTGTCAACTTGTATATTTAACTTTAAGATTGTCCTCGTACATAATGTGTAATTTGTGGAGATGAATAAAACATTTATTATTATTTTTGACAAAGAAACAACATGTACAAAGGCGAGCTTAATTCAATTATGAATTAAGTATATATAGGTATTAAAATACAATGATATGGTAATGTTAACAATTTTTTAATTCATACATATAAGTTTACATTAAACGATTTTATTTTGTTAAGCACCGCAATGCTTTTGTATGATAAGGGAAATTAATATAGGTATTGCTTAAACCACAAAATCATTAAAAAGCTCTCGTTTAATAACAAAACCATCGGTGACCTATTCTTATTTTTATGTTGTCTGGGGGGAAAAGCATTTATGCCCCTCCGCCGAACTGGCGGATGGAACTACGAGCTGGCGAAGTCCCACATACCCATGTGGGACTCGCCCTCTCCATAGCGATAGTATGCTAGTCTTGTGCATAGTAGGTACTTGGCAAACTGAGATCGCTCAGTTTAGGTCACCGCTCCTAAACGAACTAGTTCGTTCTTCTAGTTTGTCAGTTCCCAGCTTGAATCAGACCGATCAGTGACCGATCACATTAGTCGCTCGTTTTAATACTGCTCCTGCTGAATGCGTATTGCGACAATATTTATGGAATATCACCTCTGAATTCATAAATAGTCATAATATGTACATAATTATTGTAAGGGTGCAATAAAAGTAATCCTTTATATTTTTCGCTATTTTATATATTTTTTTCGTATGCGAAAAGAAACGCGCTTGAACAGTGAGCGAGCGAACGTCAACCTCGTTCATTCGGCACGAACTAACGAACTTCGGAGCGAGAAATGAGGGAACTTCATCTGCCGGAACGCTCTTACGACCTAGTTCATTCACGAACTACACTAGACTAATGCTAATCATACCACGAGAAGAGGACCCTACACCACTAAAACCCTCGGACACTCCTCCGTCCGCCGTTGGTGAGAGCCGGGTACGCTAAGCAATCTGACCCAAAGTTATTATAGCTTATCAACATCCATTCGTTTACAAGAACGGTTGATGGTAAGCCAGGTGGATATTGGCCATCATCGGTGACCCTACCAAACCGAGTGAACCAATCGCTTGCGACTTACAAATTGGAAGCTAACGCCATCTTTTGCCGCAAGCGGTAAACTTAGGTACTAATAATATTCAACATACATATTTTCAAATATCGAAGTGGTCGTGAACAGTCATTATTATCATTACTTAACCATTAATGCCGAAGAATATTTAAAACAATATGTTTTATTTAAGTTTAGTTTTTTGTTTGTATATTCTATATAGATAAGTTAGTTTTGATTAGCTAATTTAAATTTTATGTTAGCTACTTTAATATTACTGTTGAATATTATTTGTATTTAAGTATCTGGGTGCAATTAGGTTCAATTTATTGAAACTTTTTGACATGTAGACGTTTACGTAAAAATTTTATATTTTCTCTCGGAGTAATTCGGGCTTTAGTTACGAGCACTTCATTGAAATACAGTGAATATAGATAATATAATCCATATAAAATATTCTGAATTATGAATTCCCGTGATCTGTCGATGTTACCTTTCTCACGCTTCAGAATTAAAATGCATGATATATACACGAATATGGTAAATTACCGATTGAGACCGTTCCGAAGGTCGGGCCGGGTCACATTTAAATTAATTATCTATATCCAAAACCGGTGTGTTTACCCAATTTTCGCTTAGAGAAATTTATGTATCGTCTTTGGACCGCGGTGTCGATATGGTAACGGGCAAAATAACATATTAATTAAGGGTTTGTGTCAACTGAGAACTTCTTTTTTATGTACCTATAAGGTCAATTAATTGTATTATGTAGGTACCTTACCTTAACCTTTGTTGCTTTTTTGTTGTTTTGATTTTAATGTTATTTTGTCAACTTAAATTTAACCACTTACCTTACCTTTCTGTGGTGAAATAGCACAATAATATTTTTGTTATTTCACCACAGAAAGGGAATTTATAAAATGTGCTTTTTCAACTTATATATATATTATATATATATAAGTTGTTATAATAAGATGTTTTGATTATGTGAGTACCTTACGGGTTAGACTTCCACTTTAACAAAGTCGGTTGCCTGCTTTTTGTGGTGAAATAGCAAAAATATTGTGGTAAAACTTAAGTAAAAAAAAAAAACATTTTATAAATAAACTAAAATTACGGGAAGCGCGCTAGACTAATCATTTACTGAGCTGAGCATCATTTATCTAAGCTCCATAGGTACCCATGGAGCTTAGGTAAATTATGCTATTTCATGACAAAAAATGCAGAGACCCGACCTTATGAAAGTGTAAGTCTAAATCGTAAGGTACCCACATAATCAAAACATCTTATACATTCAATTCGGCGCAGAAGGCAGAAGAGTATGCACCGGATACACATAACGACTAAGTTGATAACGACCTTTAACATAATCTCCTTTCACTCGGTCGAAATATAAACACATTTTTGTAATTATCTTCTAATAAATCTAATGACCTCTGTGACCCTTCTTCAGTAAGACGGCGTTTTTGAAAGCAGTATATTTAATGCGTAGAAATAGTTCCAAGATAATTAGCGTACGTAATGAATTAAGGCGGTTCTGGAGTTAATCAATATGAAAATGTTACGTTGATTAAGTGATTGATTGATGTAGTTAAGAAAGTTGTTAACTGCAATACAGTACCTACATATTTTACTTCCGAAATATCTTTTAATAAGTATTGCGATTAAGGTAGGTATATAAAAGAAAATATAATTGAGATTAAATGAAAGGGCCGAGCCCTTTCAAAACTTTTTTTTAATTTTCTCAAATTGTCACCCGAGAAAGAACCTTATTTAAAAAAAATACACATCTGTGTTTAGTTAAAAGGATATCACCATCCTACCAAATATCTGAACCTGAATTGGTCTTTAAGTATACCTAAGACATAGTACTGCGGTCACCAACCCGCTTGTTAAGCGTGGTTTAGGGCCTACCCTCGAGAAGGTTTTGCTATAGTCAAACCCTCAGCAAAACCCTCCTCGAGAGTAGGCCCATGTTCAGATGTGAAAATTATGGCAGACAATGATGATGATGGTTTGGCACGCCAGAATTACGGCTCACACATAGTGTTTTTCGTTGATATTGATAAAATTACTAGTATATGATTAATCGAAACGTGCTTCTCGAATATTATTGACCTGCCCATCCGGATCTGGTTTAAGAGAAAATTTCCATATGATTTTTTTAATGCTAATCACTTTCTTTGAGCGTAGAACTATTCTCATAAAATTAATTTAACTGAATAATTTTACGTTTATATTAAGTATTTTATAAAAATGAAAGTGGTGTAGGTATACGAGATTAGTGGAAAACCTTATAATCAAGTAGGTCGAATATGTTTACTTGAGTATAATCCTTCTTAGTTCTTCCAACATAGGTAGGTTTGCCAACCACAATAAAATAAAAAACTAGGACTTGAAGTTGGAATGCTCAGGCAGGACAGTTCGTATTGAAAACAAGACGCAGTGATAGAGTAGCACAATTTCAATAAGTATGTAGAAAAAGTAGGCTTAGCAAATTAATTTTAAGTAATAATAATACAGGGGCGCGAATTTTTTAAATACCTGACCTTATCAGGGAGCTTAAGAAACTAAAACTATACAGGACTTTCCAGGATATTAATAAAACACACGTCCTGGGAAAACAGAACGGTTGCCAACCCTAAATATAGGTAATGTATACGCGTTCGCGGGCGTACTCTTCTCCGGCGGGTCGGATAGAGTGGTCTCTGTGTAGTGGTGCTAGTTTCTTGTAGTCTTTTTACTGCTAGTTGGTAGATTGTTATCTCGTCGTCCGGGTCATCTAGGACGCCCCGAGGCCGTCGGTGTTTACGACGCTTTGTGGGCAAAGGCCTATAGTCAGATGCTGCGACAACCAACGGCTTTGGGTGTTGCGCCGCGGATTCGAAGAAGCGTTCCGACGCCTCTTTCATCCACTGCTTGTTGGAAGGCAATTGGAGATCAGAATGTAAGTTGCGATTACGAATGAACCTCGGTGCCTCGGTGGCACGTCGAGTGAATCTACTCTAAACAGTCGGTAAGCGGTACAGACTGCTAGACGCGGTATGAGCAAATACGGTGCTCGCGTATGTCATAATCGGTCGTATACACGTGGTGTAAATCCTAACCTTATTATCTAGTGATAATTTGCTGCGTGAATTTAGAAGACAGTGGAGCCGACTAAGCGTAAGTAAAGCGCGTGCACGAACGGTTTCTACATGCGCTCTATAGTTTAGCTTTCGGTCAAGGATTACGCCTAAGTACTTGGCTTGCCGTTCCCAAGGGATTGGTTCGCCAAACATCTTGACCGGTGAACGGGAGTTCCGTGGGTGGACACGGACTTATAACACATCCAAATTCAAAACAATTATGTGTGGTTCACAAAAATAATTGTTCAGGGTGAGAATCGAACCCTAAACACTAGGTACATCTCAGAAGCAACTACCGTAATCACTGAGCTACCGGTGCAGTTTCATTTACTTTAGCTTCGACGAATGTAATTACATGAATACTGTGAAAAATCAGAGCATCAATTTTACCCAAACTAATCAACAAAAAAACGGCTTATACATACTTTAGTGCATTGTTCGACAGTGCTCCATCTTATTTTTTACCGAAAGTTGCGACTCAAGAAATATAAAGTGTACTTCTTTACACTTCTAGACACACATAATGGCTATGCTCAAAAGCGTAATACATTAATCGTAAGCATTTGAGCCTGGTCGACATAACTGATATAAGTTGGGATTGCAATTACTAAAAAAAACAATCGAATTATAAAATAAAGAAATAATCATCAACAATAGCTTATAACAAATGCAAATGAAACACGATAACATTTTATCGATGATAATGAACGTGTAGGTTCATCGGTAACCAAACATTTCCTATCGGTTGTAAAGTATGTATCAATCTAATAATAATATATGCAAATGATTCGGAAGTTTATTTTCAACAATATAACTAACAAATGTCCATCATATAATCATTCATCAGTGTCTTTGGTCAAGAAACATAGAGAGTTAAACATTACAGAGAGGTCTTATTAAAGTTCTTCTAGTCGAACTTTAATAAGACCTCTCGTCTTATTAAAGTTCGATTAAAATGTATTCATTATTGTAAGGTTGTTATAACGGATTTCCTATACAATACTGTTTTATTAATAATTGTAAAATAAAATTTATTAAAAAAAAGGATTCCTCTGAGTTTCTTGCCAGTTCTTCTCAGAGTTGCCACGTCCAGAACTGGTGGTAGTAAAAGAATGGGACGCATCATAAGAACATGATTTAAAATATTTTAAATGTGAAAAAAAAAAAAAAAAAAAAAAAAGTCAAAGTCAAAAAATCTTTATTCATATAGACACATTTAAAATATTTTAAATCATGTTCTTATGATGCGTCCCATTCTTTTACTACCACCAGAGGAAAGATCTGATAGTTTATTTGTTTGCATTAAATATGGAACTAGTGGACCAATTTCATAAATGCTTTCACTATAAGAAAACTATTAAGAATTACTTATTTTACATACTTCGTCTCTTTTGAAATTCTTAGTGCCAACTGCAATTAATGTACAGTCAATATAAGAGTAAGGATTTCATATTGTAAAGAGCATTTTAAATTTCCATCTAGATCTCAAAAGCATAAAGACGGATGCACTTCAGAAGCATTTGGTCGTAAATGCCAGTTTACGGTAAAGGCACATACGACGAATGTGAATATGTTTCTGAGATATATGTTTATGAGAAGAGTTCACTGTTATGTGCATTTGTACAGCTAGCAGTGAACTCTTCACCCATAAAAAATTACCAGCTGTCGTAGTGACATAAACATATTTGTTTACATTATTTGGTACTGACTGACCTATCTCCTTTGTTGACTGTACCTCATATGTTGTGGTCATACTATTCAACTTTTTTCTTACTAATACATCGAAATATTTCTACATTTTTCTCAACTATTTTTTCTGTGTATTATTGTTTTGTATTGTTCTGTATGCTTCACACTCTATGTCTCAACATTGCTTTAGGCAGTTAACTCTGCATTGATATAAAGACAATTCACACCCACACACTATAATGTGTTAACAACTCTATCGATCTTATGTCCATCGTTCGGTAAGAGTTATAGGTTTATAATTTGATAAGCGCCTCTTAATTTGATAAATAGCTTTTATAGTTGATATAGGTAGGATATGTTAATTGTCCCGACAAGCGAGCTAAAGGTGTAGTTTTACTATTTTTAGTAGATATTGTAATGCTATTTCACATTATGGAATAGATCATATTTACCATTTACTAAGGCAGGAGCTCTACTCGCCTTTATGTCTGGTGAAGTAGCAAAAGGGTCGTGGCTAACAACATTTGTAAAAGAAAAGCACCAGGTAGATGATTACATAACGATATGATTATGACTTCGATAATGTCTTCATTCCTGTAGTATTTTCTATGTTATTGTATTAGGTATTTAAGCCATATTAACTTAATAAATTTACATTTTAATATATATTTTGCTTGCATAGTACCTAACGCTTAGTAACGAAGACATTTTTATCAGTCATAATAATATCGTTTCGTGATTAGCCTCCAGATCGCGTTTTATCCGATGAAGTAGCAAAGGGCTCGTTAATTACAAATATTTGCTTAAAAAAATTATAAGTTGTATCAATAAGTACTAAGTCTTAGATAAAACCGACCATTTTTTTATTTATTATCTAATATATAGATTCAAACAAAAGAAGTTGCAGCTATATGATTTCTCTTAACGCGCTACCTTTAAGCCTCCGCTCAATTTTGTAATGTGTATTAGAAAATTGTGCGGAGTAGACACTGTACCGATGGTATGCGATCCCGATATCCTTCTTATTCCTTGCAGTGTTATTTTTACATAGTTTACTATGACGGCGGTATCTAGTTGAGCGTTTTACTAAGCTTAGTAAATCTACCTCATGACTGGGCAGTTGTTCTACTGATAACTAGTGATAAATAATTCAACAGATTTAAATGGTGGTCATTATCATTTTTTATCTATAAACTCGAAATTGACACAAGCGAAGCGGTAAACGAACAGCTCTTGAGTTCTTCTGAATATGCGTAGGTATACTTTGAGATGTTACTAAAAAGGATTTTACATATCTCTCTGGTATCAAATTAAATTATGGAATAATTCAATAAATGAAAGTGGTTATGCAGATTGATTGCTAGCGAAGTAAAATTTGTTCTAACCTGGCACAGATGGGTAAAAGTAGATTTTTAGCGAAAATTGTAATTTTGGTGTCGTGCAACAGGTTTTATTTAATTCATATGAACATGAATAATTAATATTTTGATACTTTAATTTCCAAATCGTTTAATATTCAGTGATGATTTTCACTCTCATGTATTTTATAAACAACTAACTTTCTTATTAGACACGGCTATAAAATTTCGTTTGTAATTTAAATATGTTTTTTTATTAGTGAAGGTCACATATTTATAGTAGTTTAAACTGGTATACGATATTCTAATTTACATTTTAACGTTTCATTTCTATTCTTTGCAGATAATGAAGAAAGTTTTTGCGCGAGTAATGGGCGAAGAAATTAACTCTATTGAAAACAGCGCCATCTGGCGAAGAAAGGCAACATGACATTCACAGCTTCTTTTTCAATGGGTTTATCAAAATTTCAAAAGATGGCGCGAGTTCTGGTGTTGTTAATGGCGACAACGGCTGTCGGAGCTTCCAGTTCCGTTGGGGAGGTGGCGCTAGCGAATATTACTAGGTCGTCTAATGGAGACCTATTCTATTTAGAAGGCAAGTATTCTTACAAGAAAATACTTTAATAGGTATTAATAATGCCACTGAATGCATTAATAGAAATGTTATTGTCGAAGTTGACAAAAGTCAACCCGAATTTTAATTCAATTTGTTTTTTTCTGCAATACATACCTACTTATAAGGTAGGTAATTGGTGAAATTTCATATGAAAATGATGTCATCTGCCTGGAGCAGAAGAAAAGAGTTTATTTAATTTTTAAAGTGATTAGTTTAATTTAAAAAAAAAACGTATTATAACTAGCATAGCTATAAGTCATTCTAGTTCCCCTATAATTGGCAGTTCGAGGAGAACTCCAGGAGGTCTCAGAATGTAACTTTCTCCTAATATCATCGCTAAGGAGAGGGGCATTGAACCCTGGCGATGGGGATGCCTAATAAATTTCTTCCCGGCAAGGAATGGTTATTAAGTACCTATTTGATCCAGGGTGAACATTTATCCTCTATATTCAATATATCTAAGTACCTTATCAATAGTAAAAGGGTTTTCTTACCCACTACTTTTATATGTCGGTTTTTTTTAGAAAGATATCGTCGTCGGTGACCGCGTAATAATGTTATGACAGTGGCTAAATAAGTATAATTTCGTCCAACCAGATTTCTTTTTTACTTATATAGTGAAGGGCTAAATATTAAATAGATACATTGACCTTCAATCTTATTAAATAGTGTCACTTGTGCGGAGTTACGCGGTATCACAGCATCTCCGACGATATTACAAGCGAAAATTAATTTCTGTTTTAATTCTGATAGATTCCGATTGCGGCCTCACCCGCTGTATGGAGGTCTCCCACGGCACTGCGCTGTCGGCTATGGGTGCTGACAGCGGCTGTCACTGTCAATGTCGCCGCGACACTCCAGCCTTCAGAGAGGACCAACGCGTCTGTGTCAACCATGTTGGTGGTACGTATGGTTCTTACTTTACTTTAGTTGCGCACCGCGGTTTTAAGTGCGTTGGACTGCTACTCTGCACCAGTGGGTCGTAGGATGATGTATTGCCTTTATGTTAGTTTATAAACTATCCCCCTGCAAAATTTCAGTGAAATCTGGTCAATAGATTTTACGTGATAGAGCAACAAATATCCATCAAACCATCCATCCACACGTACTTACAAACTTACAAGTTTATAATATCAGTTGGTAAGGTTTACACCCTGTAAGCAGATGATACTATTACACCATGACGTAGCTTTAGTGCAATATAATTAGTTGACTACGATGTTTAACCAATCACATTGCAGAAAAGTTATTTGTGTGATGTGCATAGCTTTGCATAGCTAATGAATCTCCTTCTCAAAGCAGATTAGCCATGTGCGCATATTATAGCACAGGTATCTGTGCAAACTCTTTTTTCCTATACTCCCAAATCCGCAGAGATGGTTTCACCGACACGACCGGTAAGCGATCTAGCGCTTAACATGCTCTCCGAGGCACGAGCTAAACACCAACAACTTCCAGACTGGCCGGTACTTAGATTTATCTAAATAGAAAAAATCTAGTCACACAATGTTTTGAGATCTACTGTAGCCGTACAAACTACAAGAAGTAGAACAGCGTCATCTATCACGTAGCATCTCAACTAACCTGTATCGCGTTATATAAGCTCGCAAGCCAATTCGAAAATATACAAGTTCTGAACGGTAACAAAAGGCTGCCGGGCTTACCTTGCCAGGCAAAGAAAATTCTACAGATCGTAGCCGGGATCTCGCTAATTATTGTCGATCATAACGCTAAACCAATGAAACAGTAAAATTATCATTAGATGACTAGATATTTGCCTAATGTCTTGGTCTAAGTGTTTAAGATCAAGCCCAAGGTCAGCAATACAATGCCAGGAAACATTAATATACATTAGCTACAAATTTTCATACTTAATTATTGACTATTAACCTTTCAATAATTTGGCGTCCCATTATTGATGGGCACTAAAGGTTGTAGGAGATAATCTATCGATCATTTGAACTAATTTTGAAGATTCTTTTACCAATAAAAGGGATTTACGCGAGTGAAACCGCGCCAGACAGCTAGTTATAAAACTTAACTGTTAATTTGTTTGCATATTGCCAAATTATCGACATTTTAAATTAAAAATGATCGAATGCTGAATAAAAACGTTATTTTTAAATATACAACATGTGTCTTCTTTCTTCCTTCCTTATATTTTTGGTCTTATCTTATATTTTTCTTTTTTTTTCAGAATGTCTTATGGCCAGCTTTGGAAGAGGCGCCACTAGGCCTCAAATTCCATTTGTTTTTCTACCACTCAAGGGACAAATCATTTATCCATCAAAAGAAATCATTTTTACTGGTAAGTAATACTTTTAATTTCACATCAAAATAATATGTTTGTAAAATAAAATAATAATAATAACAAATAAATTAAAGACGATTTAATTAAAATTAATAGTATATAAGTACAAAAAGAATTTCCGATACCGGGAATCGAACCCGAGCCTCCTGGGTGAGAGCCAGGTATCCTAGCCACTAGACCATATCGGATGATGTGTAATTAGACGAAAGTATAGTTTAGTCAATGTTTTAGTGGATGTTGATAACATCTTGCATGATTTCTATAGTTTCTTTTACAAAACGATTATTTATAATATAATAAGTACCTAAGATAAAAATAACTATAACGTAGCGATAAATCTACGTCATCATCTTACGACAATTATTCCGTCGAAAATGCGATACGAGCACCAAAATAAAAAACATTGAAGCCGGTTTAATGTTATTTTATTTTGATGTTCGTGAATTAAGGTCACTGTATAAACTTGATATTTACATTGTATTTTATTATTACAGACGTAGAAGATGCGATATGTGCTGTGACGAGTGCGCAGTACCTGTCACATTCGGGATGGGTGACCCTCAGAGATCTTATTGACAATGACGTACCTTTTGGACTGTATAGAGATGAGGGGAGTACGTTTTTGCAGGTAATTCAGAAGAATAATATTTTTTATTTTTCTCTGGTGTTCTTTCAACTTTGATAAACATAAATTTGACGATGAGTAGAAATGAGGAATGGACAAGTAGCAACAAAGGAGGTAGGTGCGTTTATGATTATGGCCTTGAACCAGAGGAGTAGCAACCGCCGTATCAGCTGTATGAATGGGCCACAGGGCACCTCAAAGTTCAGACCTATTTGAAAAACTTTATGAAATGTTCGCTATCAAGTCTTCTACGTTTCATACGGTGTTCATCAAGAGCACGCCTACTGAGTTATAACGGACCAGCATACTACGTACTAGTACTAGCGTACTAGTAGATACCTACACTAAAAATATTATCAAAATCCGTCCTGTAGTTTTTGCGTGTATTGCATTTTCACTCTTATGATATACCTACTAGCGGCAGCGGCTTCACACGGATGCACTTTTATAGCCAATGTTACTCAGGGATAACGTAGCATTCTAATGGTGAAAGAATTATCGAAATCCGTTCAGTAGTTTTTAAGTTTACTCGAAATAAACATTGGTATAGAAGTATAGACTACCGACCCGCCCCGGCTTCCCACGGGTGCAATACTGGTGTAGGTATTATACATATACAAAACCTTCCTCTTAAATCACTAGAGTGATCTTTAAAAATACACATTAAAATCCGTTGCGTAGTTTGAAAGATCTAAGCATACATAGAGACAGACAGCGGGAAGCGACTTTGTTTTATATTAGGCAGTGAAGTAGAATTATCGAATAGGCAGGTAGCTTATCCCGCGATCCACTCATCCATAAATAACAAATAACTGATAAAAACATTGTTGACGGTACAATACTACAAAAAAAAAGACAAAAATATTAGGTGAGGACATAAAAAAGAAGATTCACGGCAATAATTACTTGCACAATATTGTATCAACTTCATTAGCCTTATTCGGCACAGGATCATAAACATTTAACAGAAAAGTAGCGACACTTGGCTCATTATAAAAGAAAGAGCCTTACCACCCAGTAGGAATCCAATAATATTGATACAAACCAATAAAACAGTCATAAACGTTATCAGAATAAGCTTATTATTTTCACATATTTATTGGAATATTTTGTAAGAACGTGCCGACGTGCGTAGGTACCATTACGAATGGCATCGGCGAATCGCTTTTGAAAAAAAAAGCTTACTTTTGAATGGGCAGTTTGCCCCCTCCTTCCCCCAAATTATATATCTGTACTAATGTATACCTAAAGCTGAAGAGTTTGTTTGTTTGTTTAAGCGCGCTAATCTGTGGAACAAATGGATTTGAACAAATCTTTCAATATTAGATAGCTTATTTATCAATAAAGGCTATTAAATTATGACGTTTCTACCAGAACGGGGTTTACGCGGATGGAGCCGCGCGCGAAGTGTAAAATATTCTTTAGTTAAATGATGACTTATTTTGACATTATTTTTACTATAACTTTTATTAACATTAAAATCTTTTATTGTGACAGCGCCATGGTGTTAGGAACCAACTTGGGTTGGATCATCTCTTTTTTGACTACGTTGGACATAAGCCTGGAGGACCACTCGCCTTAACCTTAGTGGAGAAGCAAAAGCCTTATGGATAACTTATACTTTACTTACTTTATTTGCCCGTTCGCATCTACTGTTGAACAGGGGCCTCCTCTTTGACATACCTTGGCAAGCCAGGGTCGTCGAGGGTTATTGCCATAAACACCACGCTACGGATCTACGTAGGTATACACCAGGTGGTACAAACGACTCTTCCCATTCATCTTCATCTTAAGATGGTACACCATTAATGTTTCTGATATTACGTGAGAGCAATTAAATGTTGCCTTATAAAATCTTATAGTTGCAACCAGGGCGGCGGCGGAGTGTTAAGATGTTATCATTATGACGAACAATATTAAATGGAACTGGTTCCTTGGACAATGAGTATAGAAAGTGAGTAGGTAAAACAAGCTTCCATGGCTTAACAGCAGGTTAAGCGAGCAAAATTTCAGATTTCAGCAGAGAAAAACAAAGAAGGTTTTGCGGAGTGCGATTGCGTACATTGTTTTCTAAATAAATTCAAAACAAATGACATTTACATATACATGGACTCTTTAATTTTGTATTTTCTTCTTTTTAAACTAGTGGATGCCGAGTGGTTGAAATTCGACGTTCTGTTTTTCTATAGAAAACTAGAAGTATGCGAAATTTCATACTAAGTACATGCGTATTTATATAATATGTAAATGTTTTTAACATTAACAATAAAATTGTTGTTTCTTGATATTAGCTTGCATAAAGGTAAAAACGTTTGCAATACCACCACAATGATTGACAGCTAGTTTGTACAGTCCATCATTATTCACATATTTATCAGATCAATGTAGAGCAGAAGTTGCTTTAAATGGCGACTTCACTTTATATCACCAATCGTATTATTATGATCATCAATCCTTTTGCATTTATCATTTGTTACGTCTAATACATATAACTGTATTGCATATTTCTATTATAGAATTAGATCAATCCATTAGGTGGACATTTCTGAGGGACCGGTCCGGTCAAAATCATAAAAGAAAGAAGCTCGATTTAAAAAATATCACAGGTACTTCCAAATTCAAAATGATTTTGCTTTACACTCATTTTTAAGGAGTTGTTAAAAATGACGAATGATATACATATTAATTTTAGTTAAGAAATCAAATGATATTTTTTAAATTAAAATCATCAATATATTTATTAAACGGAATTAAGTTATTAAAACGGCCCGCCCCGGCTTCGCACGGGTGGAATTTTATAGCTTATGTTACTCAGGGATAATGTAGCATTCTAATAGTGAAAGAATTATCGAAATCCGTTCAGTAGTTTTTCAGTTCATTCGAAACAATCATACAAAAATATAAAAAGACAAACTTTTCCTCTTTATAATATTAGTATAGATTTACAAAATTACATTGCCAGTGCAGCCATTATTGAATTTTAGTTTCCTGACTTTATAATCTTTACTGATAAAAAGGTTTACTACTTTCGTAGAAGTCTTAAAATCCCAAATAAAGTACAAACGCAGTTAAAAGCTGTAAAAGATCTGGGCACTAGAAATGTGTAAAGTACATAACTATTTAAACTATTAAACTAGATAACGAGTTGTGGCGACAAAAATAATAAAAATTCAACCTCTCTATTTTACTGATGTTAATCAGTTGTTGGAAAACTGACATGTGAGAATATAATATATTTTCCTAGAAAATAATATTGTATGAATGTATTAAATCGCCATCCAATTGATTTTTTTTAGAACATAAAGAACATAGGTACTAGGTACTTTTGTGCCGTATTCATATGAATACGGTCCGATATGGTAAAGTACTCTACTTTTAATTCGTCATCTTAGTTTTGCATATTCTATATTAACAAAAAATCCGCAATGCAGTGTGCATTGCGGAATTTTTATAGAGATATAGTATATAGAGAAGGAGTGCATAATGCTAATATATTTTTTAATTATTGTCGAATTTCGACTTCTGGTCCACCACTACATAATACATGAAAACCAATTACAAAAGATAAAAAAAATACATGGCATTCAACTAAACTCTTTCGTAATGTAAATAAAATTAAAATAAGACGTGAAAGGTTCTACACCAATAATTTACATGCTTAATTATTGAAAAATACACATAACCAAAAAACATGTTTGTCACATTAGCAAGATCTTTTGTAGGTAAACGAAAAAGAACTCCTTCCATTTAAATTAATTAATTGATTTTACTAACATTCAGTTGATGTTCTTGTATTTTCGAATTTGGAAAATAAGATTTTTATTTTATAAATTTATTCGAAGATTAATATAGGTAGAAATAAATAGTTTATGTTTAGATAGATTAATCGGTTTCAAATAGTAGGGAATGTAGTTCAATTGTCATACATAGGTAACAGTTAATTTATTTTGTATTTTTCCCAACCGTACACTTTATAGGTAATTTACCAAGTAATGGATTCCGAGAGACTGTAAAAAATTAAATACATTTATTATAAATTTTTGACATCTCTATATATGAACACAAGAAGTCAGAAGTAAAAAATAAAGTTACAAAATAACAACAAATAAGCACATAAAACGTTGAGTCTTTATTAAATCCAAACATTAAACTGTCCGAGGGCATAATGTACGATGTCACGAGCCAACTCCAATATCAAAATTCGTATTGGAAATCCTCTCTAAATGTATTGGCATTAACGTGTACGTTGAATTAATCCAGTTCTCTGACCGTCTTTATTGCCTCAAAAAATATCGCGATAAAAACGAAAACAAACCGATAACGATCTTTATCGCTAAACGAATATATTAATTTATCGATGAAAGCGTGGTTATTTACACGTGGTAATCAAAATTTGCTAATCCAGTTCTTTGCCATTTTCATTTGGAATCTGAGGCGGCGATGGTCCAGTTAACCATAACGCGGTACATTTTACAATTCTCGGATATACATCGGGCCGACAACGGGATACATCGTCATGGAGATATTATCTCACAGTCACAATCTCACTTATGTACGGGCGGTCTTGGCAAAACGCTACAGTTTGCTGGACCCATCAATCCGACGAGACCCGTCTGTCCCGCGCGTGTTAAAATGCAACGGACCAGATTAGTCCCAAGATAAACACCAAGGCGTCAAAGGAACGATTTGTATAATATGTCCAAATACTTCGCATTTAGATCTCTTTATAGCGATAAAATAATAAGATGGATTCGTATTTACATTTTATTTTCTGCAGGTAAACTTGAGTAGGCTCGACATCATGTTAACAAATGTACGCAAACGTTTGTTGTCGATTCATACTTTTTATAACTGTAAGCTCACATTTATCAAGTGATTTGTGACCGAAACTCTTACCCGTTGGTGACAAATGCTGCAACGAATTGCGCCTGATAACTGTTGATATAATCTGCTTAAAATTGCCGTTCCAAAGAATAAGCAAGAGTTAGGGTGCTCGGCTTAATGCAATTTTTTACGTCTTTACATAGCATTTTAAAATTTTGGAACAATTATCTGAAATTATGAATAAAATCTTTGCAATTTATATGACAGTGGCGTGGGTCGTCCGCTCTGCATGCTCGGCTGGAGGGTCGTCTTGTGGCCGTGCACGTCCTCTGCTCGGCGACAAACAGCCGCCTTGTAGCTTCTTGTGCCGCATTCCGAGTCGCAGGAGCTACTCAAAATGGCCTACTTGGTGAGTCACATAATGAGGGTTAATTCGGTGTATCTGTTTTCTCTAATGAGATCTCCAATAACAATGTATGATTTTAATTCACAGATGTTCGATCAATACCCTTTCATGCTGGAGAAATAGTTTCAACGGAACCGTCTCAAAATCAAGGACTAAGTGTTTTGGAATCTTTGGCAATTGGAGTGTGTGTGCTTCTATTGATCTTCGTGTATGCTGCTGGGATAATATTCTATATACATTACAAGCAGAGACAGAAGCGTAAGCGTAAAGATCCTGAGCAAAATCACACAAATACAATGTCAACTGACAGGTCTTCACTTGAATCTCGAATCGACATGAGTAATGTGGTAAGTGAAACTTAATTCCTTACATAAATAAAATATAATTCAATTGATAACATTATATAGCTATTATATACAGGGTTGATACGACACAGGGGCATTAAATTACGCTACGTTTACTATACGTGTTTTTTATTAATCCGATACGGAATAAAAATAAAAAGCAACCAAATTGAGTTTTTTTTTCTTTCTTACAAACTTAATAGTTTACAAATCAGAGTAAAACGTAACCACCCTTTGTAAATAAATTTCACTGACCTAGCAAAGCGGCAACGTCGCGCGCGCGCCGGTGCGGGATGTTTTGCAATGATTTGCGTCAGAGCGGCAACAACGCATCGTAGGTTATACTCACATTTATCGTTTTAAGGTGCATGACCTATGCGTAAACATAATCAGCTGTTAGGAAAGATACATCGTGTTCAAACGGCGCAAAAACTTAAAAAAATATTTGCGACTAAACTACTGCTCCTATTTAATTGAGTTTTGGTACAGAGCTTGGAAATGGTACCTAGTATAGGCAGTTTAAAGTAAAGCCCCTCTGTCGTATCAACCCTGTATATAAATCTTATAGCATTGATTTATAATATATAAAGTATTTTATTCACGTTAATTATTAATTTAATGTTTATTATTGTTTTAGATGTTGAAGACAAATCCGTTGCTCAAACTGAACGGTATGGGTGGCGACTTTTTACATGATGGAGGTTTTTCTGATGTTAATGAGCACATAGAAGATAATCTAGATACATCACCTAGTAATACACATATAGGTTCTAATAAGGTATGTTCTCTTAGCTAATATTATAACTTCTTACCTCTGACTTTTAATATTTATATTTAATATAGGGGTGAAAATTGTTAACTATTTATAATATGAAACTTCGTCGGATGCTTAAGTTCCTATCTTGATTGTGGTTACTTCCACGTTTCAATTTTATATCTACGATTAGCAGATAAATGAGAACAAATTCATATTTTATCATTTTCAGTTTCAGAAACTAAACGCGAACGTCATATCAGCTATGGTGCACTCTCGTAAAAAAAAGACACTTCGACCTTCAATAAGAAACTCTTCGATACCTCAGCGAATGAATGAACGATTCCAAAGACGATCAGCTTCTCCCGACACTCTAGAACGAGTACCACACTCAGAACTTTCTATAGTTGACTGCACTGTAGAAAATAATTATAATACAAATCAGCATCTACCTTACTCTTCGAATGGGGATAATACATATAGAAAGAAATTATATTTCAATCCTGTGTTCTTTGAAACGGAGCATCTTAAGGTAGGCATGAATAAAATCTGTTAAATTAAACTTTAAAACTTTGTATGTTCATACTTTATAAATATTCTTACATGTTTTTTTTATATCACTTTCAGAATCCACCGCCTGCGGCAATTGAGTTTTTAATCAAAATTCGAGAAGTCATGTCCATCGCCAAAGATAAAATGAGTGCTAAGAAATATTTACCCATTCTTTCCGATATTCCAGAAGAAGATTTGTATCACTCGATCGACCTTGGCTGGGATATTCCATGTGCACGACGGGGTCGTCGTTTCAGTGCTATAAGCTTAAAACAAGAGAACAGTAGAAAATCACATTGTAGTGGATGCCCTGGATGCGACAATGAAAACAAACGAGTCCCAAAGGTGACTCTTACTCGGTCTAACTCATGTAAATCATGTGTAAGTGAAGACTATAAACAAAAAATTGTTAGGAAATGGTTAGATGAAGTACCACTACATACGGGTGATTCTCAACCAATTAAGTCAGTAGCTAAAGTAAACGGAACACCGAGGATAATTACTCCAAAGAAGATGGAAATATCACGTCCCAAATCAGCTGAGCTTATAAGGAATGAGGAAAAACCAAATGATACTAAACCAATTGTTACTGAAATGTCACCTAAAATTATAGATAAAGATAAGATATTAGAAGTGAAACCTCAAGTAACGGAAATAAAACCTAAAGAGGCTAAAACTAAAATAACGGAAGTAAAACCCAAGCTCCCAGAGCTTAAGCCCAAATCTACGGAAATAAAACCTAAGGAACCAAAACCTAAGATAACAGAAGAAAAACCAAAACCTCCAGAACTAAAACCTAAACCTTCAGATAGTAAAAATAAGCTTTTGGAAGTTAAACCTAAATTAAGTGACGTAAAAAGTAAAATTGCCGAAGTTAAATCCAAAATTGCAGAAAGTATGTCTAAAGACACTAACCGCGATCAAATTACTAAAGAAGCTAACCACAAAGATCCTAAACCACTAGAAACAAGGGTAATTAGTAAACCGATTAGAATTGAAGACATCGAAGTCATAAGAGCCAATACTGTAAGTGACACTACTGTCAAGGAAAATATACCCAAACCTGCCGCTCATTTGCCTTCAGAGAAGAAAAGTCCACCTAATCACACGTCACGTAGGATAAGAAAGAAATTGCCTCCTCCACCACCACCTCCAGTAAGTACACCAAGTCCACCAGTACCATCTAAAACTGATGAAGAAGAAGCACCCATACCACCAGAAGTTAAAGTTAGGATGCAAGCAGTAATACGTGAATTACATCACTGTCGGAAAGTTGAACCAGTAGAATTAGAAGAAATAAAAATGGAGTCCATTACACCCATTGCACCAAAAATTGTAATACCTGTCCTTGCAGCAGACTCACATTATTACAGTGATGATAACATGCTAACAAATTCAAGGAAAAAGGAGAAGTACAGTAGCTATGATAACTTCATGGACTTTGATAGTTTAGAGCGTAATATGATGAAAAAACGCAGGTTTTCAGTAGCATGTGGACCTGAACTAGCAAGTAAAGATAGATTTGATTCTAGTCCAAACTTGTTAGGGGCTAGAGAAAAAATAACTTACAGCTGGCATGACTTTAAAAAAGCTGTAGATAATTCACAACAATTAGACGATCCTCATACGTCTAATGATGAAGTCTTTATTGAGCCCGTTTATAATAATACCCATGAAATTTCTAAACCTGGGCCATTAACTATTCAAGTACGTGGCTCTCCTGTAGAAAATAGGCGCCACTTTAAGAAAGATGAGTTTGATTTTGATCCAGATACACTTGATAGGCGTGATACTAAAAAACGTGTTGAAAAAATACTTCTGAAATCTGCTGGTAGCTTCAAATACAAATCAACATCATCTGAAAGTGAATCTTGCAGAAAATCACCTGTCGCAATTATGACAAGAAAAATTGGTAATTTGAGACAAATTTACGAAGCTAAAGCTAAAGCTCAGGAAGAGGAAATGAAGAGATACTACAGCAGACGTAGTAGTGTAACTTATGGACAAGATATGTCAGGATTTATGAAAGGACCTGATCTGATACGACATATCAAGGGACAAAAAGATCCCAAGCCACCAATAGCTCCTAAACAACGTGGCCCTGAGCAATCTTCGAAATTCAATATTGCCACTCGAGAAAGTCCACCTGGTGATCGACGCAGAGTATTGGAAGATAGGGACAGATTCCTGCAGTACAATAGTACCCGTCTAGACAACTTAAATGCTCGCCGTTCCGGACGCCGTTCTGCTCGAACTAGGTCTCGAAGAACAGACTTACGAAAAATATATAGGACAGAAGATTCGGGGTACATGAGCACTGACTCAAACGAGTCAAAATGTAGAGCGAGATATTTGATGCAGTTGAAACCGGTAAGAAATATAATGCCAGAACTAGCCCCAGTGGCGGTACCTGTACCAGCTGTAAGGAAGGTTATAAATAAAACAGCTGTATTACAAATTGAGTCTGACACCGATGATTTGGAATCTCTTTGTGATGGAAGAAGCGAATCTGGAGGAGAAAGCGTAGAGACTGATTCTGTGTTTTTTGGAAACTTTGATGATTCAAAAGAAATATTCGCTGAATTAGGTTTACATGCATTTGAGCCTCAAAAAACAATGGTACATAGCCATGAACAGATTGATTCAGGATTCATAGGCGAAACTAATATAATAATGAGTGGAGATAGTGACTCGGAGCATAGAAGTGTCATATCAATAATGACGGGACATAGTGGAAGGGTTCCCGCTAAAAAACGTGACGAATCTAAATATTTACACACAATTGAATGTTAAACGAATTATTTAATATAATTATTGACTTGATAACTGAATTCGTAGTATGAAACAATTGAGATTAAATGAAGGAAGGCCAAGCACCATTTAATATTAGATTCTATTTATTCATGTAAAATATTCTCTATGATATATAGTAATATTTATTAGGTTTATGTAAATTTTGTATAAGTGAATTGTTTGTTATATCTATTTGTACGTGTGTATTTGTTGGTGTTTCATAAGAATTTGTTATTTTATAGTTAAGTAAAGATATTGAAATTCAGCAAATGTATGTTTGTGTATGAGTAAATAGTCACAGATTTACCTCAATACTTATGCGGTGTTACCGTTTAATTGTTTATTTCTTTAGTTTTATTGTTAATTACTTTGATACTTATTGTTTATTTATTGTGAATTTGTAATTTATATTATGAGCAGCCCACCATTGATGTTCGTGCCTAAATATAATCTAATTTATCTTTTTATTAATTATAATTATATTGTTACTTCTTAATTATGCCATTTTATGCTCAATTTTAATTTAAATGTCAATTTAGTCGTAATGTAAATAAGATATGTTAGAATTTGTAAATTTTATAACCGGCCGGTTGTGCAATTAAAATTTTATTAGGTTTCGGGGTATAACATCAATTGGAGTTAATATTATGGTGCATGGTAAGCGTAAGAGGCTCAAATATTTATTGAAATCGTATTATTAAGTTGAATAATGTTATAAAGATATTATTTGCAATATATAATATAGTAGGTATGTGTAGTTGTGCATGTGTAAGTTAAGTAGCTGGGACAGAGAGTTTTAAATTAAGGTAGGTAATAATATTTTCGGACTTTGTTTTCAAAGTAATGAAAGAAAATATTTTTGTATGATTAAATATATTATGTTTTGTTATAATCGTTGTTTTATTGGTTCTAATATAAAGTATTTGCAATACAAGCATTTTTATTCTTTCCTAAGTATTTTAATTCAGAATAAAATACAATTAATGCAAGAAATAAAAAAACCCCGATTCGATATTCCTAAAATACAGCGTAAACATCAAAGTAAACTACAAAATTTACGGGCAAATAGTATTCATAACAGCCGATTGTCATAATAAACTTTTAATTTTCAATGGACGCAATCAGACTAAATCCTATTGCGGCTGTTTAAATAAACAATGTTATGTAAAGCGTTGGCAGTCACCTACAAAAAAATACATAACAATATATGCATATTGATATGTGAAATTAATTGTTTACATGCTGAATGAAGATGATCTAATACAAAATAATGAAAGAAACGTTTTTTAATTTAACATATACAAAGCATTTGAAAGAATATAGATAGTTATGGGTTTATTCAAATAGGATACATAAGTATGACTTTAATAGACTCAAAAATCGATTATCCCTAAGGATAATCGATTTTTTTAGTGCCTACTACTCTGTTGATGTTTTAGTAAGCTTTATTTTTTTATATATCTGTTAATCCAAAAAGTAATAAACTTCCATCCATCCTCAGAGCATCCATCTACACTCATATAGCTATTTCTCAGCGATATCACATCCTAAAACCAGGGATGTGTCAAGAAAAACAGTGAAGATATTGTCGGTAGTTACCGACTTATTATTGAAAATATACAGGCATACATAGGTACATTTCCACTTTGACTCTAGCCAATTGAATTTACGTTCAATTTATAATATAACAACAAAAAATATGCTTGATAAGATACCTATATAAATTTTCAAAATAGGTACTTTATTCGTAAGTAAAATATTACAACCATTTATTAGAATTCGACAAAGGAATTAATTTTATTAATTATCATGCGAAATTTTCAAATAATGTGCTTGTTAAATCACAATCAATCGAGGTAACGGAAAATCTTTGATCGCGCCGAAATAATTTAGGTTTCCAATTCACAGATTTATTCAAATATCAACAATAATAATTTTGTAACTGAATTATGAATTAAAGTAATTAATTTAGGAATTGTATTTGTTTTTTGAGAACATTACTTGATTTATTACATTAAATACCTACCTACTATAAAACTAACTAACTATGTGCAAGAAAAATATGATACCTACACGCATAGTAGGTACTTTAATTAACAAATTTACCTAACCTATTAATTAAACTTTCATAAACTAAAAACTATTTAAATTTATGCAACTGTTCAACGTTGAATTGATACATTTGCCAGTGTTATTATTAAATTTAGCCGCAGCTCCGACCGCTTGGTCAAAATTCAAAAACCACGTTTTTGTGGTTCGTTTACCACAGAATCCTTACTTTTAAAGTATTCATGTCTAGCCAATAAGCTTTTTTTATGACAAACCCGTTTTAGAGTGATTTCGTAATAGATACTAATTACTTAGGTTTCTATGTATCAAAAGACTATGTAGGTATAAATAGTAGATAACCTTAAGAAAATATTCAAACTGACAAATATCAAATGTATTACACAAAAATGACCTAAATGTATTTTATTTTGGTAAATAGTTAAATCTAATAATAATTTCATGTTTTATTTACGATACGATTTCATATTACATCACCATTGCACTTGATACGGATTTAGTGATGTTATCTATGTAAAGCCCCAATAAAGGTTATCATAAACTGCGTATACGTATTTTATAGGATCATAAATATCCTAGCACAACGGAAATATCCATACTTTACCTTTAAAATTTGATACTTATAAGCCATTGCTTATAGGAATGCTACGAAGACAGGTGTGACCATACGAAATTGAACTTTATTCATTTGTGATAAGTTTCGAAAGCTCTTATATATTTATATTAGGTTCAACAATGTTTTTTGTGCGCCATATTGTCATTCAATAAAGTTTAATTTGTTGCTGTTAGCATATCGGGCTACTAGTAAATTTCATCAATACAGAATAATTAAATATATGATCATAGTTTTAAAAATATTTAATTAGGTATCTTATCCAACCACCCATTCCTACACTAATCTAGATCAAAAACAACTTGTCTTTGTTGAACGATCTAGCCGCCACACACAAGTATTTTTCTTTGATTTAGGTAAAGTAGGTTATAAAGTAATTATGTAAAATACAAATCCAAGATATTCTTATGTGCCAATATGCTTTTATAAAAAAGTAAATTCGATGCAATTAAAAAAATATATTCAAACAAAAACCTAATTGAGCTATTTTTGAATAGATAAAATATTTGAAATTTATCGCTCCATTTAAGACAAAGCTTATAAAGTAGTAACACACAAATTAGACAATACATATTTAAGGTATTTTGATGATAATAGAAATATTCTGCAATCATTAATGTAGGTTAAATACTTTCTAAAATAGGTACATTATTAATAGGTGCACAATCTATTTATATTTTTCTCTCTACCCAAGTAGACAAGAAAACTCGAAGTTCTTTAATATGTACTTTCATTTTGACAGTGTTCATCACCGGCCCATTAGCTCAGTTGGTTAGAGCGTCGTGCTAATAACGCGAAGGTCGCGGGTTCGATCCCCTCATGGGCCATGATTTTTTGCGAAACGTTTTTATTGACATTTTGATTGTTTTAATTTTTCACCATTTAATTTTGTGCCCTGCATAAAAATTTTACTGCTGCCATTTTGCATGCGCGAATAAATTGTTATATCGCACTTAACTGTCTTCGATTGGATTGACAAAAAAAAGGGTTAAAGCGAGGATTCATTACATTCTGATAAATGTTTCTTACTTCACTAATAAACCAGTTTACATCCAGCCAGTCTTTGAAGAATTCTATAATGTCCTCTGAATTTACATAAAATTGGTTTTACTCCAAAGATACATACATTTTGAGAATAGAACAGAATATTGCTCAGATGAATATTTAAAAAAAGTCTTGGAGAGTTTTATGTGAGATAGAGTCAAGTACATATTATACAAATTTATTTTATCTACCCGTGACTTCATCCGCGTAAGGAGAAGGAATTAGTATTTCATAAACTATCTGACAATGAAAGTCCCGTCCAAATTGGAATAACCGATTTGAGAGGAGTTATGTTTTTTTGTTTAACCGTGTATTCGCCTAGAATACACTGACAAAAATCCATTACAAATAGACAATACAATTTATTTTATTTATTTCTAGAGCTCAGGAGCATACAAAAAAACTAAATGTTACAATAAAACTTCAATAATAGCACAACCTGCTCTATATTTGTAATATATAATTAAAAGCAATATCTGGAATGGAGGCCTGGTGTCCTGAAATACAGGCTATCGCCCCTTTTAGGCACCAGTCTCCCACAAAAGCTATGCTCTGTAATAGACTAATTTATTTTTGTTATTGTTAATTGTGGTGAGAAAATAAATGATATCTTATCTTATATCTTCTGAAATATTTGTCGTAATGTTCCTTTATCGTAAACTGGCTCTTACGACCAAATGCTTCAGAAGCATATAGTACATCCGTCTGATTTATAGAAATGTAATTATTTCCGATTGTGCAGATTACGTTCAAAGTGTTATTCCATTATGTGTACCAACAAACTGAAAATTTCTTTAAAGTACAGTAAAATTTCGCTATCAGCAATATTTTGTAGCGCTACGATATGCGGCCCATTAGCTCAGTTGGTTAGAGCGTCGTGCTAATAACGCGAAGGTCGCGGGTTCGATCCCCTCATGGGCCAATGATATTTTGCGAAAAATAAACAATTATTAAAACGTATATTGCAATTATACTTTTGTATCTAATAAGAGTCTAAAACAAATGAAAAGAAAGGTGATTGACAAAAAAAAACTAATTTAATTTATTTTCCTTTTTGTGGTGTTAATGAAATATAAGTTAAATTAAGGTGATTATTATCGTATAATATTCCAGCAGATATAATTGACATCTATACCTACTTACTAATATATAAAGCTGAAGAGTATGTTTGTTAGCTTAAACGCGCTGTTCTCATGAATTACAAGTCCGATTTGAAAAAATCTTTCAGTGTTAAATAGCCTATTTAGGGAGCGTTCAAGTATTACGTAACGCAATTTGGGGTGGAGGGGGTCTCGTAAAACGTTACGATGCGTTAAAGGGGGGGGGGGGGGGGAATTAAAACTCCCAAACCAAAACCAAAAAAAATTAAAAGCCAGCCATTTATAAAAAATAAACAAAATATGCAGGTGTTGCGAATTTAAATTATCTTGTTTTATTTAGTAGATTAAAACTATACCAAGTGTAAAGTGTAAAACTAACTATTCCATAACTTTTTACGACTTTAGGGTAAAAATGCTCACTTGAGTGTTACGTAACGTTTAGAGAGGGGGAGGGGGGGTCAAAAATCTTCAAAAATTGCGTTACGTAATACTTGAGCGTTCCCTTATCGAGGAAGACTATGGGTTATATTTACTTATAAAGTTTCTACGGGAACGAAAGTTACGCGAGTGAAACCACGCGCAGGAAGCTAGATTATAATATAAATCTGAACAGTTTCTCTATCTCATGAACTACTACACCAATTTTAATAATCTTTCAGTGCTATTTAGTAACCGACTCCGTAGGGCGCTATTTTGACCCACTTTAAACGGCCAGATTTCATTCAAATTTTGCACACCTGTCAAAGACCGATGACAATGCAATAATTTGATTTAAATATCCGATTATCCTGATTCATCAATTTTTTAACTATGAAGTTCTTACGGAAACGGGTGTAGATACGCGGGTTAAAGAAGCTTCTTTTAAAATGCTCCACTAATGTTGACTATCACTATCTACGATAAATTTACGATAATAGAAAGAACATATTATATTTTGAGAGCACCAATGAAATAATAGGTGAGGTATTAAAAATAATGACTCGGCGGCTAATATTTACAGTGGGATATCAAACATTGTATTATTGGCAACTATTGGTTAGATTAGGTTAGACAGTTAATTTTATAAACAAACTCCTTGAATAATTTATGAAAACCTATTTTCTACTTTTTATCCGCCGTCAAGTTGTCGCCCTACAACAAATTCAGCTGCCACACCAAAAAATCACTGGCAAATTAAATTTACACAAAGCTTAAAACTCAAAATGAAGCTGCTACTTGTGCTACTTCACTGTAGCTGCCAACTTATTATTTTTGCTACCCATTTTTAAAACCCTAAATCAGATTAGTTTGTCGCCGCGTTAAATGCCTTATTTTAATATTAATTTTTAATAGGTTTCTATAATGATTGTAAATTGAATGTAATTTGATGTGATTTCCTGTAACTAGAGAACCTCAGCTTATTTTATAATTAAGATCTTTAGCATGTTTATCGTTTATCTTGGTATGGTCATGTGAAGAGGAGGGATGAAACGCAGGTTACTAAAAGAGTCGACCGCCCTGAGCCGAGGTCCCAGGCCACAGGGGGCGCCCTATTGTGAAGGTTGCTTAGTTTGCAGTTTTTAAACCATTTATTAAGGCTGGAGCTTTGCTCGCCTTTATGCCCGGTGACGTAGCAGAAGCCTCGTGGCTAACTACGTAAGTCTTTCCGAAAATAAACTAAAAGAGTTCTAAGTAGACATGTAGATGGATGGAATGGGAGAGGAAGGCCAAAGAAAAGATGGATGGGTTGTGTGAAGAGTGATATGAAAGACAAGGGAGTTAGTGATAGTGTGACGGGTGACAGCACAGTATGGAAAAAAACAAACTAATTGCGCCGACCCCAAGTAATATGGGATAAGGGCAGGAAGAAGAAGAAGTTCTTTAGCATTTAAAGTAATCCTAATAACATAAATTGTATATTAATATTTCTTGGTCTACTTTACACAGTTTTCATTCATGTACACAGTAGACTTCATTACATTTTTTGTGTAGTCTAACAGAATACATACTAAATATGCCTCCTGCGCCAAGTTCGACATCTGTAGGATCCGGGAATCGGTCTCCGAGCAAGGCGACGACGGCACCGCGGTCAGCCAGCGGCAGCACAGTTCGTCAGCGCAAGTCCAGAACCACCACCACGGCAGCAAGAACACGTACCATAGGCGCTGGCTCCGGTGGGATGTGGCGATTATACACCGACGACTCTCCAGGCGTCAAAGTCCCAGTGTTAGTGATGTCTTTCCTCTTCATTGCGTCTGTATTCATGCTACACATCTGGGGCAAGTACATACGACCATAAACAATAACATACCTACAAGACAAAGGATATTCTGTGCAGAGTGAAAGATATGATGTGGATATTGAAACGGAGCGGTTGTTAAGATATGATTTTTTTTAAATTATGTAATTTAATATTATTTCGCAGTTAAGTTAAGATAAGTTCTATAAATAAATAATTGTAAAAACGTTTAACAAAATAAATGCATTTGAAAAGAAAACACTGAAGGCTGTTGTTTTGTGTTTACTCAATGGGAATAAATATATTTATTTCTGTTGGTTAAACACAAAGCTATAATAAAAATAAAATAATAGAATTCTGAATAGTCATTTTTTACAAACTATAGCTATTAAAAATGTTTTATATTCTTATTTTAATAAAATCAAATTTGCCACCACAAACACGCAGTTTAAATAATATGCTATACATAATCATATTGTTTTGTTTTCGGATTGACATACGTAGTTAGCCAAGAGGCTTTTGCTACTTCACCGGGCATAAAGGCGAGCAAAGCTCCAGCCTTAATAAATGGTTTAAACACAACAAACTAAGCAACCTGCGCAAGTGGGCGCCCCCTGTGGGGCTTGGACCTCGGCTCAGGGCGGTCGCTGGCGATGAGATTGAGGGATTATGACGTTTAATATTTTAGGGGAGTTTTGTGCAACTGTCGCTCTATTTTACAGATCGCGGGCCTCTCGGACTTCGGCTCTACGAGGGCATCGGATGGTTGTTTGCAAACTAAGGGTCAGGAGGACGAGGGGTAATCATATTGGTGCTGTGTCCTGTTATATTGGAACGTAAGTGTATTCAAAAGTAAAACTGTTCAATTCAAAAGATGGAGAATTCAAACCTAGAAAAGATAGATGCTGCTGCCTATTCATCAGGATGTGTATCTCCTTAGTCGCATCTTACGACACCCATTGGAAGAAATGGGATGGTCTTATCTGAACCGGACATTACACAGCTTTTTAAAGCTGCTTGTTTAGCTTATTTATTTTAGACTAGCTGCGCCCCGCGGTTTTCCCCGCGTAACTCTGCTCCAGTGGGTCGGAGCGTGATTTTTTGAAGCCTATATGTTTATCGAGCTTATTAACTATCCCCGTGCAAACCACCAAATCCATTCAGTAGTTTTTACGTGAAAGAGTATCAAACATCCATCTATCCATCCATTCTCACAAACTTTCGCGTTTCTAATATTAGTAGGAAGTAGGATTCTCATAAACGAAAACCGGAGCGGGATTTTCTTTGGTAAGATTCTTCACACAGTTATAAACTCCTGTGTATTGTTTTAGTATAAAATTACGGTAACACGCACATTATAAACACGCACGCATTTAGTTCATAAAAAAACTGTCATCAATTCTCGATATATTAAGTCCGCGTACAAACCGTTACTTGAGCTTGGATTTTTATACATTTTCCTCGTTTCAAAAAACATAAAATGTTCAGTAAAACATAATTAATATTGAAGTAATTGGCTGTAAAACTTCTGTGCTACAGTTATCGCATTATCAGGGTATAACTGTTCTTTGTTGAACACTTAATCTACTATTTCTTGGCTTTATAATAACGTATAAAGTTTAGATATTATACAATCAAGGCATCATAATAATACAAAAAATAACATAACAAAACATTTAAAATTTTCATCTTAAGTGTAATTTCATTAATTTCAAGCTTATTTTTTTCTTCTACTACTATAATCACTGTTTTACTTATAAAAAGGTTGTTTCTTCGGTCCACAGTTGAACATGGTCCAGGGTCGTTATGGGATATTGCTTTAATCACCACACTTGGCAAACGGATTGATGTTCGCAGTGCGATCGGGAGTATTCTTGAGGTGATAGATGCTGCCCATCCATCAGCTGTGTGTCCCTTAGTCGCACCTTAAGACATCCTTGGGAAGACATGGGGTAGTCTACTCTAAGCCGGAAACCACACAGCGAGTAATCTTTATTTATTTATCACTACATGCCGTGTGGTTTCCGGCTTAAAATAGACCACCCCATGTCCTCCCATAGGTGTCGTAGAAGGCTCACGGTTTACATCTTACTGCGATCACCAATCCGTTTGCCAAGCGTGGTGATTATGGCAATATCCCTCAACGACCCTGGCTTGCCAAGATCTGTTAAGAGTAGGCCCATGTTCAGCAGTGGACTAAAACGGGCCGTTGATGATTTATCACTACATAGTATAAAACAAAGTCGCTTTCTCTGTCTTTATATCCCTAGATCCCTATGTATGCTTAAATCTTAAAAACTACGCAACGGATTTTGATGCGGTTTTTTTTAATAGATAGAGGGATTCAAGATAAAGATTATATGTATAATACATCTGCATTGTATCAGTGCGGAGCCGGGGCGGGTCGCTAGTATATAAAAAAAATATATTATCGTTCAAAATCGAATGATAAACGTAATTTGAAGTAGTGAAAGTTTTTTGAAATGAATGGTTTAGAAACTAAATTTTATTTTTGTGTAGGTATATTATGCGGTAAAGTGGCTTTGTATTGAAGTGTTCTAAAAAATAAACAACTTTAAGTGCTTTTGCAGACAAGGAGAGCAGTCCCTTAAAAAAACCATTAAAATAAGAGAAATCTTACATACATCAAATCAAAGATTTTCTTGTCCGGCTAGACACAGCTTAGTTACGAAGCGTGTCATTAAGCGATTTTAAATTAATTCTTAAGGCGGACACATATTGTTAAAACGCGACGAACCTGACCTGATGAAACGCGACACGTCGCGTCGCCTCTCGTCGGGTGTTCATAGTGTGATTCTGGTCTATAGAAACCAATACATTAGATTCGACTCAACACGCATCGCGTTTCATCGGGTCGCGTCGCTTTTTACAAAATGTTTCCGCCTTTATGCTAATACTGTATTCAAAATGTTTAAAAAAATCCCTTATCTAGTTCAACATAGATCATTATAACTATAAATTTCATTTTGTTAGACGTAGATATTTGAATAATCCATTATGTTTATGCAACAAAAATTACATATTCATCTTTTATTACAATTGTATGGAACTAACACCGTTAATCGGTCAAGCACTTACTTCTATTTAAATTAACCCAACCGATAACTTTTCTTGTCTTAAATACATCTTCACTCTAAATCGCTATCTTTGGATACCATCGTTAAAAATAGTAACATAGCATAGTAAACTATTAATAATGATTAATTTAAAAGTTTATACTACTTAATAATTACAGATCAACCCAAATTTAATATCTACCAAGTTAAGGAGCAAGTATTTAATAAAAATACATTGAAACACGACTTAGGTTATGTGGAGAGGGTCCCGTACAAAAAACGTCATTATGCTTAATGTGTTTTCTACACATTCGTTTCGTTTGCAACATGACGTTTAGGTGCGATAAATTAGTCATAAGTGTTCCTAAAGTCACAAAGTAATGGAGATCGTCTATTCTCTTTGTTAGTAATACTTTCGTAAAATGTTAGGCTCCATCCATACATCAACCTGTCTCATTCCACTGCTGGGCCATTTGTCATTAATTCTAATTGCACCATAACACTCAGTCCAATGCATTCTACATCAAATCTCCTCTAACTGAGCTATCTTGTCTGTGACTATTTAACCTACAATTGTTAAGGTTAAATAGTTAAACATAAAATTACACATTTCTACTCAAGTAAGTTGTAGCTGTCAATTGTATACCAGATACATGAAAATACGTTATGAAGTAATAATAATGAATTATATTTTTATGATAACAAATAATAGATACAACCGACAGCACAAATGGTAATGACCACAAAACGGTGACATAGAAACGAGAAAATTCATCGTCAGCCCGTATAACGTCCACTGCTGAACATGGGCTTCGGGGAGGGTATTTGCCATAGTCGCCACGCTTGGTAGGCGGGTTGGTGACCACAGTTTTATATTGTACCACACAAGAAAACGCTGCTGCCCGTTTCTTGATATACGATTAATATAGATGATGTTATAACTAATCGGGACCAACGGCTTAAATTGCTTTCCGAGGCTACGGAGGGTAGTTCTTCAATCAACCAGACCCGGAAAGAAATCTTAGAATTTACACAAAGATTTCCTGTCCGGCGTGGGGATCGCAACCACGACCGCCGAGATATAAAGCGAGCCAAATACCGCTACGCTACGGAGGTTGTTGTTTGCAGATGTGTACTAAACAATAGTACAAGTCCTTAGATACCTATATATTTATATACTTTTCTCAATAATAATAAATCTATACTGAAACCAATAATTATTCATGACGATTTGTTAATGAAGTCGTGATATTAAAACTATGACTGACGCAACGGAGAGTATAGAAAAGAGAATATTAGAAAATTTTTTTTTTTAATTTTATAATTATAAAAAGTATAAAGTTTATATAAATAAAACCTCAGCTAGCCGCCAACACTAACAATGACCTGCCCGGCTAGCATAGGCAGCGCGACTCGAGTCTACTCTACGGAGGCCGACCAATCACATTGCAGAAACGCACTGTCACGTGACACTTTCTGCAATGTGATTGGTCGGCCTCCGTAGTGTAGACTCGAGTCGCGATGCCTATGTTAGCCGGGCTGAAAGTTGTAAAATTAAACGCTATAAGTACCAATATCATAAAGAGGAAATAAGTAGGTATTTCTATTTTTGCATGTAGGTATATGTTTGTTAAAGTATTTCTATTTTTGCATGTATGTTTGTTACGTATACTCAAAAACTTGTTGTCAGAGTTGGATAATTATTTCACCATTAGCCCTGAGATATAGGCTATATTTAATTATGAAGTTCCCACGGGAACGGGATCTACACGGGTGTAACGCGCGGATAGCTTTTAATGACTTATTTAATGATTAATAAATTCACGTGACTCTTTCAATCGCAGAAATTGATTAACGATTTTTTAGTGAATAAAAAATTATAAATGGTCCCGATTTTTACTCGTGATTAGGGAACCCTAAAAATGCCTCATATCAAAAGAGTAAGTTCATATTATATCTCTATTACTAGTGAGATGATGAGTGTGTGAATTGGCTGCTGTAAGCTGTGAGATCGATCTACATTGTATTTTGACCGTAATTACACCGACGTGTAAGAAATGATCGACTACTTGCTAGTTCACTATATAGTATACTAACTGTGCCCGTGTATTCGTCCGCGTGGAATTTAACAAAAAAGTATTTAAGTCAAATGTGTATGAAGTATGAAAATCACGTCAAAATCGGTCCAGCCGTTCCAGAGATTAGCCGGAACAAACAGACAGACAGACAAAAATTTAAAAAAATGATATTTTGGTATACATAAGTAGCTACCGTATAATAATATAGGTACATTCCTATGTATGTAGTAAAAAGTGGCTATTTTAATATTGCAAACAATTTTATTTATTCACATTTCACATAGATGAATCTGTCGGAACTTTATATGGGCAGCAGAGTTAGCAGTTACCTGATAATAATATAAACACAACTTTCCAGTCTCAGATTTTTACTTCGATATTTATTTGACAGTACAATCGAATATATATTTACAATAATTCATATGTGACGGATTACAATTGTGTATGGCCAGTATGGCTCATAATACAACCTCCAACAGAATCTAGCATATAATGTCGGTTATGTAATATTTTAATATACTACGTAATAGTTAATAAAAAAATATCAGAAATGAAAATAACTTTAAAGCAGCAAGTCGTTATATTATTTAAGTACAATGGATTAATTTACATAACATTTATTATTTTATCTACTATTAATGCAACCAATGATAGGTTACATGGTATAGGTACTTAAATTCTGAATAGACTGCTAGGGTTTATTAAATATCATTGTCTGTAATACTAAGTTCCCATTAATAGTTCAAGTTACGACCTTATTTGAATGCTAAAGCTAGTTTTTATGAGCTATCATCAAAGATTGTAACCAAAATATAATGACATAGGTTTAAGTCTAGAAAAATAAAGTCTATCTATAATAATAGATCGTTACACTACTATGTAATTGCGTCCACAAAAATAATAGCATGTAATGTAAAAATAATTATAATAGTTCGTGCTCTGGATGTTATGATTTGATA
Organism: Nycteola revayana; assembly: GCA_947037095.2. Classification (NCBI taxonomy): domain Eukaryota; kingdom Metazoa; phylum Arthropoda; class Insecta; order Lepidoptera; family Nolidae; genus Nycteola; species Nycteola revayana. Next base: position 10,857,128 of record OX344857.2, on the reverse strand, counting down.
TCAGCTTAACCCGAAAATCACAGGTGCGTGCTATTGTGATTGTAGGCGGGGACCAATTATTGTGCTTACAAACTGTACTAGCAACGGGGCCAGTTAGACCACCATTCAATTTTAACTCCTTTCAGTATTACAATAAAGTTCAATATTAAATGCTTTTTATAATGATATTGGTTGTTTTACAACTGCAGGTTATAGCGAAGACAAATGCATGGCTCGTTTTCAATTCAGATGTTGGCAACATTTTGTATCGCGCTTTAAACTTCAGGTGCCTTTTTGTTAAATGAAATCTAGTCAAAGCAAATGTAAGGCTTTATCAATTACTACTTTTTCTTTACATGTCCAAAACATCCCTTTCATAAAAAAATGTTAAGCTATTCTAAGTGTTACACTCAGAATAGCTTAAGAAGAATACTACAGTAGTAGAAATCACTACAGTTAGACGGTGCTTAATATTTTAATTCTCGAGTAACACGCTCGACACTCCATAAGGTTCCAAAGAAACCTCTTCTCAGTCTCAGAACTATTTATTAATTGAAAATGTCTCACGAAAATATATTAAGTAAAATAAAGAGAATGTTCCATCGAAAATCTTCGTTAAATCCAAGTTATATATTATTTATTGTGTTAATGTTGCTGTTAATTTGTCGTTGTGTGCAATTTGTCTAAATTTGGGAATATTTTTGAAACAAAATCATCACAAATCATCTGATTACCCGAACTGTTACTTACGCTATTATTTTGAATAAGGTACCTTATCTATGTATAAAATTGTGTATGAATATAAAAATAGTTATCTTTAGTTAGGTGGCGACGCGGTAATTGTACAATATCTCCGTCGGCCCATTAGCTCAGTTGGTTAGAGCGTCGTGCTAATAACGCGAAGGTCGCGGGTTCGATCCCCTCATGGGCCACATTTTTTTTGTACCTGCAACTTATTTACTTTACCTTAAAACTTTCAAGGAAGTCTTGGTACTGGTTGTGATCTCGACTCTATTGTGGGCAATAAGTAGCTACTGTTTCCAAGACCTCCCGAGGAGCCAGTATTAATTTAGACACTTTACACTCAGAGGCCGCGTTGATATTATAAAAAAGAGGAAGTCCCAATTTTAGTATCCAAAATTACAGCACCCGTGCGGGAAGGGTTCATCAATTTCCAGGCATAGCTTGACCACTATAGAGTCAATTTGATTATAAGTCAAACAATTATTTTTAAAGTAGCATTATTGCGATTACGATGCATTCATTATAATTATTTTGCGAGTAAACATAATTTAAAGCTTAAATAAAAAGATAAGACGATAATTAAAAAATCTAGTTACTTATATCTTCTTCTTCTTCATGCCCTTATCCCATATTACTTGGGGTCGGCGCAACACGTTTGTTTCTTGCATTCTGCCACCCGTCACACTATCACTAACTCCTTTTTCTTTCATATCAGTCTTCACACAATCCATCCATCTCTTCTTTGGCCTTCCTCTCCCTCCCCATGTTTATCTAGTTGCTTATATAATTTTAGGACATATAAAAGTGCGATTCTGAATCTACCAATAAAATAAGATTTTAAATTTATTATGTCTATATAGGCCTAAGATTTTCTGAATAAACATTATTATTATTATTATTGCTCCGAGGTCATGGCATTGTGTTTTTCTACAGTCTATTTGAAGTCCTTACAAATCCTCCGTGCTTCCTATACAGGGTTATTTTTAAAACATTAACAACCTTTCAGGGGGTGAAAGTGATGATTATAAGCAACTTTTAATATGGGACCTACACTGAAATCGCGAAAAAAAAAAACAGCTGTTCCATACATTTTGTCGAGGTAAGTGAACGTGAATGTATGGAACAGCAGATTTTTTTTGGGTAGGGACTGTAACTTAAGCCCATTTGGGCTTTAAGTTTAAGGACATGATTAGCATTAGTTATGACGCAGGCGGTTTTCTCTAATAAGTTTTACCAACATCCATGATTAGTGAAATTGACAAAATGATTGTCTCGTTCATAAATATTGTAGGTATCGAAAATGCACTTTTTTTTCTCTGACTATTGAATCCGAAAAACTATTAAAAACATTTTAATTATTATTAACCACATCATTATAATTTTTAATACAGTCCAAAGAAAATGGTAGTCTAAATTCTTTTTAAATTATTTCTTTTTATACGATTTTTTTTTCACGTAAACATTTGTAGTTAGCCCGGAGGCTTTTGCTTCTTCACCAGGCATGAAGGCGAGTCACAATCATAATAGTTACGATCTTATGTGCTAAAATCATTTTGGCTTTTTTTGTTGTTTGTATTCGCGCGCAGGCGGTTGGATATGGGGGACTCGCCTTCTCCATAGCGTGGTATTCTAAACTCATACCACGAGGAGACAACCCTACACCACTAAAACCCCCCGGACACTCCTTCGATCCACCGTTGGCGCGGACCGGGTACCCATGAGCAATTCGGCCCAAAATCATTTTGCCTATCTAACGAACCTGTGTGCGGACGGTACAAAAGACTCACAGCTTTATACCTATAGTAGGTACCTTATATTATGTAATAAGTATAAACATAACTCTCAAAACGAAAAAAAAAGATGCTCAATTAACCTATAGTCACAGGATAGAATTTTAAGAAGTCGCAATTAACTTATACATCATTAAAATATTTAGTAAGTAGTATAAAAACTCTAGTAGGTATATTTGTTTTATATTTTGTAAGTCGGCTAACTGTTTTTCAATGTGTAAAATTAAATATAGATTTGGTGAAGTGTTTCCGTAGAGAGATACTTATCGTGAGTCACAGAGGTAAATCTGTACACTCAATACTGTTCATACTTATGTTAATATTAAAAATACTGGTTCTTTTATTATAATTATACCGCTGGTTAAGGTGAAATTGTGGTCAATAGAACCAATTACGTATATTTTTTTAACTAACCCAGAGATCCATTTTTCAAGAAGTGTTCGTTTGTCATAGCTTTGCATCTTGATGGAAAGTTAGAAGCGTTTAATTCTATTACGGCATATTTGACATTATTATTATTTTGTATTGTGTTAGAATTAGTTATTACCAACTTAGACTATTAAAAGCTTTAGTTGTTATCATTATCTCATTTTAATTTGTTAAAAAAACAAACGAATTAAAAAAAGTTTAGTTTTAAGCATAAAAAGATTATTGTGGCCCATGAGGGGATCGAACCCGCGACCTTCGCGTTATTAGCACGACGCTCTAACCAACTGAGCTAATGGGCCGACGAAATATATTGTTGAAAAGCTGCACTTAAAATAACTTATCAAAAGTAAATAAAGAACGTGATAATATTTAGGGCCGATATATCAAACGTCAGATAAAAATTATGAGAAGAATTAATTTCTATTTTGACAGAATTAGATACTATAGACATCTAATTTGAAAAATGAAAAATCTCTGATATGGCCATGATATTTGGCGATTAAAAATCGGTCCTTAGAATAATTACAAATTGAAAACAATGTCATGGTCTTAAATTAATAGTTTTCATAAATTTATACCATTTACTCGTTAACTCGTTATTATCACTAGACCTTGAGACCTTATTTTTTTAATTTAAAGGTTTTTAAGATAAGAATGAGACGAGTGACTTCATATAAAATTATTAATATAGGGAATAAAAGAAGCATCATTATAACTACCAACATATTAATAAGAAAATAAAATTTAAAATTAATATTAAATTTGTACATAAAATATTTTCATTATTTAGTATCAAAGCTTCTCCCATATCCTTGTGAAGGTGGAAGAAGCTACTTTAAGTGCTTACCTAACTTAAGTTCTGTGTACGCCACATACTCATTAATAAGTGTACCGTTATGCATCCTGTGACTTCTGCTTTCAAATATTTAGTATCTATTTGCTGTTATTAAATAAATATGAAGCAGGATGTGTAGACCAGCTTCGCAATGTGTTACTGTTTAAATAACTATAAAATACTCGTATAACTAACTGTCTTGGTGTGCCACACCGTGATTTTCGTCGATGCTAATACTTAGCGAAATGATTTATTTTTGGTGATACAATCCATCTATCTATTAACTTTTCAGTAATAGATTGTAAAAGTGTCTATATATTTTTCTATATTAGTAGTAGATTTAAATAACATCCCAACTAGCAAAACAGTCTCAGAACTCGCACTTTTTAAGAGTGGTAGGCTTAAAGCGCTCTTATATTTGTTTAAAACATACCATCGATCCTATATTACTTTTAGACAAGCTGGTATGGTCTCAAGATCGCTCAGTCTCATAACCAAATCTCATATATGTATATAAGAGCATTTACTAAGACTGGTTGCACTTGAGAAAAACTTGCTCTTATATGGGTATTTTCTAAGCTCGTTTGATTTTATATTAGACTTGTTAAATGCTAATGTAAGATGTCAGACTAATATCAGCATAGCATAAGAGTACTGTGAGTACGTGCATTTCTGATCTTATTTGAAACTAATATAAGATCAATAGCACTGGATAAGTATGATATTAGAGTGATTTTGGACAACATATTTACAATACAAAAGACAAGACCTATTTAAGAGCGTTTGATCTTAGATCGATTTTGGGAATAACTAATTTTAATAGTTTTAAGAGTAATTTTGCAAACGCGCGGGCACTGCTAGACTGGTGCGCACCGCGCACCACTCCTACGTACGCCGATCCCCGCGCCACCGCCGCCCCGCCACCGCCACCCGCGCCGCGCGCGCCGACTTCGTGTCCGTATAGCCTTAAGATTAAGTTCTTTTTTTTCTCTCTGTCGATTTAAGGTTTTATGTAAAATTGCGAGGAACCCTAATTTATTCCAATATGGAGTTATCTTTAGTAGTTATACCGAATGCTAAAATTAGAGTAAACAATCTTACATTAGTCTAATAGTGCATTTGTAAAATGCAGCTATACTAATGGCGACACTATCAATACAAATTAACAAATAAAATAATTTAACGAGAACACGAAATACCTTATTTAACAAGGCGCATGAATTTTGAAGCGTAAAACGAGGTCTAATTAACAGTAAATAATAAATTCCAATATGATTACTGACCGTAAAACTACTTTAACTCGTACTTGTATACTTTTAATATAGTATAAACATTAACTTCATGCAACTTTAATTTGTTTTATTTTAATTTCCAACACTCACACGAACTTTTAAGTTGGATCTGACGTAAAATTCTCAAAATATTCTAACTTTAGACCAATATAAGCCTATGCAGGCTTAAATTAATTTTGGCTACATTTCTTTATGTGCAAACAGCATTCAATTAGACTGATATTAGATCGATATTAAACTAAATATGCTTATAATTAGTGCCCAAACCCAGGCTTATATTATTATATAGGAGCGATGTAAGAGCAAAAAAACAGTAGTCTTGAGATTGTTGTAAGCCTAGTTTTTGCTAGTTGGGATCGAACCCGAATTAGGGGCGCCTGGCGCCTTTTCATTCAATCTAACATTTACCGCCCGAACCTTGAGAGCAACTTCTGTTTGTTAAAAATATAAATAAGAGCGAAATACTGCTACGTTTCAATAAGGCAGTTATTATTATCGTACACAGAATACTGTAATTTGTTTGTTGTTCGTCCAACACAAATATTTAATTATTTATACTTAGTAATACTGATTGGCACATTGTCCTGCCAATTATAAGCAGCGACAAAAAACAAGGTGTATCTTTCGTATTATATTTTTCAAACGTTTACACTTAGTTAAACGTATGTTATAGCTCAACTAAAATCTTTATTAACCTATTCAAACTACATTTTTTGAGGTGCATTTGGTAATAGTTTATGATATCCTACTATCCTACTAATATTATAAACGCGAAAGATAGTAAGTATGGATGGATGGATGTTTGATACTCTTTCACGCCAAAACTACGGAACGGAATTGGCTGAAATTTGGCAACGGGATAGGTTAATCACTGGATTAACATATAGGCTACAGAAAATCACGCTCCGACACAGTAACGCGGGTAAAACCGCGGGGCGCAGCTAGTACTAAAAAAACGTATGCGAGGTTTCGCGAGACATCATAATTAAATACAGCCTATGTTACTCCGGTATAACATAACTCCTCCTGACCCTTAGTTTGCTAACAACCTGCCGTTGCCCTCGTAGACCCGAACTCCGAGAGGCCTGCGAACTGTAAAATAGAGCGACAGTTGCACAAAACTCCCCTAAATGCTAAAAGCAATAATCCCTCAATCTCATCGCCAGCGACCGCCCTGAGCCGAGGTCCAAGCCCCACAGGGGGCGCCCTCTTGCGCAGGTTGCTTAAGGCTGGAGCTCTGCTCACCTTTATGCCCGGTGAAGTAGCAAAAGCCTAGTGGCTGACTACTCCGAAAAAAAATAACATAACATACTAATGGGGAAAGAATTTTTGAAATCGGTGCATTAGTTTCAGAGCCTAATTTTTCCTCTTTATAATATAAGTAAAGATTAATAGATCTGTTTAGTTTGCATACAGAAACATAAACAGAAACGCACTTTCTTGATAAATTTTAAGTGCGAATCGCATGTAGTAAAATGGTAAGAGCAACACAATATAATAACGATGATCACATCTTAGCTGCTGAAATGGTGAGATATGTAGGGACTTGTATTCTTGAATATTGTCTAAATTATGGATACATAAGGTGCCACCAAAGTATATGCCATCCCTATAACAGTTGATCGTGGCAAAAAAAGTTAACGTAACGTAAGTTAAAAGGTACCTACCTAACGTTAGTGAAGAAATTTCTTTGAAATAATTTACATTAATAAGACTAGATTTAAATACATAATACAGGCTCGAGATAAAGCCTGCCCCGCTTGGCATTTTATTCAAAAGAAACGTGTATTGTAATATAATTTTTGTTTTTGTATAAAGAGTTACTTACTATTAAAATTGTAATATTAATTTTACTAACGTTATTAAATTACTTCACTATACATGACACTATCTCCCGTTAAAGAGATGGCATATATTTTGGTAGCACCTTATTTGGTGTTTATTGAGATTGAGACAAAGTAGCGAAGAGGTTGTCGAAAAACAACCATGTTATTTGAGATTTAACTATGTTATTTGAGATCCTAAAATAGATAATTGATAATAAATTTGTGTGTCACCAATAATTGCTGAAGTTTGGGTTTTTCATTTTTGGCGAATTGTAAGGCTGAGAACCCCACATTGGGCCTGAGCGTTCCCCAAGCGTATGAACTACTCCTGTTCAGAACGTTCAGAACGCTCTCGGGTTCAGAAGTTTTTTTTTTCAAACGGGTTTAATTATTCCTAGTTGGTAATTCATTTTTAATGTTTTTTTTATGGTGACACCCAAAAGTATTTGTTTTTTTTTGATAAATACATTGAACTAGCTAAAAGAATTAACTAGCTTTCATGCGCGGTTTCACCCGCGTCACTCCCGTTTCCGTAAGAACTTCATTATTAAATATAGCATATAGCCTTCCTTATAAATGGGCAATATACCTAACATTGAGATATATTTTAAATCGAACTATTAGTTCCTGAGATTAGCGCGTTCAAACAAATTCATATTTATATATACATAGTACAGATTTTACCTTTGTTTTTGTTGTCCGGTGGGAAATGTATTTACGCATTCCCACCGCTGCAGCGTATTCGCGCCCACGAGGAGAGGACCCTACACCACTAAAACCCCCCGGACACTCCTTCGATCCGTCGTTGGCGGTCATAGAAGTATAGATTTTACCTAGGTTTTTGTCTTTCTCAGGCAAATATAGAGGGCCGTAGTATTTAGCTGCAACTGTGTCTAGACAACCCTTACTTATGGTAAGTCTAGGTAATCAGTAATCTCATAAAGCTACACCTCCGCACACAGCTTTCTTTGGAAAACATTTTCTATCTTAATTCTAAGTAAACGGTCACAAATTTCGCCATTGCATAGAAATTGGTTTTGTTACTCCGAGTTATTATTTTATATGTCCGGTTATATTAATTCTATCGTACAGTATAAAACTGCCATAGTATACGTCTCGTACAACAAGTTACTTGTGGGTAGTAATCAAATTGATTCAGCACTTAAATATTTACATACAGTTTTACTTGTCAGAATAGGTAAAAACAACCAGGGCCGGATTTAGAAGTCCGGAGGCCCCGGGGCAACAAAGAAGAACAGGCTTGGCCACAAATTAGTTTTCCTCTAAATGTGTAGAAAATTTTCAGGACGATTTGAATTCTGATATTTTACTGATTTTCTAATTAAGTGAACAAGTATAGATAAATAGCCGTAATATATATATATATATATTTCAGAACTATTATATCAATCATGATTCTACAAAGTATTGTATGTAAAGGTACAACACCGAAAAAAAAAAATAAAGAAATTTTGTAAAGTTTGCTCGTTAGAATTGGAAAGATTTTAAATCTCTATTGTGGGAGCCCTTCTATTGTGGAGGCCCCGGGGTAGTTGCTCTGTATGACCTCCCTTAAATCCGGCCTTGAAAATAACTATATCTAACTAATAGTAAACTTAACTACTATTACTTAACTAACTTAACTATACTACTATTTGGAGCATTGTCTATTTCAAATGTTAAATGTCACATTTTACATTATTTTTTACCATTGTCAAATTTTAAAACAAATGAAGTGTAGTTTAGGGAATGTAACAATTTTAATTATTTCATTTTTTTATTGAAAACCTCTTTATCTAAAGTAGTTAAATACCCAATCACAAACTTAAATTAAAAACAAGACTATATTGCTGCATTGCCATAAGATGTTTAAGGTAATAAACAAAACGATAATCTCAATAAAAACGACTTACTTCGTTACATTTAATTGCGTTTTTTGGACATTTGGACATTCCCTTTTCTTTGCCTGTACCCCTCAAAAATAAATGCCATAGCTTTACTCAAACTAGCGCCTTTTATTCAAATATACCAGTGCGTACGAAGTTAATAGATTATTATTCTTATTCTATAATTTAGAAAACTAGTACGTATAAGCAAATCTTACAAACAATGTACTCCATCCGTCTGTTTGTCGTTGATTCCTCTACTGTAAGTTTATCCCTGCCGACCCGTAGTTCTGAAAGAACTTTTCAGTGCTCTTACAGTTTCTTATGCTTCTAAAAGGGTAATTCACCACTAAATTATTTAACCAGCTAGCTGTTAAAGGATTCTGTATTATTTTTTAAATTTTATTTATATTCCAATCAAGCTATTTAACCGTAACAACTATAAATATTACAAAAATATTACACAGTTATTAATTAATAATATTAATTAATTTACAAAAACATATATTTGTAAATTAATATTAATTAATTTACAAAAATATGTTGTACCTTAGTAGGTATAATATATTTTTGTAATATTGGTGTTGCTGTTGGTGCCGTATCGTCCATCAAAACCTCTGATAATAATTCTCCGTGCGTTTTTACAACTTATTTTATGCTATAGGTACAAGTAGATACATATTATCTTTTAATATAAAAAAGTGATTTTGCATTTTAAATAGTGAAATGTTATTAGGTATATTATTATATATATACACTTGTTCATAAAATATCGTTTTGAAAATAAATTTACCTGCGGTTTTACCCACGCTTAAAATGTTAAAGTGGCGCCATCTTGTAAGATACACTACTGAAAATTCCCACTTGAATAATAATCTTTTGTTTACAGAACGTAATCATTTCAGCTGACACGCGGAAAGAGGTCAGATATAAATAGAAAAAGATAAAAATACTAGTTAACTATTTGTAAATTTCAATAATAATTATACATGGTAGCGTGGCCGAGCGGTCTAAGGCGCTGGTTTAAGGCACCAGTCTCTTCGGAGGCGTGGGTTCGAATCCCACCGCTGCCAAGAATTTTTGTCCTCAGATATTATGTTTATACTTTATAGTCTTAATAATACTTTTCGAGGTAGATTAAAATATAGGTCGCACTGACTACACTGACTGACTGACTACGTCACGTAACAACGGCTTAATAGTTTTAGCTATGTTTTATTTTATGATTCCTAATTTTCGAGGTTTACAATTATGAAATTTTAAGTATTTTCGTGTTCGTTTATTGTATTTAAATCGGATTATAATATCTGTGAGATCACATAATGTATACATTGTTTATAGCTACTTAAGTGACACTGTTTTTAGATTTAGTCTTACACTTTGTAATTTTGTCAGAATTACAATGTGTGAGACTAAATCTAACAATCGTTTATGTAAGTTAAAAAAACAACCAACATAGAAACTGCTCTCGTAACCTATTACGCATATGCCTATGCATGGCTCAGCTACGGCATTATTCTATGGGGGTGTAGCGTAGACTCACCTACCATATTTACACTACAAAAGAAATTAATCCGAATAATATCTAATATAGAACAGACAGAAAGTTGTAAACCCCAATTTCTAAAACACAAAATACTTACCCTTACCTGCATTTATATTTTCGAAATAAGCAAATTTGTCAGAAAACACCCAGAATTTTATAACACTCGTGGAGAAACACAAACAAAATATACACTACGACACAAAAATAGACTCAAACTACCAATTTCTAAATTACAGATTCATTCGTCCAGCCCTCTAGTTATGACTGTAAAAATCTATAATAAATTACCAAAAGATATTAAAGACGAAAGTGATAACAACAAATTTATTAACAAATTAAAACACTTTTTAATAGCTAAATGCTACTACACAATAAATGAATATTTCGATGACAAATTAATTACAAATTAAAATATTATAATCTTTTTTTTTTGATTTTTCATACCTTATAAAAATAAATCTAATAATTTTCCATCATTAATTCATTACCTATTCAATCACATAAAAAATAATAAAATTGTCATAAATACTCTATAATATAAAATATGTAATCTAAAATAATAAATAATCTAAAATAATACACAATATTTACTTAAACATAATACAGTACAATCTAATATTCTATATTTATATAACCAAAAATCGATAATCTAATGTAATAACTAAATGAGAATAAACCATCTTCCTCTCTCCTACTGAACTATGTTGCTGTGCCCTGACAGGGTCCATAATTGTTTCAATAATTTTAAACAAACCACCTGTACTTTACATTATGGAATGCAATAAACAATTGAGTATTGAGTATTGAGTATTAACCTACAAGTATTATGGATATGTTTTATGGATGGATATGGATTATGTTTTGGATAAGTTTTCAATTCATTAGATACCTCGATATGAATTTTCTAAAACAAAGTCCGTAGACCAATTATGTAATAATTCGACAGAGATATGTTTTTATTTTTTATTTATTCAGCACTTAGGTATTTACATATACTTGTACTTGTAGGTTACATATACGATTGTTAGATTTAGTCTTACACTTTTTAATTTTGACAGAATTACAATGTTTAAGACTAAATCTAAAAACAGTGTCACTTAAGTAGCTATAAACAATGTATACATTATGTATTCATATCGAGGTATCTAATGAATTGAAAACTTATCCAAAACATAATGTGTTTTAGAGATGGATAGAGAGTAGTTACCTAATCTAACGGGAATAAATTACTATAATGTATTTTTATAGGTTTTCCCTGTTACAGCAAAACAGAGATCAATGCTCTTTTAAGAAAGTCTTAAAAGTAGGTTTAGTATTATTCATATTTTCTGAGAGCTCTTGTGGAATCAATTTGTATAAATATTAATTTATTGATAGAGTAAAAATGTGCTTTGGTACAATCCTTCAGTAAGATGGCTGAACGGAAGTTTCGTTCTCAGGTCAGGTAAAATATAGGCACATAATCTTGAGTCAGGGCTATTTCATAATTGAATCCTACTAAAAATATTATAAATGCGAAAGTTTGGATGTATGTATGTTTGTTACTCTTTCACGCAAAACCTGCTGAATGGATTTGGCTGAAGTGAATTAACTATTGTCTATATATTGTGTATTAACTATTGTGTAATCGAGCTCATTAACTATCCCCGTGCAACTCTGCACGGGGATAGTTAATGAGCTCGATTAACATTATAGGCGACAAAAAATCACGCTCCGTCCCATTGGAGCAGAGTAACGCGGGTAAAATCGATAGGCGCAGCCAGTGATTTATATTTAAGCTCTGTAGGTGTGTAGGAGATTGGCTAACGTTTGACCACTTATTGTCAACTTTATATATTTTTAATTATTATAATAGGTATTATTGTTTTTTCATAATTTAAATCAATTTGTCAACAAAATGTAGTATAGTAGTCCAGTGATGTCATGACATCATTGTGATAAGGCAGATATTGATGTCATCAAAAATACTTAAGTATATTAATTATTAGAAAAGTGGTATTTTCTAAGTTAGTTTTATTTTAAAATAGCTACTTTTAGTTGTATATATGTATTTTATTTTCAGTATATTAATTAATTCATAATGCACTTTCATATATCGCTTAGCATGGTATAGGTACGTTATGCGTAGGGCATGCAAGAATGCTGAATATGAAGATGGAGGGACACAGGGATATGTTGGAATAGGACGGCCAAAAAATATGGATAGACTGTGTGAAGAATGACATGTGTAAAAAAGGCGTGAGTATGGAAGAAACGTTTAATAGGGAAAAATGGAAGAGGTTGACATTATTGTGCTGACCCCACATAATGGGAGACAGATGATGATGATATGCACTTTTATTCTATTTACAATACACCGTGATTTTTTATCGTGGCTACTCATACTCTGCTTAGAGTATTTTTTTTATTTTTTTTTGGTATAAAAATCGTCCGAAATAGTATATTCCTACTTTTTTAATAGCATTAAATTACAGATTAAAATGACTTCGTGACCTGTTAGGGGCGCCCGTTTCTACAACCTTTCCTTCATATTGCCATCTCCTTAATCCATCATGGCTGTCTTCTTAAGGGAAACTTTTTTAGCAAAAAATATACCTATGTTTATTTTAAAATGTTAATGTAACTTTTCATTGGTAATACCTATTACTCAGGGTATGTCATTCAAATTATTAGCAATGATTGAAAAATCACTGAATATTATATAGGTTGTGTTACGTAAATTTTAATTGATTTTTCTGGACTACTTTTAGCATAGACAAATTTTTGCTCTGTACTGCTGTTTTGTATTTTCGGAAGGACCAAGATGTCAATATAAACTATATAATACCTCTTTCAAATTATTAAAAGTCCTATTCGCTAGTGATGTGACTTTACTAGCTCGACTAAGAATGCACATTGTTTGCTCATGATGCGAGACAAATTGCAATGTGCACTAGCAATGATTAGGAATGTGCCTTTGTTGGAGTGAGCATGTGTTGGCATAGACACAGAGGTTTATGTTGACTATGGTAGTTAAGTACAGAACAATATACCGTTTGTATTTTGAGCTAGGCAAGAAATGACAAGAGCTTTATAGAAAGTTATAATTGGAAACATGAATGGAAGAATCAAAAACTAGTAAATTTGTAATTTATTAAACTCTATGATTGTATATTATTTATTTTAGTATAGGTACTCGAAAAATATGCAAAAATAATTATTCGCCACGAGGAAAATTCCTGACTGCCCCTTTGAACTTTGATAAAGTACCTAGGGTACTTACAAGTGTATGTAATTAAGTTAATTCGTGAGTGCTGAATAAATTGCATGACATATTTCGAACACAAGTGGGTACACGGTTTTTTATTTTATTCTTCAACTAATTGATTGATTTTGAGAGCCATGTTTTTGCCAATGTCAGAGTATTTAGAATGTTAAAATATAAAAAAATGTTGAAGAGTAAAAAATATCATGCCATCAAAGAAGCCTCCGCGGAGTAGCGGTTGGTATATAAGTCTCGCTTATGTCTCGGAGGTCGAGTGTTCGACAGCCAAGCCGAACAAGTTATAATTGTGTAAATTCTAAGGTTTTTTTTCCGGGTCTATATGGTTGAGGGGCTACCCTCCTTGGTCCCGTTTGCTATAAAATCATGTATAACAAATGTAAATTAGGGAACGGGCAGCAGCGTTTCCTTGTGTATTACTATGTAATACTGCGGTCACTAAACTGCATGCCAAGCGTGGTGACTATAGCAAAAACACTCCCTCGAGTGTGAGGCCCATGTTTATCAGTGGACGCTACATGGGCTGATGATGATGATGGAAGAATGATATTTCGAGTTCTCTTACTAGGAACTTCAAGAACATGACATCGAGAACCGCTCGTCATGAAAACGAATAGAAAGTATAATAAGTTAATAACTTAAATCAGGTCAATAATACTAAAGACTCTGACGAAATATGCTTTTTAAGACATAATAATTACTTCAATATTTTAGCTTTATTGAAAGGTATTGAAGTTATTACAAATTTACGGACATAAGAACGCTTGTTAATGACCATACTATGTCTTCAATTTATAATTTAAGCGGTAAATAACAAAGTCAACAAAATGTGTATATTTATACTTTTTTTTCAAACGCCGTATGTACTTATGAAGCAATAAAGATGTAGAGCAACTTTTTAATCAAGAAATGATTATAATTATTTTTTATAAATTATAGCTAGTCGATTAAAAGTAACATCACTATTGAGTTCGATGTTTTGGAAACTGTCTACTGCACTATAACTCAAGTTGAATAATGACAGTTCTAACGAGTACTTACGCTTTTTATTGCGTTGTCGGTTAATTGATACGGTGTGCATCAATCATAACATTAAATACCATGGGGTTTAACTAAAGTTTATTAAAGATAGAACAAGATAAAGTGTAGACCGTAAGAAACAGATTAATTAGATATTGCTCTATTTCTTTGATATATTTTTTGTATGTGTGAAAAGGTTTAACCTACATTTAATGTTATCACTTTTAGTGTTTTATACTAGAGTCGTTTTATTATTACCAATATTGTTTTCTATCCGGAACATTATTAAATAGGCATTGCAATAGAGTCTGAATACGTATGGATACAGCAAAATATCTATTGTAAGTTTTTTTCTTCAGCGGGAATGCCAATACCAGAGTTCATAGAGGAAAGGCTTTCCCTTACAGTCGGGTCGGTAGGATAAGACTGGTTAGTGCTGTGCTGTACATATAATTAACTATTTCGCGCGCGGTTTCACCCGCGTAACTCCAGCTTCATAATTAAATATAGCCTATTTTACTCAGGGTGAATGTAGCTTTCTAATGGTGAAAGAGTTTTTGAAATCGGCACAGTAGTTTTTGAGTTTATTAATTACACACATACAAACAAAAATACAAATCTTTCCTCTTTATAATAATAGTATAGATTATACTTAACTAACTAACTGCCACTTAACATCAGGTGAATAGGAGTCATTAAATTTGCTTTATCAGGAATTAAAAAAATACATTACGCATCGTGTCCGCCGCAGTGATGTGATGGAACTTTCTTCTCCATTCATTATGATATGCTCCCCATACCAGGAGGAAAAGGTGTACTCGCTAAAACCCCCCTCCCCGTTGCTGCTTCACATGCTAGTGTTGAGGTCACCGAAGATTGCATCAACATAACATCTGGTACAAGAACGAAACCTTAATATCAAGAGCATCGTCAAACTACCTACTAGTTTGACGATGCTCTTGATATTAAGTTAATTTTGATTGACGATTAGAACTGATATGGATACATGATTTCATTTTATTATTAATTGTATTACTTAAGTATTCAAAAGTATTATTTAATTTTCAAAATTCACTAGGTATTTTTTTATTTATTTAAGTGATGTCACATTGTGTTTTTTTTCATATAAATAAGATTTTTTAAAATTACGGAAAATGTAAAAAAGTAAATAATGAAATAATGTGTATTTAGGAGTGCATTAAATTGTGTTTCCTTATAGAATTAATTCGATGTGAACTTAAATACAATTTCGTAATTTTATATGATAAACAACTATATATGGGATTTCGTTTCTTTTGCAAATACACACTTTAGTAAATGAACTCTACACACTAAGTATACTTAAACAATTTTCAAAATCAGTTCGAGTATGGAAGGAGAAGAAATCAAGGCCAATAAACTATCATCAAAGGCGGAGCGACATCCGAAGTGTCTAAGAGCAATACAATAAAACAATTTGTTGCGTTTGAGCTGCGTGTGGTGCAGCCCGTGCAATACCACATGTTGCGAGATGAACGCACAGGTGTACTCGCCTCGCCATTTATCCGACAATCGTGGTACCGACGAGTCACCTCGCGAGCGCACTCCCGTAGCACGTGTTTGCGAATCGTACAACTCGTAAAAATCGACTAAACTTTAAATTATTCCAAATAATTTCAAAGTTGCATCACCAGTCACTGGCGCGTTACGTTCCGTTTTTGAATTAGGAACAATAGTTTTTTTAAGTGATACAAACTGTAATCAGTGAACTTTGTAAATGTGAAAAAAAATATTTTTTTAAATTTATTATCACGAGAAGCCATCATGTTTAATTGTTTCAACATTTAAGAGTTCACACGTACATCTCTACAAATGAATTGTTAGGTAAGATATTGTAATATTACTTTAACCACTTGTTAATCGATGTAATTGTTTAGATTATGCTATCAAAATAATTAATTGACTTTCTATATTCTTTCTTTATGTTATCAATTACTTTCTATGACCACCTTTTGTTTTTATATAACGCAAACATAACCATAACGACTTCCGTTGTTTATTTAAATATTTATATTACAATAATCTGTACAATTAATTTGCATTGAGTGAAAGTAGCATAACTTCAAATTTGGAATACATACATGAAAAACCAAACTATATTTAAAAAGAGAAAACTCTGGTTCTTATTTTGAAAATAGATAAGAACAGTCTATGTAGCTTTAGGCTAAAATAATAACATCTACTGCAGGTATCTTTTTTATATTTAAAAAGAGAAAACTCTTCTAAAAAAAAAGATTTGAATAGTCTTAGTAATTTTAGGATATAATAACAACTACTGCAGGTATCTCACTTCCTATTAAAAATGAAGAAAACTCTTGTGCTTATTTTGAAAATAGATAAGAACAGTCTATGTTACTTTAGGATATAATAATAACAACACAGTAGATATTGTTTTTATTTTTAAAAAGAGAATACTCTAGTTCTTATTTTGAAAACAGATAAGAGCAGTGTGTAAGTAATTTTAGGATTTAAAAATAATAACTTCTGCAGATAACGAATGGTGCTCCGGTGTGCATGTTTAAGACATTCGCTTCCGATAATATTGTTCCGGTTGGTTCCCACAACAGTCGAGGTAAAAAGAAGCGCTCTCGATAATTAACCAGAGATAATTGACGCACTCGCTCGACATCACATTTATGCGGTATTTCACGTTGCCTAGATACTAATTAGTTATTCTACCATTAAAATTGCTTTCTAGATAATAAAAAAATAACTTAACTACAACAATAATACATTGTTAGTACAGATAGATAGCCGGTTATCTATATATTACCTATGTATAATAAATATTTTAAATTGAAAAGTAGCATGTAGTCAATTGTGTACACATATATTATTATTTTTATGTTCGTTAATATTTGGACATGTCTATATTAAAGAAAAAAAATGTTTTTTTAATGAGAAATGTAAAATATTTTTTTTTGTAAGTAAAACATATTTTATGATTTACATACCTAGTTAAATAAATTATAAAGCACAACGTTATTATACATAAGCTTCCACGCACGGTTTCACCTGCGTATCTCCCGTTCCCGTAGTAACTTTATAATTAATTACACCATATTCCTTGATGAATGGGCTATCTAACATTGAAAAAAAAATCAAATCGGACCAGTATTTTCTAAGATTAGCGCGTTAAACCAAATAAACAAACTCTTAAGTTTTATATATTAGTATAGATTAGGCATCCTAGTTTTTTTTAAGTAAACTTTTTTTAGTAGTCAATTTTTATTGCATCTATAATTAGTGCCGGTCGCCGGATATCTAACGTTCCTTTTAGTGCACGGATGCAATTTCATTGATTTCGAAAGTAAACATTCAACACATCTTAATGTGCATTATTTGAACAAATATTTATAAAATAAAAAATCGATGTATTTTTTTTCACTTCGATTCTTGTGACAGTAGCAACGGTAGTTGATTTAATACTTCTGTAAGTACAACTGTTTGTAGAAACAACCAATTTTTTTATTTTCCGGGGGGAAATGCTTTTACGCATTCCCACCGCCGCTGCAGCATATTCGCGCGCTGGCGGTGGGATATGTGGGACTCGCCCTCTCCATAGCGTCACGAGGAGAGGACCCTACACCACTGAAACCCCCCGGACACTCCTTCAATCCACCGTTGGCGGGGGCCGGGTACGTATGAGCAGTCCGGCTCCCCGACGGCACCCGCGGCCAATATGGTACCTCGGGATCTCCTGGGTTGTAGAAACTACCTACCTACTTACTTACTGAAGGGCGGACTTACTTACGTTTACCTACTTACTTGAAGTATAGGTGTGTTTTGTATCCGTGAATTATAAGAATACCTTTAGTAAAGGTATTAATTTGCTAAATGTCAAGAGTATCATAGAAGATCTTCAGTACCTAGTCTTGTTTTTTTTTAAGACATCTCTCATACAAGTTAAATAAATCCCATGGTTGCATAGACCTTTACAAATATTAATTCACGGATAAAAATCACACCCAAACTCAGACTAACTACTTATTCGTGGTTCACACAAATAATTGTCCTGGGTGGTAATCAAACCCCGATCAAAGAAGTCACTGCCGTTACCACTGAGCCAACGGTGCAGCCAATTATATAATAAATGCTAAATTGAGAAGATGTAGTTCAAAATTGGCACTCAATATATTTTACAATTACTGTGGCAAATGAGCTACTACTAACTAAATACAAATGTAAAGGATTTAAAAATTCTGTTATAGTTTTCGCCTCACATTATTTTACAACAGGTATATTTTGTTTTCTAGAGTTCTATGCATGTTCTTCGCAGTTAACAGACTTCGGAGACTGACACACTACATCGCAAACCAAAGCATAGTCCTATGAGTTTTAATAAACTTCAAGTATTAAAATAATTTCGCGTCATTTGTAAAACTGCAAAGGTTGTCGTTCCACAAATAAAAAAAATCCCTGATAGATTGCTAATTCTATAAGGAATTCCATAGGCTTTTAAATTATAAAAACTTATAGGTCCTGCAAAAAAAAATCTCTACGTCTATGAAGCTGTACAGATGAAACATAAAAACATATTGTTTGTGATAAAAGTAAAATTTATTAATAGAAAAAGAATCTCAATTTATTTCATCATCATCATCATCAACAGCCCGTTTACGTCCAGTGCTGAACATGGGCCTCCTCGTAACAGATCTCGGCAAGCCAGGATCGTTGAGGGATATTGCCATAATCACCACGCTTGGCAGACGGATTGGTGATCGCAGTAAGATGTAAACCTTGAGATAATAGATGCTGCTGCCCATCCATCAGCCATATGTCCCTAAGTCGCCTTTTACGACACCCATGGACCATGGAAGACATGGGGTGGTCTATTCTAAGCCGGAAACCACACGGCAAAGCCGTCAATTTATTTAGCAAAAGTTAAAAGCCGCTATTTTTTTCAACTAACAATAGGTACACTAATTACTTACTCAACTTTCTTTACATTTAATGAAAATTTTCTATCAACTAAACCTAATACCACATACAATACGAAGATAAATAATCCAGTTTCAATTATCATAAAATCTTGAACGTTTATCTTATAAAATATATAGCTTTTGATGTAAAATGAAATGCTTACATTACTGTAAAAAAGTTTTTCCGCTCTTTCCAAGACTCTAGATGGCCACGACCGATATGAACGCTACAATTTAAATTACCATGATCATCATCAGCCCGACTTACGTCCACTGCTGAAAATGGGCCTCCTCCCGGGGAAGAGTATTTGCCATAGTTACCACGCTTGGCAGGCGGGTCGGTGACCGCAGTATTATGTTGTACCCCACAAGGAAACGCTACTGCTCGTTCCTGGATATACGATTTTTATAGATGATGTTATAACAATCGGGACCAATACGGCTTAACGTGCTTTCCGAGGCACAGAGTAGTCCCTCAACCAGCCAGATCTGGAAATAATACTTCGAATTTACACAAAGAATTCTGGCGATTCACGACTTCCAAGATATAAACCGAGCCAATTACCGCTACGCTACAGAGGCTTTCATTTAAATTATATGTATATTTTACTATCGTAAATATTTTTTTGCATCAGTTTTGAAGAATTTAGCTGCATCATATTAAGTTCATGTCAATTCATTACTCAAAGGATTTATGATACGCCTTGACCTATAACTAAAACGAGTTTATTTCGCACTATTGTAAAGTTACAAATTAGATTTATTGATATTGCAACTACTAATATATATACATTAAAGTATCAAATAATATAAATGCAATAGTTTTTGAGGAGGTAGGTAGGAAATTCTGATACCAAAACAATTTTTTAAAATTTTTTGCCGTCAATTTTTTTAGAAAAATCATAAACACTGAAAAATGCGCGATGACGTCATTATTACTGTCGGACTATAATATTACCTTTGCTTTTTATTTAAATTTAAAAACAACCGAATGAGCCAAACTAAAATAAATTTATTCTGTGTGAAAACTTTGAATAAGAAAATACATGGATTCTTAAATTCAAACAAACAAAACAACAAGAATTTGTTGGTCCGATTTGAAAAACTCTTTCAGTGTCAGATAGCCCATTGATTGAAGTAGCTTCTATATTTTAACGTATTTAAACAATTAAAAACATCATTACCAAATATGTATGAAAAATGAAGTCGATTCGTTTATATATCCACACAGGGCAATATAATCTTTCGTGCGTTACCGTAGCGGCGGCGTCGTGGTGCGTTTTTTACCATGTAAAATTTGCATAATTCAGACATTTTGAATTTTAGGTAATAAAATAATAATTCCGTAGGAGATCAACCACTATAAGTTGAAAAAAATTGATTTCACCGACAAATCTACAAATACATCTCAGGGAAAAAAGAGTTGAACTTTCTTTATTTTCTATTTAATATTCATAATATTATAATACTTTTATACAACTAAAATTAGCTAGTTAAGGCTAATTGATAAAATACTAACTATCCATACTACTTGGCAAAGTTCTCAGAATGCTGGCAGCATCGCTCCGATGAATGGTAATGCTTATCAGCTGAGCAAAGTAAATACCAGCAATTAGGGAACGTGCCGCATTAACGAGGGCCGCTGCAAGGCTTTCATAAATAAATATGTCTCCCGCTCCGGTAAAAGATTGTTCAACTCGATTATGTTATTAATACAAAAAACAACTATTATAAGTATAAAATTACAAAATTTATTACATTATCTTGTAGTCTAATACCCTAGTGACATTTGAAGATATTTAAATATTCAACGAAGAAATATTTACAAATAGTGACTCATTCTTATAAAACTGTATTAACGAAATCAACGGGTGAACCAATTTGGATTGACGAAAGTATCAATAAGTCTTAAATTATTAAAGTTCACTAAAAATCGAGCTTTAACTAGTATGAAAATTCGCATAATAACATAGCTTTGTGTCTAACAATGCCACTGTTCATTGCTTTAGTACTCAGTACCTCTAAATGAACTATGATTTAATATATTCATATTTGAATATCATCGCCACTAATCAGCGTTCAGTAGTAATGTTGATTATTGAGATATATACATTGATTGGTCGTGGCAGTAATGATCTAGTAATCTGACTTTAGGAGATCAATAAAAAAATTGTAGATGTAGGTATAGAAGAGAGTTGTTTGGAGATATATAAAAGTCAACTTGTATGATTTTATTTAAATTTTGCATGTTTTTGAAATTCCTGTTGTCTACGTACGTATTGGTGTTCTTATTTATATAGATGCAAAGGTAGCAACATCCCATACATCATTATGGGATGTTACTACCTTTACATCTATATGACTCATCATGTTTATGATGTATCTTAAACAGTATCTATATGTTTTAATACTATAATTACGCTTGAAAAACAGAGTTTCTAGAAATTGTAGTATATACAATTATTATGACTTGTTACTAGCGTTGCATGTATGTTGGGCTAATTCTGGTTAAGTTTAAATTCGAATTCACCCAGTACTTTAAGTGACGAGTTGTTTCTTTAATAAGCACGACATTATAGGTGTGTTTGGGAATATCATGGGTGTATTTAGAAGATCGTCTTTACCGGGCGATGTGGTGGTAATGACCGCGGTCATGTCGGGTTCATGTTAATAACTGCTATATAACCTCAAGCAGCGTGCAAACTTCTATTTCGCGATGTAGGTTTCGTGTCATCTGACGTTTGACGTATGTCGCTACAAAAAATATTAGTTAACTATATAATAAAGGATTTAATAATTTTGTATAGTTTACATAACTTTTGTAGCCATTCTTTATGATTAATACCACGTGATTAAGTACCACGGAAGTTACAACACAATTGCATATTCCTACGCTACAGTTACAATTACCTTATTTAATCACATTGACAACATGTGGTTGGCAATCAAACAATACAAAAATCAATAGTATGCACACATCATTAACTGAACTCGTTGCTCCGATATACTTGTTACTATAATGAGACAATCTAATAACAGCCTCCGACCAAATAACACGTTTGAGTTCTATCAATGTCTACATCTGTACCGATCGTGTAATTTGATTTATCAAAAGTAGGTCTAACGAACTCGAAGATCAACGAAAGCTGTTTGGTGAATAGACTTTGCAAACGGTACCCCTTTGTGGGCGCTACCGATTGATTTTAAGCACATATTTATTGGGATTACAGTCTTCATTTGCAAGTTAATCTCATGTTTTTGTAGAAGAAATGAACATTGTGGTTTATAATGAGATATTGAATCTATATACAGGAGTGTAACGGTTTTTTATACACCTATTTTTTGATTGGATCGTTATGGATAGTACTTGGAAGTTGTTAGAAGTTTCCACCTTCTTGGTTAAATGTGCTTTTGCTTTATATTGGAACAAGGAACTACTATTAATTTGTCCTCATTGTTAATAATAGTATAGCAAAGTAGTCTCTATTCAGTAGTTTCTATACATTTGGATGGACATTTCCGTAGTCAGCCACGAGGCTTTTGTTACTTCACAGAACATAAGACTATTAAAAAAATAATAACACTTATAATAATATACTTCAAACATTTCTTTAGTAATATTTTGAGCCTAACTATAAGAATTGTTTAGGATTACACTGGGTTTGTTAACGTCAATCAAAGAAAACGATCAACTAACATAATAGTCATATCAGTTGATTGTTGGCTTAAATTAACTTTGCTGAGAAAATTAATTCAGCTTCATCATTTATTCATGAACGAAAATGATAATCAATGATTTACTATTGAGAGAGTGAAATGAAACAGAAACATCTTTTGACACATGGTTTTTGACAACTCATTAGTTAATTCCTACGTTGATCAGCCTTTTGGAAACTTGGTGTTGCCATTTGACGTTGACACAATGGTTTTAAATAACATTAATAAGTGGTTCTATTAGAAGATTTAGAAACTAAAATAAATTGATCTTTGTTTGATTGTACAATCCGTCCCTCTATCTTTTCTGCGATTCTGATGTTATAAAGAAGAATGATTTGATTGTTGATTTGCATTGAATAAGCTCCGAAAGTACTGGACCGATTTCAGCCTTGTTATCCAGGAGTTTTCACGGGAACGGGAGCCACACGTAATTATTCACACGTAGTCGTAACAGACATTCCTATAATATTATCAACCACTATTATTTTATTAATTAATTTATAAAAACCTCGCAACACCCACGTTAATGCGGTACATTCTGCGAGTGCTGATCTTTACTTAGCACAGCTGATAAGCATTGCCATTCAACTTTGTCAATACTGCCAGCATTCTAGGAACGTTTTCACTAGTTAGTATTTTAGTTATTTTAAATTAGCTACTTTTAGCTGTATATTTACTATTATTTACGTTATATCGGTATGTATTATATTTAAATATGATAATAAATTATTTAACTACACATTAAGATGTGTATAACAAGTAGTACCGTGTTTTTCTTACCAAGTACATACTCTTTCGTCACACTCAATTGCTCTTGTGGCTTAGCCTCTATAACCACCTATTATTACGAACGTACGAACGCTTGGCATTTTTATGTAATTTAAAATTAATTATTGTGTTGATCATATTTTGTATGCGCATATTATTACCACGTTCCACTAAAAACGTTTGTAGAATAATGTTTATTTCTGAACTGAATTACATGCTTACTGCTCTGAAATTGTATTAGAAAATATATAATGGTTTACTTTTTTCACTTTTATGCATACTTAATTGTGTTTGTGTGTCATAATATTTTTTGTTAATTTTAGTTTTAGATGTTGTTCGTTCTATTTGTTTATTGTTTCGATCTATTTAGTGGGCATTACTTTCCAGCAATATCTAGTGCAACCAACATTTTTATATTTGTTTCTATTCTTTATTGTTAAACAAAATTGAATAGATATATGTATATCATTTATATACATATCACTTTATATTAATAAATAAAATACATATATACATACAATACTTTTAAATCTATACTATCTATTGGACAAGGTTACCAGGATGCTAGCAGCATTGCCCTGTTGAATGGCAATGCTTTTCTGCTGTGCAAAATAAAAACCAGCACTCGGGGAACGTATTTATTTATTTATGCCCTATGACTCGAAACATAGTAGGTACCTAGATGTAAGATAGATATTTTTCTTTGAAGTATAAAGTTGATATTATTCAGGTGGCGAATTGCACCTTTACGAGTATTTTCAATAAAAAAACATTAAAACTAGAAATGAAACAAAAATATTTAAAAAAACGAACTGCCTTTCCGGCAGGAAAATTATTAAATATTTTTGTTCTTAAGCTAATGAATGGGTCAAGAATGAACTTTTTACATACTTAGTTTAATAACACCAATATTGATATTATTAGATAACAATAGAAAATATTTATACTACAGAATATTTTAGGTAGGTACTTAAAGTGCTATTTCATGTTTAATCAAACGCGTTTATTTTTATTGATTCATAAAGCTACAATCATCATCATCATCAGCCCGTATAACGTCCACTGCTGAACAGGGTATTTGCCATAGTCACCACGCTTGGCAGGCGCGTTGGTGACCGCAGTATTATGTTGTACCACACAAGGAAACGCTGCTTCCCGTTCCTTGATATACGATTATTAAAGATGATGTTATAACACGGCTTAACGTGCTTTCCGAGGCAGGGAGGGTTGTCCCTCAACTAACCAGACCCGGAAAGAAATCTAAGAATTTACACAAAGATTTCCTGTCCGGCGCGGGGATCGAACCCACTACCTCCGAGATTTAAAACGAGCCAAATACCGCTACGCTACGGGTACTTGTGTAGCTAAACAAAATTAATTTGAAAATATTCTTACTATCCTTCCGTGACTCCATCCCCGTAGCTTCTGTTCTCTTGGGACCTTAATAATTATGTTGCTCTTAGAAAACCTTTCTAAGGTTGAAAGAACTTTTGAAGTCGATCCAGTAGTTTCGGAGCTTGTTTAATGCAAGGAAGCAATAAAATCCTGTCTCTTAATAATATTAATAAAGACAACAAAAAAACTGATCGTTTTCCACAATAAATAAGTACCACATATTAATTTCAGCACATTTACCGATAATAGCATGCGACGTAATAAACCGTGAATATTGAAATGAATTCATTAATTGTTTTAACTTTATATCTATCGCGGATTAAAATAGATCTATCTCCATATCAAATTTATTCCAGATGCATCCTATCCTACCCTATTGGCTTGATTGAGCCCTCCATACAAACTTTTGAATTTATAATATTAATAATTATCCATAATATTATGGTACGCCCCTTCCCCACGGTATTCCTAAGGAACCTGAACCTTCGGATGGCCTTATAGACTAAGTCTGAGAGCCCCGCGAACTGTAAAGTGGCCTTCAATTATTCTCTCCTAACATTTAAAAAGCCATAATACCGTAATTCTTCCGCCAACTGAGCACCCATAGCTAAGACCGCCTTGCACACATTATTTTGTAGTTTGTAAACAATATAACAGGGCTGCTCGCCTTCATGCCAAGTGAAGAAAAAAAAACCTTGGAAAGTATATAAAAACGCAGTATTCCTACCGTAAGGCTAAAAATGTAGTCTCCAAAATGGAGTCGAAGCTACAATAAAAACCATTAACATTTAAATAAAATATTTATAATCTAAATGTTTACGCAACAGCATTCAGGCTGCATATAAACGATGGTATTAAGATTAGTACTGATGAAATCTGTGAGACAGAACGTGACCTTGAGATGCCATTCCATTCACAATGTCAAGGACATGCCTTGGAAAAGACATAAACTTTGCAAATTGTGCTTTTAACTCTTATACATTTTAGTTGAAAAGATTATTTTTAAAGCCACTGTCTATATGTTATTACTATTACTGTTAACCTGCATCATCCCACTGCCGGGCAAAGACTTCCCCATTCCCCACTTCCCCATGACTTCCAGCTCTTTCGATCCAGAGCTAAAGTAGGCCACTGGCCGTTTGTTTTGTCCAGCTCGTCCCGCCATCATTTACGGGGTCTGCCGCGACGCCTTCTTGCTGTGTCAGGTGCTTTGCTCTACGTGGTGGTTATTTTGGCCCACAGCTATTATTGGGCATATGGCATACGTGGCCAGCCCATTCCCACTTCAGCTTAGCGGCTTTTTGAGATGTTATTTATTAGTTAAATTAAATAGCTTTCTAATAATCAGAGTAAGAGTACGACAATTTAGAGAAGCAAAAGCCGCTCGGCTAATTACACATGTCAATAACAATATGGTATAATCACATAATCGTGATGATCTCTTCCAAACAACAATTGAATAGATCAAAATACTTTCCATTTTAAATGTAGCGTAAAATAAACCTACTTTAAAATGATTAAACTCTTAGTTCCCGACATCACCAGTCAAAAATTTTTTTAAGCGCTTACATAATATATTGTAGCGAATCATTTTAATTTAATTTAAATATATATAATAGATAGTGTTCATTAGACTCTTCACAATATATAGATATATATTTTTAATATGTTTGTATAATTTTTATTTGGATTACAAAAAAAAACTTGTCGCATTTTTACGTATCGTGCATCGTTATAACTCCACTCCAGTAAGTCGTGCTAACTATTTTTTTGTTTCTAATTTTAGGTAACTTTGTCAAGTAGATAAGTAGATATAGCGTAAAAAAATTACAAACACCCATACTTGTACAAATATTGTATACTTTTTAGGGTTCAGTACCTGAATAGTAAAAACGGGACCCTATTATTAAGACTTCGGTGTCTGTCTGTTTGTCACCAGGCTGAATCTCAAATGGTGTATTTCTGTTGCCGCTATAACAACAAATACTAAAAATAAAATAAAATAAATATTTAAGGGGAGCTCCCATACAACAAACTTGTTTTTTTTTGCTCTCGCACTATGCCTGTAATTACATTTTAAGATTATTTTAACATCAATATAAATAATAATGTAACGAGTATATATATGAGTAAATAGTTGCGATATTAATGGTTAAGGGTACCTATATTAATTTACAATCTCTCCACTCTTATCAAAACGTTATCTTCCTCTATTCAGCTATAAACACACATACTGACTTTGTAGTTTACTGGCTCGAAGGACCATTAAACAAGGAAATGGCTATATACACCGGCGAAGTTACTGGACTAATGTTTTATGGTCGTTTTATATATACCTATATACATGTATATTAAACAGAACCGTGACTGGTTGTCGACTTTGTAGAAAACACACAGCCTATGCAGAAACCTGAAAGTTGGTGAACATATTTCTTACGTTGCTTACTCAAAGCTCGGTGAAAAAGAGCGAGTATTATGTAAGTAATAAAAAAAATTGTAGTGTCATAAAAAAACCGTATTATATTAACGAACGTATTTTTTAAATTATTTTTAGTAATATGTAGTTTGTTACGATATTTTTACTACCGGGCATAAATGAGAGCGGTGATCTAACATTCGGAAATCCGAATCAACAAAACAATTTATAACCTTTTTATTATTAGAAACAAACTTTCCCCTTAGAGACGTGTTATATAAGAGATTGATAAATTTGGATGATGGGTAGGGTTCCACCGTAGCCTAATTGGTTAGGGGCTATACCTAAAATGCAGGTTCAAGTCCTGACGATGGTCCAAATTTGTTAATCTTAATTTTGAAATTTATTAGAGACAAGTTATTACTAGAAAATATAAAATAAAAAATATCACTTAAAAAATGAAAATTTCGTGAAGACGTTAATTTCTGCTTCAGTTCCTGTTAGACATACTCGTACTTTCTTTGTTATGAAAAACACATTCTGATAGAGCACGAGACAGAATGTTAACTTAATAATACATTTCTTTATAAAATTCTTGCACGAGTTAATTTAAGTTTTCAAGCAGTAATTCGGTAATATCTGGGCAATTATTAAATGATTGGGGAAGTTGAGGATGTTTCCGTGTGGTTTTTGGTTTAAAATTGACCGCAAGTTTTCCCGTGGTGTTTGTAAGAGGCGACTTAGGGACATATAGCTGATGGATGGATTTAATATTTAAATTATTCAAAAAAAATTGTATTTGGTTACTTCTTGACAGTGACTTTAAGTAAACGATATAGCTCATTTCAATTATTTTCAACTCTAAAGCGAAGGTTTTTCTATTACTTACTTTAGTGGGAGCTGTTTACTTTAAAAATGCATGTAAATACCTAGTGTTCTTATGTGTAAAAATGTTTAAAATATTCTTAGTAAAAATGCAAAATAAAATGCTTTAGTGGAAATGCAACCAAAAGAAAAGTCATAGAATAATATTTTCTATGATGTCTAAATGCTTTACGAAATAATTTATTATGAATACTTAAAATTTACTTAATGTAATGTTTAAAATGTGGCTAACTGCATGATGAATCTTTGGTTGTAGGTATAACCTACGTCATTATTATTTAGAGTAGTATTAAAAACTTTAAAACTCAAGTACCCACTTTGCGATTCTTACAATTTGTTCTAACGTACAATTTCATGTTTTATTGAACTAGGAATAGAGTTTAATTCACCTTATTTTATTGGTAAGCCTAAAATTAATGTTTTCTTTACCTCAAGCAACACTTCGAATGTTATTTTAGGTTAAGTATTGGACATAATAATATTTAGCTTTAACGGTGTTTGCGATTCCGATTCTTTTGTAAAGTTTCTAATATAGGTAATGTTTATATTTCATAGCATTCGATAAGGCATATACTTATATTTAATAGTGTGGCACGATTCTTAATGACTGTTGCAAACAAAAAGAAGACAAGTAGGTAACTTTCATTGAAGTAGGTACCTAGTCAAGTAGGTACTTACAAAAAGAAAAATAGGACAGAAAATTGAGAGTAGGAATATAGGGTACTAGCTTCCCGCGCGCGGTTTCACCCACGTCACTCCTGTTCCCGTGGGAACTTCATAATGAAATATTGCCTTTGTCACTAAGGGTGTATGTAGCTTTCCAATGGTGTAGAATTTTTGAAATATGCAGTAATATTTGAGTTTATTCATTATTAACATACACATAAAAATACAAATTTTTTCTCTTTATAACATTAGTATAGATAGTATAGATTAAAAATGAAATCACAATTTAAAAAAAAGTTTGCCTGTTATTTCCGCCTAATCTCAGTAACGGCTAAACCGATTTTGGACTAGACTTTTACTGTTAGATAGCTAAATTTGATCACGTCTGTCTGTATATTTGTCCTTGTGTTTCACCAAATCTCTTATTTAGACGGGACGTCACTGGTAGAAGGTTGATATAATAAAGAGTAACTAAGTTTTTTTTCCGCTTATTGTGTCCGAAAGCAGAGTCCGAACATTTATAATTGTAATAATGAAATAATGAATTTATTCAGCACTTAGGTATTTACATACACTTGTACTTATCAAAAATTTAGAGTATTAATTCGAATACAGTGTGTACCTGCACGCCTCGCACTTACTATATCTGTTCATGTTACCATACAACACTGAGGAATACGATATAAAGTTAACTAGTGTTTTCTCTCAATTGAAGAAGTAACCTACTTCCACTTGTCCAGTATAATGCCCCAACAAACGGAGTGCACCGGTTGTCTTTTGGTAACTTTTTAATTCGTTTTAATACCTGGTATTCTGAGTTCGATTCCACCTGGGTGTTATGTCCATAAATTGAAGGATACATTTATCGAATACCATAGAGTTGTAAAAAAGAGGTTCTTAATACATCTATAAACCTTGGTTTTTTGTTAATTCTTACTAACTTATTTTTTCATTCTTCATCAAATCTTCACAAAAAACTATGTAACCGTAAATATTTACCTAGCAGTATTTGCGTACCGCCTCTCCGATCTTCAGAAGGCGTCGCCGCATTTCGTCCAATGTGGTCAGCATAACGGTCGGCGAGGTGTAACGATCCCCCACCCCCCCCTCTGATGAACAGCCGCTACTGACCAATTGTACCTTCAATACCTATTAACTACTAGCTGTGTCCGCGACATCGTCTGCGTGGAATTTAGTAGCAGTTTTAATTATTTAGGCTATGACGAAACTTCCATACAATCTTCACCCCCACTTTAGACCCCTTTTTTCGCTATAAAAGTAGCCTTAGCCCTTTCTCAGGTTCTAACCTATATGTGTACCAAATTTAATTTAAATCGGTTCAGTAGTTTTAGCATGAAAATCCGACAGACAGACAGAGTTACTATAGCATTTATAATATTAGTAAGGATATTTTACTATTAATAAAGAAACATAAATATCCTACGGCGCTTGTTTTACCGAAGCCGCCAAAGTTAATATTTTTTGCGTTCCTCAATTGTCTTCGAGGTAACTGTAGTTTTAGTTTCATATTGATGGAATCGATGGTCGTGGATTTTTTTATATTTAAAGTTAATTACTAATATCCAAGATGGTTTAACTTAAGTTAGACAGCGTACAAGGCTCATAACTAAGAATAAATAAAAAAAATACAAAAAAGTCTTCTGGCGTCACCAATCTTGACATCATCAATGATAATCTACTTGTATCTTCGATGCGTATGTTTTTCGGTGAAACATGATCATCATTTATTATTATTTTATGCATCCGTTATCTCCTAGTTTACTTCCAAGGGATGTAATGTATGTTTTGAATTATATTATTACAGTAACATAGGATAATATACGTATTACCTTACGGTAGGTATCGTGGGCACACAATATGCATCTCAATAATTGGATACAACTATGATATCATTAACTTGAACTATCTCCTATCCCGTTGAGAAGCGGCAGTAGCCCCATAGCTAAAGCGTCGGGCTAAAAATCATGTGTTCACCGGTTGGATCCCCACCGACGTGAACCCATTCGTAACACAAGCATTTTAGCTTAGCACGAGGGGTTAAAAAGAAAACTCTGCTTAGTAAAATTTTATTAAAAAGATAATATATTTATAAGAATACCTCCCCGCCCCCATTAGGGATAGTTATTCTTATATATCTACTTAAGTATTTGTTATTGTTATGATACGCGTGACAACCTTTGGCGAGGAAATTGGCTCGCTGTAAAATCTTGGATGTCTTTAGTTCGATCCCCACGCCGGACAACAAATCTTTGTGTAAATTCTTAGATTTATTTCCGGGTTGAGGGACTACCCTCCATGCCTCGGAAAGCACGTTAAGCTGTTGGTCCCGATATTTATAACATAATCTATAATAATCGTATACCAGAGATCGGGCAGCAACGTTTCCCTGTGTGTTGCAACATAATACTGCATTCACAAACCCGCCTGCCAAAAGTGGTGACTATGGTAAATACCCTCCCTCGGGGGGTGGCCTATGTTCAACAGTGGACGTTATACGGGCTGATGATGATGATGATCATAAGCGTAGCTCTCTTTCCCGTAGGAAATTCGTCATTAAATAATGACTATATTACCTCCTGGACAACTAGCTAGCTTCCTAATGATTAAAAAAAATTTAAATCGCTCTATTATTTTTTTTAAGTTTATTCGTTACACATATATTCAACAATCCAAAACATACGCTCTCTAGCTATTCAAACAACTACGATAACATAATTCACTTTACTTTGTTGCTTCTTTATGCTTATTAATTTATCTTTGTACCTATACTTCATCAAACGGATGCCCTGAAGACAATACGAATCCGGGAAGTAACGGAGTATTGTCGGTTAGTACATTGCACACTTGCCAAGGGTGTGGTCTGGCTACTCGTCTTCGTTAATATCAAAGGAAGCACGCTTTAATAACTGCCTAGAATTCATAGTGTATTTTATTGGAATTATTATGAAACCCTACTATAATTGGTATATAAAAATCCGCAAAGTATGTTATTAATACATTTTATAATTCCTGCTTAAGTAAATTTTGTCGATTTGAAAAATTATTTCGGTGTAGATAGCCATTTGTCTAGATTTATGAAAAAAGAAAAATCATTTATTGAACACACAACAATAATTAACATAAAATAATAATAATAAAAGTACAATATAAAATATATGAATGGAATACATCTAATAACAATAATAAACCTAATAAGGATTACACATGGACGAAAATAAAGAAAGTACAAAAACGGCAGAGTGACAAACAATAATTACCCCATGTATAATCATCAATACAGTAGGCAGAGAGGAACGGGGCGTTGCGCGACAAGGCATATTAAATCATTATTAATCGAGGCAGGTTATAGCTGATTATAGTAATTAATTATGAAGTTCCTAGGAGAACGGGTGTTATGCGGGTGAAGAAGCTATTTAGTTTCACTATACCTACCAACTAATATTATAATATAACTGCGAAAGTTACTGATTCTGTGACGTGTAAGAATTTCAAATTATGTTTATGTAGATATTCACGCACATTTCTGTATTCGTGTTTCTCGACGCAGGAAATTTCATACAAACAACTCTTATGTACTAAGTGTTTAACATTATTCAGTCAAACATAACTTATTTAATTATATTTGCGAAATCAATTCATTTTAACTGCTTCTATCGCTGCATTAATATATTTTCGGTTCATCATTATAAATTACGATGGACATTCCAAATGGATCTGTAATAAACATTCTTACAGTAACAGTCGATAAAACCTTCACTTGATATGTGACAAATTAATTAAGTGAGTTACGCGCGTGCCAGTTTAATACGCCATTTTAGCTTATGGTCTATGGTCAATTCGGTAACGGCACATCGAGTAACGGACGATGCCAACACTCAACTTAACACGCGATTCTGTAACAACTTCAGATTGAGCGATCCATTTTATACAGTTTTACATAATACGGTCTTTTTATGTTCAATGTAATTGAGACTGGCATATCTGTTTTTATCTCTGGTTGCGTCTTTAATTCATGTAGTATCTCTGTCTTCTCAAGTGTTTAGTTGCAAAATATTTATGAGCTGTATAATGCAGTTATATTATTATATTTTAAAACTACCAGCTGCTAGTTAAAATAAGCTATTCCACCATGAAAGTCCCGTCAGAATCGGTTCTGCCGTTACTTAGATTAGCCAGCACAAACAGACAGACAGACTAAAATTATTTAAATTGTGTTTTTGTCATTAAGTGTAGGTACGTTCATTCCAGAAAAGACATTCCAATTTTATTTATGTCTATAGATACTTTATTGTAAAAAAATAGAGCTACTTCAATAAACTTACCAATTGCACCAATTATGAGAATAATGAGGACATAAAATATGTAATACAAATTAAATGGAAACGCATTAATCTATACAAATATTATAAAGAGGAAAAGTTTGTATTTTTGTATGTTTGTTTCGAATAAACTCAAAAACTTCTGAACGGATTTCGTTAATTCTTTCACCATTAGAATGCTACATTATCCCTGAGTAACATAGGCTAGATATATAAATATGCTTAAAATAACAGTCCACCCGTGCAAAGCTGGGGCGGGCCGGTAGCTTATTATATTTTTAACTCATACTGCTGACTGAAACAAATTTAAAATAAATTTTCTGATATCAGTAGGTACTGCCATTACTATTGAACTCGTTCAAGAAGAAGTTGCCGTCATTATATTTTCAAATCTAAATGCCAAATAACACTGAAGACTTCATCAAACTGTCCATTTAACTATCTGTACGTGACCAAGACATCAGAATGTTTATTTGAAATTTGCCGTGAAATGTTTAAGCTGTCAGGTGTAAAACTATTATTTTTATATTATTTTCTACCTACTATATACTTAGTAATAGAACCCATGTTGACAATGGTAGGTAAAAATATTGATAAAGCTCCTATGAGTTTTGAATTTAGAATGATTTAGAATTACGTCTCTATGACCGAATGTTCTAAAATTATTTCTAGACCTCAGAAGCATAATGATGGATGTACTATACATCAGAAGCGAGTTTTTTGCGATTTCATGTTTGGTCCCATAGTAAAAGTTGTTTTTTATCATGAGCACAATCATGTGTTTAGGTATCGGTCACTAATTACCAGTCACCCTATATACGCAGAAACATTCGTCGTATGTGCCTTTATCGTAAACTGGCACTTACGACCAAAAGCTTCTGATGTCATGAAATAATTTTAGAACATTCGGTCATAGAGACGTAATCCGACCTTATGATTCTGAGCACTAGAATGATGTTGTATATTATTATGCAATTATACGTCAAAAACATTGGTCGTATGTGCCTTTATCGTAAACTGGCACTTACGACCAAAGCCTTCTGAAGTATAATAAATATTTCAGTAGTTAACGCTATAAGTAAAGATAAAAACGTTTTTGATTTTTCTCACTTTCTATCGCACTTGGAACTTTTATCTCCTATTTACAAATTTAATTTAATGTTACATAATTATACTAGTCATCATCATCAGCCCGTTTAACGTCCACTGCTGAACATGGGTTTAGAGGGCTAAGGGATCATTGCCATAGTCCCATGCTTAGTAGGAGTAACATACAGGGAAACGCTGCTGCCCGTTCCCTGATACCAACTGTCAAAGATGAAGTTATAAGGACGGCTTCACGATCTATCCTTGGCACGGAAGTTAGTCTCAACCAACCAGACCCAAAAATAAATCTTTAATTTTACACAAAGTCCGCAGCGGGAACCGGCCTTCGACGACCTCCAATAATTAAGACGAGCCTTATACGCTACATGTAACTTTAAAGTTTGTCTTTTTTGTCGAAAAAATACATAAACGTGCACTTACTATAAATCATTACACATAATATTCGAATCATTTAAAAGCTCGCGTTTCTTGAAAATAATCAAATGAAATTTCAATATCGACTAACTTGCATTATTTAATGGAATCCCTAAAGTGTGAACATGTTTTATTACAATTAAGCTTGCAACACTGGCCATTGTTGGACGGAGTGGCACGTGCCTCGCATAATGTTGCCCTCTCCTAAACAACTTCAAAGTACGCTTTTATCCCATAAGTGGAAAGAGCTTTGCTTTATATCTGTTTGCTTTCTTAATACATCGTAAAGTATTTTTTACAAATAAATATAATGGTTAATTTAAGCTTTTTGTTATAGCCTATTGGCTACGCCGCTTCTATAAATAATCGGTTAAGTATGTATATGACAAAAATCCACTAGAGTTTTTAACTGTCAAAATATAAAATTAAGCAAATTTCAAGTACATTAATTATTAAGTGTTGTCCTTCAAAAAATATGAACAAATTTAAAAAGCTAAATTAAAAGACAAAAATATCTGGTGAAACATTTAAAAAAATTAAACCACAATTAAAAACCAATAATATAGACCATAAAGCAAAGCAAGAAATGCAGGAAACGAAAATTGAAAAACAAGAAAGAATCTTTCCGCTTTTTTTGGACATCTTCAATTTATTAGATACTTACAACCGGCAATTTACCTATAATATCTACATCTATAGGTACATTCTACCTTTTCACATGGACCGTACTAAATTGGATCACTTCAAGTATAAGACTAATATTAATTTAACAATTGCCTAACTCTTTTTAATGGAATTGAAACCTCAAGTAGAAGAAAAATAATAAAGTACCTACTTACGTAAATAACTATTTAACATAACGTTTAATTATAAAGTAAGCATTAAATAACTAAGTAAGTCACATACTTAATTATTTTAATGGAAGGGTTTACGTAACATTAAACGTCTTCTTTTAAACGTTCTGCGTAAACTTTTGAAATAAGCAACAGTTGACTTGTAATTGGCATGAAGACTAAAAAATTCGATTTAGTCCGTCAGTTAGATTACCAAAAATGATTGGACACGTATTTTTTTTGGCTCGTCAAACAAAAAATAACGAAGATACAGCGCGTTGAAATTTCGTGTGATGTCACTATTAGGTAAATCCTCCTGAACTTTATAGTTTGATTTTGCTCTGTATCTTTGTCAATTTTTATTGATTTAATAAATAAAAAAATACGTGTCCAATATTTTTTAGTAATCTAACTGACGGACTAATAAATTCATGCCCATTGTTTACAACAACAAAAAACAAGCAGTCAAAATCCATCTGCACTCTTTAGTCAATTAAATAGGACTTAACAACTACTTTTCTAAGACAAACGCAGTAATAAAAATCTGTGTATTTCGTAGAAATGGAAATTGGGTGGAATAATGATGTTAGACAAATCACGGTCTAGTTACTGCGCAAAGTAAAAGTAGGCAGACATCATAACTATGCACACTACTATGTCACGATCAACACTAGATGCGAATTACTATGAGTTGTGTCTCTTTCTAAAAAAGGTAAAAGGCAATTACTCTGCCGGTCGTAGGGTGATACATTTAAATTAAGCCTAAAGCCTAAATGGTAATTCAGTTTAAAGAAACCGAAAACCGCTCAGTGCAAAGTGAAAGAGTAACACAAATCCATCCACACATATTCTAAAAATTTCACGTTTCGAATATTAATAGTTTTTTGCGCGCAGTTAGCCGGTAGGTATAACCTATAACTTTCCTCTATAATTCGGTAATCTAACACTGAAATATTTTTTTCAATCGGATCTGTGGTTTCTGGGATTAGCGCGTTCAAGCAAACCAACTCTTCCGCTTTATATATTAGTATAAGATTAAGGTTAAACATCCTTAATCACTAGAATTTGCCGTAATCACTACGCATGGCGAGCGGATTGGTGAACACACAGTATGATACGAGTATCTTTGAGGTAATAGATGCTGCTGCCCTTCCATCAGGTGTATGCCCAATATTCGCCTCTGAATAGATCTAACTTCCTATGGGTGTCGTACACCCATAGGAAGTAAGATTTATTCTAGGCCGGAAACCGAACGGCGATTATTAGTAGGTATTATTATTAAACACTAGCTTCCCGCGCGTGGTTTCACCCGCGTAACTCCCGTTCCCGTGGGAACTTCTTAATTAAATAAAGCCTATGTTATCCGGGAATAGTGTAGCTTTCCAACTGTGAAAGAATTTTTCAAATCAGTCAAGTAGTTTCGGAGCCTATTCAATACAAACAATCAAATCTTTCTTCTTTATAATATTAGTATAGATATTATATGTTTAAAAAAAAATACATCTTCTGTCATCAGTTTTTAACACTTAGGTACCGCGGTTTTAACAGTTACACACATTATCTTGTCTTATCCTTTTTACCAGACGATGAGTTGAGGCTGACCATACGATTAACTATACAGCCTCGTTCAATATAACAGTACTTTGTAAAACGCATATTATTTTGATACTTGTATGAAAAATACTCAATCATTTATTCCATTTTACAATATTTTTGGCTGGTATTTATCAATGACTAGCTTCTTTTGTGCGGTTTCATCCGCGTATCTCCCTTACCGTGGGAACCTCCATCTGGGTAAGCTTTGTATTAGTACGTTTTTTTTAATTTTTTCCAGCAGTTTTGTATCATTCGAAAAGTAATCTTCAGGGCCGGATTTAAAAGTCTGGAGGCCAAGGAGTAGAGGCCCCTTGGCCACAAATTAGTTTCCCTCTAAATATCTAGAAAATTTGAAGTATGTAGGTACCTACTTTTCAGGACGATTTGAATTCTGATATTTGACTGTCTAATTTAAGTGAACAAGTACCTAAACTAAAGACGAATTATAACCGTTATCACTTATAAAAATATGTAAGAACTATTACATTAATCATGATTCTACAAAGTACTGTAGGTAAAGATTCAACACCGAAAATATTTTTTTTTTAAAGTTGTAGAGTTTACTCCCGGGGTCCCCACAAAAGAGATTTAAAATAATTAAATATTTTTGTGGGCCCCTCCATTGTGTAGGCCCCAGGGCAGTTGCCCTGGATACCCTTCCTTCAATCCGTCCTTGTCTACAGGTACTAAAACAGTCTTAAATAAGAATTTATTTGGGAAAGGATTAATCTTTATTTTAGGTACCTCAGAAAATAAGGCACACAAAATAAATCATTGCAGCTTGTTTAAGTATTAAATGTTTATTATGACAGTCAAATGTATGTGAGGATTTGATGGCTTCCTATTACAAGTTTAATTTTTTTATAATTTTTCATCGGCCTCTATAAAATGTTTTAATTAATACTAAAACATCTTATAGAGGCCGAGAATTGTCTTAATAACAATTTAATTATCAAAATAATCTTAAATGAAAAAATATTTTAATTTATAATATTTTGTTTTGTTTCTAGACTGGTCAATGGTTTACCAGGTTACCTACTCATTCAATAGATATGTGTGTTAAATTAAATTGCTATAAACTTTATTATTTAAACTTTGTAACTACCGCAAAATATGCAATATTTATTAATTATTTTCACTACAAAGTAAGCAACCAGCGCAAGAGGGCGTCCTCTGTGGAACTTGGACCTCGGCTCAGGGCGGTCGCTGGCGATGAGATTGTGATTGATTATGACTTTAGTATTATAAGGGGGTTTGTGCAACTGTCGCTCTACTTTACAGTTCGCGGGTCTACCAGGGCAGCGGCTGGTTCTTAGCAAACTAAGGGTCGGGATATTTAGTTACTGTTTAAATCTTAATAAACCTACCTATACCTACCCAGAAAAATAATACAGTGATTAATGAGAGCAGTCATAATTAGAATATACATAATCGACAACCTCCGTAGCGTAGGTTTATAAATCTGGTTGGTTGAGGAACTACCCTCCGTGCCTTGGAAAGCAAGTTAACCCGTTGTTCCCGACTGTTAGAACATATTTAACATGCGTATACCAGGGCACGGGCAGCAGCGTTTCCATGAGTGTTACAATATAATACTGCGAAAACCAATCCGCCTGGATAGCGTGGTGACTATGACAAAGCCCTCCTTAGGGAGTAGCCCCATGTTCAACAGTGGGCGTTATGCGGGCTGATGTTGATGACGATGACGCTTTATGTATAAAACGAGCATGCTACGGTTCACAGAAGGATAGTAGCAAACCATTGCGCTAACACGGACACCATGAGAAATAGCTCATAAAGGTATCACGGAAAATTTATTAAAAAATACTTTTCTTGCTCAGTTTTGTTTGAAATGTAGCATCGTGTGGCGAATGCGATCATTAGTTTGCAAATTGCCGAATATTTTACCGACAATATGCATATCAGGGAAACGAAAACACTGTCAAATGATATTCACATCACGAAGTTACGTGGCTAGAATTATAATGACTTATGTGTCGGGATAAACTGTCTGAACAAATGGTATATCGTATCGATTTTACTTGACTCTTTTTCGGACGGTATTTAGCCCCGAGTCTTTTGCGTCTTCACCGGGCACAAAGGCGAGCAGAGTTCCGGCCTAAATAAATGGTTTAAAAACTACAAACTAAGCAACCTGCGCAAGAGGGCGTTCCCTGTGGGTCCCCTGACCTTAAGCTCAGGGCGGTCGCTGATAGGGAAATTGAGGGATTATGGCTTTTTGTTTATTTAGGGGAGTTTTTTGACTGTATTTCTCAAGTCCTTTAACAGCGTGATATTTTGTCGTATAAAATGCTTTATCTCTAGTAAAAATCGATCTGTGTATACCTATACTTTATCTATCTAGAAGGGTTCTAGAACTTAGGGAATTTTCTTTTGTAGAAAACATTTCTATTTTAATGTTTCGATAGTAGGTACCTAATACTGATGGAAAATCGTCCTAACAATAATTATTAGTACCTATGACACCAAAAATCAAGGTGAACAATTTGCTTATTTAAAAATTTGGTAATTAATGTACTTTCAACCAAGGAGATTTAAACTTTCTGTATCAATAAATGTAAATAAATATGTTTATGTAAGTATGACAGCGGGTAATTCTTTAAAGGTAAATAGTTCGCTGCTTGCTGTGTGAAAATACATATAGCAATAAACTTTTCTCTTATATGTGAAGTTCACATTGTGAACATATCAATTTAAAATGCGTTTTTCAATGTGTAAACCTATCTCTTTGGTTGACTGCATAGAACGTATGTGAATGGCATATTGCTTCCTAAAAAAGGAGCCTTAAATAAAACAAACGATTGCAGCAATTGCTAAATGGATATCATGTAAGCCATTATTTAAAAGGCTTAATGTTCTAACTTTGACATGTATATATATTTTTGAAACATGTAAATTTGTAAAACAGCATAATAGTTTGTTTCACAAAGGAGCTGATGTATACGATGTATAGTGAATTGTCGTAATACTAGAAATCCAGACAGAATTGTTTTATACATTTCCGAATACAACCTTATATTTAAAAAAAACATATTCTATGTGTGGAAATATTTATAATGCTTTGCCCAAGAATATTAAATCATTACCGTACTTTATGTTACAAAAATAATTAAAGAAATGGCTATTAGAAAAAACATTTTACACACTCAAAGAGTATTTCTGTTGGGGAAAGGACTACATAACTTAATATTTTACTTCTAGTCTACTTATTATATATTTGCATGCCTTGTCTAGCAGGCGGAATATATGTATGCTAAACCACCTGAAAATGTTATGTTCCTGCAAATAAATGATTATTATTATTATTATAAAAGTGCCCTTTTCCACTTCCAAAATACCGATATATGTCAGTATACTATAAAACCAACATAACTTGGTCATGGATAGACGGACTGGTGTAACCCATGTCGAAACATCGGGATAATAAAAAGTTGATGATTTGCCTTACAAGTACCGCGGTTGGGACTATAAATTATGTGTAAAACATTGATAAATGGGTCATTTTTTATTTAAATATAAAAAAAAATATACAAATCGATTTTACAACCCAGACTAAATCATTCCGCTGTAATATTTGCATCATCCTACATGATCTAACATTCTAACGTTATTATGATGCAATAAATACTAATCGGCTCATCGATATGAAGATCATAGATTAATCAGTTATAAAACTGCCACAGATTCACGTAACATCAAAATGTCAAGGACTTGTATTTTTTTAAATCTGCAGAATGATGATATTAATAATATCATGTGACAAATTAATAACAAATTCATGACCTACATAATAACAACATGTCATCATCATCAGCTCCTATAACGCTCACATGAGCCTCCCTCAAAAGTACTCCTCTTTCGTAGGTGTAGTCACCACGCTTAGCATAGGTATTGGTGACCACAGTATTATGTACCAGTGCCAGTTGTTCTCATAGATGCTGTTATGCTATATAATACCGCTGCCCATCTGTCAGATGTATGTCTCCTAGACACTTGTTACGACACCGATGGGAAGATACCTATGGGGTGGTCTATTCTGAGCCAGACACCGCACAGCTAGTATATAGTATCTACTTATATAGCTAGGTACTAATTAGCGACGCCGTAACGGGACAAAGCGTAATGTTTAAGCCTTGTCTATAGGTATGGAAAATGTATCACCTTAATCGAGAGATTAAAGTTAATATTGATAGGTAATTAATTGGTAATTAAACTGTTAAAATGAGTGAAAAGCGTTTAAATTCTTTGAATCTAGGAAGTGGCGTTAGTTTTATGTGGATATAATATTATTATTACCTTGTTACTTGATGGTGACACGGCTCTTGACCGATGCTCGCAGTCTGATGTTTATGTTCAAAGAGTTACAGTAATACAACTCATTTTAACATTAAAAGGTACCTACAGGGAAAATATATAAAACGTGTTTAAAACAACGTAAATTTCTGAGTATAGTTTTAACTACGGTATGTTTAGTCAGTTTTACTATATGAATAATAATATATTTTATTTATTAGCAAATCATTGCGGTTTCGCTCTTGTTAGTTGCATTGTCCCACTATGCCTTGTGCCATGTTTATTAACTTAAATCTGAATCCGAGTCTATAAACCGTAATTGTTAAGTCGTTACTAATATAATATAATCATTGGCAGAAAGATTTGTCATCTGTATTTCTATTGAAAATGTTGGAATAGGCATAAAATGTTACTTTACGAACATTGTTTTTCATAATGAAACGGCTATGATAAATTTACATAGCAAAGCCCCTGTAATCATCATAATCAGCCTGTACAACAGGCTGATTATGATGAACCGATGATAGTCCACTGCTGAACATAGGCCTACCCCATCGATTTCCAGCGGGAACGATCGCTAGTTCGTGGTCTCGAGAACCTTTTTGCTCAATCGGCCGTCACTTCTTTGAGCTATGTGTCCTGCCCATTGCCACTTCAGCTTGCTAATCCGTTGATCTATGTCAGTGACCTTCGTTCTCCTGCGGATCTCTTCATTTCTGATTCGATCACGCAGGGGACCGCCGAGCATAGCTTAGCTATAGTATTATAGGACATAAATCTAGATTATAAAAACGGGTGTTCCTAACACAGTTTCTATTTCATTTAAATCTGGATTTTTTTAATGCTTGTGAAAAAGTATAATCCATAAGTACCTAAATCATTTCGTTGAGTAAGTATTAGCAACGACTAAATAATCACGGTGTATGAACTCAGGTTATTCGATAATGCCCATTTAATTTAATATAAAAATAACACATCGAATCCACTGCCTTCAGCCAGTTTTCTATAAATCTTGGACAAGCCTTAGTACCTACCTAGATTTAACCTTCCAGGGTTCTTAATACGCACAGTTATGCTACATATACGTAGTCATATAATAAATCTCGCTTCCTCATACTCGTTTACCAAAAGTTGTACTTCTGTTTTGTCTCTGCATACGCTGTTAGACATACACCCTCATTTACGACGCGGTGAGCATGCTTATTACACAATATTAGCTACGATACGTTGCCCTTTGCAACAGGCGACTGTGGTTTTTGAATTTACTCAACTGTGGGAATCACTTTACTGTGTATGTGGTCGCTGATAATCACTGCTTACTTTTGAATACAGCTGATTATCAACTAAGAAATTCAATTAAATATGAAGAAAATTCCTAGAATTTCGTTTTTTATTTTATTTTGGAGTTATACGTATAAATTATAATATATATCGTACCGCGAAGTACCTAGTTTATTTTTCATTTTCGATACAAGCCTATTAGAGCCGGCGTTTATTATCTATTCATCTTAGCAAATAAATTAGATTTAAATATATGTTTGTAATAGAAAAATAACAGGTTCTATGTATATAAATGTACCTACCCACAAAGTGTACTTAATTATAACAAAAATACATTTTTTTTCCGTCTATGTGTCTGTTTCTTTAGGCCAATCTCAATAACGGCTGCACCGATTTTCACTGGTAGATAGCTAATTTTATTAGGTATATTATGGTCTCATTTTATTTTGGCTTTCTAGTTGTTTGTCCATGTGTTTCACTTAATCTCCAACATAGTAATGCCGATTTAGACGGAATTTTCAATGTTGAATAGCATAATATGAAATTTTTATTTTACGTGTACAAAGTCCCGGGCATCGGCTAGTAGTGAAATAAAAAAGCCCTATAATTACATGATAATAAATTACATATTACTATGTATATTTCACAACTGACATTTATCATAAGTATTTGTAAGTCAATAAGGATGCTACCCTCTAAGATGCAACATAATATGCAGAAAACACAACATTACCTATGTACAAAAACATGAACAAAGTTCTAAGAATAATTATTTTTGAATTAATATCTATCGGTCATCCATTTCCGGCACAAAAACTTACAAAAGTTAAAATACCAGGAAGATGTTCATAGTGGGCAGTTATTCTCCATGCTCCAGCGCCGCCCAGCCTACCATATCGCACGTCATAACAATAGCGAATATAATCTTTAAACACTGGTAGTAAGGCATACACAGTGAACTCCTACAAACTCATTGGCCCCTAGTAATTGTTCTTTAAGTGAACGAACGAGCACCGTATCGTAATTTACTATTTGAATAGCAGTCATAA
This sequence comes from Nycteola revayana, assembly GCA_947037095.2. Classification (NCBI taxonomy): domain Eukaryota; kingdom Metazoa; phylum Arthropoda; class Insecta; order Lepidoptera; family Nolidae; genus Nycteola; species Nycteola revayana. Next base: position 10,812,777 of record OX344857.2, on the reverse strand, counting down.
GTAAATTTATTCCGTGTAAGTAATTAATTAGATACGGTACTTTAGGGCTACGTTTCAGTGAAGAAGCAAACCTATTGAACATGAAAGTGCTATTACTTAGGTTTACAACGTTAGCCTAGAAGTACGCGAAGTACACGATGTATCTGGTACGACACACGAGTCAAACAAATAAGTACCCATATTTATGTATGTTTAGTGAATGGAGGAACTTGTTATGTACCTTCATAAGACCACCCTGAGACAATGGGCTAAGAATGTTTTCCATTTTCACGTCCCGTTTAAAATAACTCATTACGTGTTCGTGAAATATGCTTAGTACCTACTTATTTTATTTTACTTGGTGCTTACGTCCTACAAAATGATTGTACTGTGAATAGAAAAGAAGTCTGAAGGGTTTATGTGCTTACCTAGTCATCATCATCATCACCCCGTATAACGTCCACTGCTGAACGTGGGGCTCGTCCCATGGGCGGGTATTTGCCATAGTCACCACACTTGGCAGGCGGGTTGGTGACCGCAGTATGATGTTGAACCACACAAGGAAACGCTGCTGCCCGTGCCATGATACGATTTTTATGGATGATGTTATAACAATCGGGACCAACAGCTTCGTGCTTTCCGAAGCACGGAGGGTAGTCACTCAACCAACCAGACCCGGAAAGAAATCTTAGAATTTACACTAAGATATCCTGTCCGGTGGAGGATCGAACCCACGACCTAGATTTAAAGCGAGCCTAATACGGCTAGGCTACGGAGGTTGTCTACGTACCTAGTACCTATCTGAAAATATGCAAGTCAATAATACAAAGTTAAGTTAAATTAAAATAAGACATTTTTAAATCAAAAGAAGTGATACACACCACCCATACATAAGATACTTTATTCAGATGCTCAAAAGACTAATATAATTTGAGCTCTAGGTTAAATAACATTTTACGTAGATATCTCGATGAATAATCGGCTATTAATTTATTTTACACCTTAAAATTTTTGAACTTTATATTACAGCTAAACAGTTGTAATACACTAATGGTATTGCCTTTACAATTCTATATGCTAGTTCTCAACATTACTCTTCTTTGAACAGATAAATCGTAGTTTTAATGTCTACATTGTCTATGAACTAGAGTAGTGCCATGATTAATGGTAGTAGAGGGAAACCTTATTTGTTTAATTTATAGGTTTGTATGTTATGTTCCTCATTTCCTTCTTTAAAAATCCCATACGTAGACATTGATGATATGAATGTGAATACGGTCAAAAATAATTAGTTTTCCTTTAAATGTGTACCTACTTTTCAGGACCATTTGAATTCTGATATTTTACTATATGAATAACCGTTAATTCAATATTTAAGAATTATTACATTAATCATGTTTCTACAAAGTACTGTATGTAAAGGTACAACACCGAAAAAATAACTAAAAGAAAAGTCGTAGAGTTCATTCGTCAGAATTTGAAAGATTTTAAATCTCTATTGTGGAGGCCCCGAGACTGTTGTCCTGGAATCCCTCCCTAAAACCCGGCCTTGCATATAATCTCTCTAATAGTACTAAATTTCTAGTTTATTTGGAAGTAAAGTAATTAATACCTACTATCCGTAATATTCTGGCTCTGATCCTCATTATATTTTGGTGTCATTTAATACCACTGTTATTTTCTTCATTTCAGAGTGGAAAGCTGCATCTGCATAATGGTGTTGTAAGGTTAGTATAGGTAGTTATATTTACAATTGTGACTACGTGTATACCTAATGAACATCATCAGCTCCTAAGAACTCCACTGCTGACGGGCCTTTAGAAAGGGTTTTGTCGTAGGTACGCTTGACAAGCGGGTTAGTATGTATAATGTTTATGTACTTATAAAAGCAAACGCCACTGCTCTTACTTCATCATATCATCATTTGATGATGTCATAACAATAAGGATCAACGGCTTAAAGTGGTTTCTGAAGCACGGAGGATAGTCCATCAGTCGACCAGGCCAGGAAACATCTTTATTTTGACGCAATGATTTTTTGGCCAGTGCAGGAATCGAACCGAGACCTAACGAGAAACTAATATAGCTAGCCTACGGCCGGCGGCCGGGTGGTTATCCACAATATTATCAAAACAACCTACATTCAAATAATAAACTTAGCTGTTTAAACTTGACCGTTTAATACCTCCGTATCAATCGCGGAACAGCTATGGTATCAATGATACGGGGCCCATGCGGGGCCCAGGGCTACATGAGCGCATCGTAGTAGTTAGGTACTAAAAGTAGTAAGAGGGCGACTTCAATAAGTTTTGAAATGAGTGTAGGACTCATTACGCCTCAGCTGTTTAATACAATCATTGTCCAAGCGATAATATTGTATCTACATGATCTTCAATTACCAAAGCATTGTCATATTTGTTGACACAAGACCGCCCGCCATGCGTCGTTGACATGAGTTGAAGTTATTTGGTAGTTCTTTTTAAAGATTACTAGCAGAGTTTTGCAGTCTACTAGTATTCTTGTTAACCCCTCGTACTAATCTTAAATGCTTGTGTTATGAGTGGGTTCACGTCAGTTGTTCAATGGATGGGGATTGAACCGGGGCGACAACAAGATCTCAAGTCCGACGCCCTAGCCATTGTGCTACGGTTTAAAATGATGAGGACAGGATATATTCAGGAAATTCCCGTTCGGATGTTTTAATATTTTAATATAATATTTTTTCAATATATTAAGAATGGTCCGTTGAAGTTTTATATTTATTAACCACTAGCGGCCCGCCCCGGCTTCGCACGGGTGGACTTTTATACCCTACCCCTGCCCTACCCTACCCCTACCCCTACCCCTACCCTACCCTACCCCTACCCTACCCCTACCCTACCCCTACCCTACCCTACCCTACCCTACCCTACCCTACCCCTACCCAAAAGTATCCTATGTCCTTCTCCCAGTTCTTAGCTACCTCCCTACCAATTTTCAGCCAAATCGGTTCAGCCGTTCTTGAGTTTTAAATAGTGTAACTAACACGACTTTCTTTTGTTTTTAAAATGTATTCTGCTATTCGGGACGGAAACAAATCCAACAAATCAAAAACCATGACAATCGGTCCAGCCGTTCTCGAGTTATAAGTGTTGTAACAAACACGACTTTCTTTTATATATATAGACTAGCGGCCCGCCCCGGCTTCGTACGGGTGGACTTTTATACCCTACCCCTGCCCTACCCTACCCATACCCTTACCCTTACCCTTCCCTACCCCTACCCTACCCCTACCCTACCCTACCCCTACCCTACCCCTACCCCTACCCCTACCCTACCCCTACCCTACCCCTACCCTACCCCTACCCTACCCCTACCCTACCCTACCCCTACCCTACCCTACCCTACCCTACCCTACTCCTACCCTACCCTACCCTACCCTACCCTACCCCTACCCTACCCCTAACCCTACCATACCCCTACCCTACCCCTACCCTACCCCTACCCTACCCCTACCCTACCCTACCCCTACCCTACCCTACCCTACCCTACCCTACCCTACCCCTACCCAAAAGTATCCTATGTCCTTCTCCCAGTTCTTAGCTACCTCCCTACCAATTTTCAGCCAAATCGGTTCAGCCGTTCTTGAGTTATAAATAGTGTAACTAACACGACTTTCTTTTGTTTTTAAAATGTATTCTGCTATTCGGGACGGAAACAAATCCAACAAATCAAAAACCATGGCAATCGGTCCAGCCGTTCTCGAGTTATAAGTGTTGTAACAAACACGACTTTCTTTTATATATATAGATAGATTTCACATTACAACAACATTTATATGAAATTTATTATAGACATCAAGTAACTATATTATACGGTTTATACCTGCCTAAGGTTTTTTAATGGATAATGACTCAAGATTTAATGTCAATTAAAACGAAGATATTAAGCCTTTTTAGGGGTTGAAAACCTCTAAAAACGAACTGTGTATTTTTAAAACATAATTAATTGATTTGCAAATATAATTTGTATTGAATGTTATGGTAGTAATGAAATAAAATCCTCTTGATAGTTATCAATAAATGTTTATTGATGTTGATAGAGCGCACAGGAAGTTATATTAAGTCACAGAGCACACGACTGCACAGTGTCACAGATGGCCGAGAAGAGAGAGAAATGAGCGAGGCAGTGCTACCAACTCACAACACAAGTGTGGGATGTAATCTTGTTATTTTAACAGATCGCAGTAAATTACTTTTTGAACAACTGAGGTCCGTCGCGAAACCCTCCGGAAATGGCAGGAGCGGCTAGAGGCCGCGCCGCGGAGCGGATTACGTACGGTGGAGGCGATTCGGCCCCATCTAAAAAAGTGGGCCAGTCGCCGTCACGGCGACGTCACCTACCAAGTTGCACAGGTAGTAACAGGCCATGGCTGCTTCGGCCACTACCTGTGCAACGTGGCGCAGAGAGAGCCAGACACTCGCTGTCACCACTGTGACTGTGCCGACGATACGGCACAGCACACGGTGGTGGAGTGTCCGGCGTGGGCCAACGAGCGGGAGGAGCTCGTTGGCGTGTTGGGAGACGACCTCTCACTGCCGACCATCATTTCGAAGATGGTCCAAAGCGAGAGGTCGTGGGAGGCGGTTGCCTCCTTCTGTAGACAAGTAATGTCACAGAAGGAGGCCGCGGAGCGGGAGAGGGAAGTAGATCCCTCCGCCCACCCGCTTCGCAGACGGCGTGTTGGCCGTCGGCGGCGGGCTGAAACCCGCCGCCTACCACCCTAGGCTCGGCCTCGGGGAGTGGGGGACATGGGCCCCGCTCCCTTCGAGGCTGACCCATGAGGAGTAGGGACGCCTCTACACTCCGGGCGTCCCTATAATTGGGCAAATGGGCCACTGTAAGTGTGGCCCTGGAGATCCCGCGGTACCATATTGGCCGTGGGTGCCGTCGGGGGGCCGGATTGCTCATGCGTACCCGGCCCCCACCAACGGCGGATCGAAGGAGTGTCCGGGAGGTTTTAGCGGTTGGTAGGGTCCTCTCCTCGTGGTATGAGTTTAGCATACCACGCTATGGAGAGGGCGAGTCCCACATATCCCACCGCCAGCGCGCGAATACGCTGCAGCGGCGGTGGGAATGCGTAAATGCATTTCCCCCCGGACAACAAAAAAAAAAAAAAAACGCTCTAATTGAATTGACAACTAAAAAAAGAATCCTATCGCAGCTGATAAAAGAGATAATGATCTCGGAATGGCTTAACCGATTTAGCCAATTCATGTTTTTTTTTATTATTATATAAAGACAACTCCCGCACTAGGAAAATAAATCCCGGTGTCGCAGGGGACTTTACAAACATTCATTTCACGGACACACAGAACACCCAGACTCAGAACAACTATTTGTGGTTCACACAAATAATTGTCCCGGGTGGGAATCGAACCCAGAACACCAGGTCTCTAGAGGCAACTATCGTAACCACTGAGCCACCGGTGCAGTCAGAACGTGAACATTTCTAAGAACTATCGCTAGAAAACCTGCTTTCAAATAAAATAAAAACTGCATCAAAATTGGTCCACGCGCTTTAGAGCTACAGTGCCACAGACAGACACACATAGCCGTCGTACTTATAAAACCCCTTTTTGCGTCGGGTCGGGGGTTAATGTAAAACATGTATAAAACTTTGATATTTTTGATCATTATAGGGCATACTTACAAACAAACAACAACAAACATAGGTATCTAGAGGGCTACAATTATAACCTAATATTTAGCTTTTAATGAAATATTCAAAAATAAACCGTGTTATTTCATTCGCACTAAAAACAAACACGATAACACACTCAATAGATCCGGCTGTATAACTAACATGTCACTTGTATCGATAAACAATTCATTTTACACGACCCAATAATTCTGACATAATACAAGAAAAACGGTCATGCAAGGGACTGCAATTTACCTGGTTTGTGTACTGGGGCTCAATTCTGCTAAGTGAGGTAAAATTACGAACAATCGACGGTCCAGCGATACCATGATGAGATTTCTCGCAATGTGATTTTAGTTTGATAGTTTTAGCAGAATAACAAATATTGACATATTTGGTATTCTGCTAAAACTATAAAATCTACAACACAAAACCAATACCTAGTATTTAAGTAATATCATAACATTTTTTTACTTTATCAAGAAATAATAGAGTGCCAATAGTTGTTTTAAAGGAATATGATGCACTTTTTTTTTGTGACGTATATACACTTGACTTTTGCTACGTTCCCAGGCATAAAGGTGAGCAGAGCTCCACTCATAATAAATAGTTAACAAAACTACAAATGGCTTAATTTGTAGTTTTGTTAACTATTTATAACAAGCGCAAAAGCACCCACTTGGCGCTGCGGTGCGGCCGTTGGCAGGGTATTCAGAAATGATGACTTTAGTTTTTTAGGAGAGTTTTGTTTTTGGGTATTTGGTATTCGAGTAATTCAGTTGGTAATGTGTCTTTCCACTGGTCCACAGACGCAAATCATCAATTAATACTCTATTGCGATTCTTTTAATGTGTTTTTAAAATAGCAGAATCGGGACCCTGATTGCAGTTGCAATAGTAAATTGGGGGCATTTGAAGACAGAACAATAGCAATCGCAAATTATCGTTACACTGCACTGTCGGTCTCGGACTACAAATATTAAATAAATTGGCATTAGATAGTATATTCTAACGTTTCATTTATATGCGTAAGAATTGACATGAGAATGACATGTGTCATTTTTGTGATCTTTATTGCTAGAGGAATGAGAATGATTAAAGTGACACAAGATATGTGCTAAGAATTGTTTTTACGGTGGAATGCGCTTGACAAGATGATTTTTTGGGCCAAAAATGTAAAGAAATTACACCTAGATTTAGAAAATTTTGAATATGTTTATAGTTACCTCAAAAATATAACCTTATATAATAAAAAATTAATAACAAGGATTTTTTAAATAGTAAGTTATATTATACATTATAATAAAATGGTAAAATGTCCACTCGTAATAGACAGTATTATGTGGAACTATTAAAATAACTGTGTTTTAGAAAGAAGGCTAATTCTATTTTCCTCGGAACAGCTTAGTTTGATCTCCACAATTTTTTGACGAACACAGCGACCGTGCAAAGATTGTTGTTCGTGTACGTTAAAAATTTACTAATGAATAATGTTTTTCTATAAAAAGATAATCTTAGTTATGTCTTAAAATTGATTCAATCACTTCGCAAGTATATATACCGATTTTGAGAACTTAACATAATAGTAATCTCCGCGCGGGGCACTCTGTGCAACCTTACCAACCGAGGCATACCCACATACGGCACTGCGTAGTGCGCATATAAAAAAAATATGTAAAGAGTAATGTAACCTTACTTCTTAAGTACTTTACTTATTAATCGATAATAAAATCTTCATATAACCTTGTATTTACCTGTACATCTCTAATGAAATTTATTTTTTCATTAGCTTTAATATTCTTACATGTACTCATTGTACGTTTTTATTATCGAAAACCTTGGCATTTCGATTGGAATTCAGATTAAGGTACATTTACTTACATTTACCTTGATCCTAAGGATTCAAATCATAATAAAATTGTCTGTGACTTCATTGTCGCTTCATTAATAACATACCTAATATTTGATTTTATTAAAATTGCCATCTCCGTAAACTTATATTAATTAAGCCACATTCACACCGTTAATATTTCTTCAGTACCTATTAACCAAAAATAATGGGAATTTATTTATAATAAAGAAATTTCAGTTAATTTTATATGCCTACCCACATAATTGCTATATTATAAGTCCGAGTCCCGAGTCACTTAGTGTAGACAGTATCATGTAGACAGTCATGTTTGTCAGGCTTGCCCAAAATTCGATCTCACCCCATTCCAGGATTCCAGGATTTTCTATCACTCCCCTATAACGAACGTATACCATTAATATTTACATAATTAATTAATTATACTTTTTATTTAGGTACTCACAACATTTTATAGTAATAAATATTGGACTAAAAGTCGTTAATTTAAATTAAAAATAACTTAAAAAATACAAAATAAAAGTTATGGGGGACGCTCTAATTTTAATTTTGTATTAGGTTATCTCGAGACTGAAGGGGTTTGATCTACATAGTTCCAAGGCGGTTTTCGTTGCATTTCAAGACACCTTTCCAACGATACCCTACCTACACGATGGGCTTAGTCGTTTTTTTTTCTTAAATTCACTTTCGTGGTATGGATGAAAAAATATATTTTTCCATAATTTTAAAAACCAAGTTTTGGATCTTCTATATTTAGGTACATCTCTCCACCAAGTTTCGTGAAAATCGGTGCAGTAACGGCGGTGTACGAGCCCAGACTGACGGACGGACAGAAGGACGGACAGCCGGACAGACATGACGAAGTTTCGTCATGTCTGTCCGGCTGTCCGTCCTATAATACCTTATAGTTATAAGGTGTGGTCTACGGAATCCTAAAAAAAAATAAATAACATCATACATTTTATTATTGGCTATCAAACTAAATTACGATTAAATTAATTTTCAACGAATTCTTTATACAATTAGTAATATTTATCAATTCTTTCACCTTTATTGCATTTTTTTACTATGGGATCAATACGGCAGGGAACTTATACAATGAAATTCAATAAAACCATAGCCATTACTTTTTTTTACTTACTTCCCGTTTACGTCCATAGCTTAACATGGCTCTCTTTATTGACCCAAGCCAGAGTCGTTTAGGGATATAGCAATAATCACTACCAAAATGATGAGTATCCTTTAACTGATAGATGCTACTGCCCAACCATCAGCTGTAGGTAATTCCCTTAGTCGCCTCTTAAGAAACTCATGGAAAGACATGAGGTGGTCTTTTTAAGCCGGAAGCATATTTGATCACTCCACTGTAATAACGTTTTGTCAAAGCCTTCAGATATTCAAGTAGGTATGGTATTTATGTAAAGGCATTTGCTCACATCAGAGTGTTTAGGATATGGGTATGGGTTGTATGTAGGATAGGGTTAGGATACCAGGTATGGGTATCCTAACCCTATTCTAAATCAAACGAAGTACGAATATTACAAACTAGAATTTCACACATCTATAAAATTAGAGTGTCTGACTTAATTCAAATATATCAATAACTAAATCACAAGACCTATTAAATAATTACACATTTATGCTAATAAGGTCTTTAGGATCGTTAACACCGTCTTTATAATATTTGCAAATTTTTTATTAATATTTTTTCGGTTTTAAGCACTAAATATTTCATAATGATTCTCATTAAACCTGTTAGTTTCGATTATCATAGAAACCCGTCAGAACATTACAAGTTGTTAGCAATCGATACAAATGGAGTGTAATCCGTATTAATGCAATATGTTTACTAATCGACTGGTTTTTGACATTTATTATAATGCGAAATGGCACTCAACCTTACGGAGGTTGAGTGCGTAGCGGTATTCGGCTCGCTTTAAATCTCGGAGGTCATGGGCTCAGATTCGGCTGTTTCCGGGTCTGGTTGGGGGTTGTCCCTCCATGCCTCGGAAAGCACGTTCAGCCGTTGGTCCCGATTTTTATAACATCATCTATAATAATCGTATATCAAGGAACAAGCAGCAGCGTTTCCTTGTGTGGTACGACATAATACTGCGGTCACCAACCCACCTGCCAAGCATGGTGACTATGGCAAATAACCTCCCTCGGGAGGAGGCCCTTGTTCAGCAGTGGACGTTATACGGGCTGATGATGATGAAATGGCACGTCGTGCTTATGTGTTTTTATAATAACCTGTATGCTTATCTATATCAATGTGTGAAATCTTTTGAAGAAAGTCAAGGAGATTTTCAAAGTTATTGTCGTGAAAAAATACATAAAAAGTGTTATACAGTATGTTTTTTTATGATTTCACTCGACGGTCGACTTTCTGATATTTAACTTTGCACTCTGTGACTCAACAACTATATATCTAGGCTGGAGCCCTGCTCGCCTTTATGTCCGGTGAAGTAGCAAAAGCCTCGGGGCTAACTACATAAGTCCGTCCGAAGAAAAAAATGACTCAACTACCGTAAGATGTAGATTTGGTAAAATCAACTAGTCAATGAGTGAACTTCAGGCGAAAAGGGGCACTATTTAAACTTATTATTTAATTGAATAAGCAATTTCGAAAAGGGCACAACTCATATATATCGCTTATTGTCTATTGGAGATGGGCCCTTTTTGAAATATTAATTATATTATCTAAAATTTTCTCAAACAGGAGAACAGAGTCTGGAGTACTAGTACTAATTTTATAGACATGAATACTTAAAAACAAATATCATAACTTACTATAAAAGTTAAGCTTGGGTTCCTACTAGCGTGTTCGGATTAGGAAAATGTGTTCCATTATATAAAAATTAATGGCTTGATACAAATCTAGTACACGAGTCAGCAGATAAAATCTGCACATAATGCTAATAGTACGTTACCTCGCATGTAAGTATCCAATGAAAAGATTATCACAACAAAGAAGAGGCCGTTTCCACATTAAACCTTACATGAGATGACAGACACTTCCATTCGATGTACCCGATGCTTTATCTGGATCAGTGCAGAATGATTGGCTCGTACAGACAGGAGGTATGAAGCAAGTCATTTTATAGAAAGATGGAGTTCATTCTGAATAGATACAATATCTAGATAAGGAATTAATATCTTTTGATTGAAAATCTAGTTTAGATACAAAAGATTATACCGCCCATGTTGATCTGGTAATACCAGTAAATTATACTACTTACCTTAAGTGTCTTCATTGATGCATTCGTTCTATTTGGTTGGAGAGGTGTTAGCTTTTGTTGAAGCAAGTTGTTCTTTGTAATACGGTAGTGGATAAGTTTATATGATATTGGGTTTGTAAAACCTGTTTCATTCAAAACTAAATAGCACATGAAAATTACCTAATGTTGTCAATATTGTATGACTTTACGTTTTGATTTATATTTACTGTTTTTTTTTTGTTACGTTTTGAATGTGGAAATTAGGACTTTGTATCGGCAAAACGTGAATCCCTCTCTTATTGCAAGCGTTAATAGGTTACGGCAATTTATCAGTCAAGCAATCCGTTCCCGATTCTAATAAAATAGGTGAAAAATCCTTTATTTTAATTTTATACAGGTTTTCTTTCTATAGTTGCTCAAATTATATTTAAAACCCATACCTAATATCGATCTTTAACTTCTCAAGAAGGTAAAACAAGTTCTATAGTAGTTAAGCCCTAGTTTTCCTAGATCCAAGTGCAAACAGTGTAAAGGAAACACTTAATGATCTTGTTGACGATAATAAGTTGTACCGGAGTATTATTTTAATAACTATACAAGATGTCTGACATGCGAATAGGGCACCTACACAAAATGTTAAATAATTACGTGTTTCATTTAAAAACAGATCTGACAACTTACTTACCTTCCGTCAAATAAAACGTTTAATAAAACGAAAATACCAATTATTTTTAGAGATTTATTGACGTTTAAGTACAATTAAATCTAACGACACGATATACCGCTTAATTCTACATAAATGAAACAATTTATAGAAACTGATTAGGTAAGTAGTAAGTTTTTGCACGAGCGATCTTAAATCTATACAAATATTTTATTAAGTTTGTTAGCTTTGAACGCGCTAATCTCAGGAACTACTAAACTGACATGAAACATTCTCTCACTTTTAAAAATCTACTTTATTCAAGAGTATCGTAGGCTATATTTAATAATGATATTCCGACGGGAACGGGAGTTAAGCGGGCAAAAATGCGCGCGGGAAGTAAGTTATTCGTATAAAGTTAAAGCAACATAAACATAAAAGATGAATACGAATTCAGTTATTTCATTACACGTGTTGTTAATTTTAAGTTGCTTTAAAAGTTTACCGACAAATAAAGTTACTATGTCATTACGCGCGGCCGGTTCAGTTATGTTTTCATAGTTGTAAATAAAGTAAGTATAAATTATATAAGAAGGTTTGTACCGAATAAATCGCTAGAAAGGTAATGTTCACATAGTGCTAAAGAAGTGCGGATTGAATCCACAAAAAAGATGTGGTCACAGCACAATCATCAGCCAATTGCGAGTCGTAGTACGAACTGGCTTATGAATAACCATGACACATGAGCTCTTTTTGAATGTGATTATTTCTTTTTTTCCGCACATCAGGTCAATAAGAGTTGTGTGTCGATTGTAGCCATAACAGTGGATCCGCTCTCGTTGCCAAACTGAACCAAAAAATCTAAACATATTCGCGAAAGTATTTATGAATTATAGACATTCTATTAATAATAATTTATTAAAATAATCCGAATATAAACCTTGTCACCACACTTAAAAATATAACAATTATACCTTGGAAATACTTTTCAGACTCAGAATTTGGTCTATATCTACGAAGTCAATAAGTACCTACTTAGTCAAAAGTGGAAATAGAAATCAGTGAATATACAGGATCTTCTTCTTTTGCAGCCTTTCTTAATTAATTTTTTATATAGGTTCTTTCAGATTACACCATCTTACCCTGTCTTGCGCTATTTCTATCCGAATTGTCCCTGCGGTTTTCTTATTGACAAACTTCCATGGTATAATCTTCTTATAGAATTTGATTTGAAACCTATCAAACAAACTAGATTATCATGTTCTGGTAACTTTTACGTGATATTACGACTTTGCTGTCGACTATTCAAAATCTAAATATAAATAAAAATAAATGTTTTATATAAGAAAAGTTTGGAAAATTGTGAAACGCCAGTACTACTGAAGAGTAAGAACCGAAATGTGAAGGGGCTTCAAATGACATAAAATGAATTTAATGCCAAAATAACTAGGTACTTACGCGGCCACTTAACTTTGACTTCCGTCATTAATTTTACAGTAGATGTAAGTCCTTAGTGCCCCCACTAATAAAATTAAATTGCGTGCTTTATAGATTCATAAAACATAAATACCCCATAGGCAAAGAAAATGTTAACTCATTTGATACACAATGTTGCGTTCATGAAATTGCTAAGTAATTTATGCTTCTACTTTGCCTACGCGGACCTACTACAATTAGTATACGATCAGGTATATATTTAGTGGACGTAATAGATACCTTCTATCCATACATCATTCAATAGTATTATATAACACTGAACGTAACTGGTCTCTCTGATAATACTTATCTATTGTAAATCTAATACTAATTAATTAATAAACTGTTACTAGTGTTTTTTTAAGAAAACATTTGTTTCATAAGAGTTGGAACAGCTATCTTTAATTGTTGTTGTCTTAAAAGACAAAGACAGCCTCCGTAGCGTATCGGTACAGGTCTCGTTTTAAATCTCAGAGGTGGTGGGCTCCCCCACGCCGGACAAGCAATCTCTGTGTAATTCTAAGATTTATTTCCGGGTCTGGCTGGTTGAGTGCATACCGTCCGTGTCTCGGAAAATAAATTAAACCGTTGGTCCCGATTGTCATAACATAATCTATAACAATTGTACCTATACCAAGGAACGGGCTGCAGAGTTTCCCTGTGTAACATAATACTACCGTCACCAACCCGCCTACCATGCGGGTTGATTATGGCAACCCTCCCACGAGAGGAGGCCCATGTTCAGCAGTGGACATTATACGAGCTGATGATGAAAAAGACAACACCCGCACTAGGTAAATGAATCCCAGTGTCGTAGGTGACTTTACAGGCACAAAATTCACAGACACAAAGAACACCCAAAGAGCAATTTAATCACAGAGCAATTATCTGTGGTTTACAAAAACAATGGGCATGAGGACTAAAAAAATCTATTTAGTCCGTCAGTTAGATAACTAAAAAATATTGGACACTTATTTTTTTATTTATCAAATCAATAAAAATTGACAAATATACAGAGCAGCAACAAACTATAAATTTCAGGAAAGGGGGTCTTGTGACGTCACTATTAAGTAATATTGTACCTAATAGTGACGTCACACAAAATTTCAACGCGCTGTATCTTCGTAATTTTTTGTTTGAGGAACGAAAAAAAAAAATACGTGTCCAATATTTTGTAGTAATCTAACTGACGGACTAAATAGATTTTTTTAGTCCTCATGCCTATAGTCCCGGGTGTGAATAGAACCCAGAACACCACATCTCAGTAGCGACGTCCATAACCACTGAGCTACCGATGCACTATCTTATCGTATAAAACTTCTCGTTGTTATAACTACATCCATTTACAATAAAACATTTCTCACATTAATATAATGGAAACTTACAGTGATATAAGGTACCGACAGTATATGTATAAAGTTCTGTACGCGGATCACAAACGAATTCTATTTACTTTTTTTAGCTGTGAAAATAAAAGTAGTTAGGTAGGTACAACTTATAAGTTTGAAATAAGGTTCACAGTATTTGGTTACTAAAATAACATAAGTTAATACAAAAATTTTGTTTACAATCCCATTATTAATTAAGGTTAACAATTTTAAAAGCTATAAAACTAAATCCTTCAATGGCCTTAAGGTGAACATCAATCCATTAAAGGATGAGTATGTTTTGAATACTTAATAAAGCAACATACACAATACTCAGCGTATCACATACACCATTTTATTAATTTAACTGGCGGCCCGTCCCGGCTTCGCAAGGGTGCACAATCTTTATATATATAATTCTTCTGTGAGTGTGTATGTCACTGAACTTCTCTCAAACGACTGGAACGATTTTGATGAAATTTTTTGTGTGTGTTCAAGGGGATCTGGGAATGGTTTAGATTCACAATTTTGTCCGCTGGACAATGTTTTTTTAATTAATTTTTAATTTATTAGTAGTTGCCTGAAAACCCCTTAAAACAGCCTTTTTCTTTTTCCCATACAAACGTTTTCTAACTAAAATGTAGAGTCAATTTGAGCTTTATTTTTTTGCTAAGATTTTTTAGGGTAGGTGTAGGGTAGGGTAGGGGTAGATTAGGGGTAGGTGTAGGGTAGGGGTAGGGTGGAGGTAGGGTAGGGGTAGTGTAGGGTAGGGGTAGTGTAGGGTAGGGGTAGTGTAGGGTAGGGGTAGTGTAGGGTAGGGGTAGTGTAGGGTAGGGGTAGTGTAGGGTAGGGGTAGTGTAGGGTGGGGGTAGTGTAGGGTAGGGGTAGTGTAGGGTAGGAGTAGTGTAGGAGTACCGCATAAACGAAGTCTCTACGGCCCAGTTTATTTTATACAAATGTTTAGGTCTTTTATGTATCGATTGAGGCAGTACGAAGTCTGCCGGGTCAGCTAGTTCTAGTATAAAATAATATAGCCTATATTACTCAGAGATAACGTAGCATTCTAATGGTGAAAGGATCATCGAAATCCATCCGGTAGTTTTTGAGTTAATTCTAAACAAACATAAAAAAAAACCTCTTTATAATATAAGTATAAATAAGAGATCAGCGATTTATGAAAAGTAGCTTTTTTATATCGAATATATATCAAACATATTGATAAAAATTGTATCAGTAGTATATCTAACCGAAACGCTAAAATTGGATACAATCAAGCTCTCTATTTCTAGAATGTTTCGCGTCTTTGGCAACTTTTACATTTTTGAACAAATATATTATTTAGGTATTTATAGAAACCCACATGTTTGCATGTTTGCTTGAATATTAATGCTAGTATCTTCGTTGTTTAATATCCTCAGTGAGATTGATCTGAGTACTGTAATAATTACCTTTCCTTAATGTTTTTTTAAATAATAATTTGACGTTGGCTTTTGATTTTCAAATGAAATCACTCTAAATTAAGCATATCGCACCCTTAGAAATATAGTGACCTAATTCAAAATTCAAAATTCATATTACGACCTAAATTCAACATTTGCATCGACCCATATTAAAAAGGTTGAAATTAAAAACTAATAAAATACACATATTTTTAAAACCACCGAATATTTAATTTTATTTTTACAAAATTAATGGATTTGACAATCCTTTTTTGCCATTTACTTAAAATTTGGTATTTTCAAATAGGTCACTATATTTCTAAAAGTGCGATATACCTAGTTAATTCATTTTAAGTTGCAAAGTTGGCACTTTAGGTATTCATCAGAGAATTTAAAGGAAAATTAATTTTTTTTAGCTGATATATCAATAGGTAAATGGTTTACTCGGCGAATATAATAGGCAATAACACCGGGCCTATATTAATTAGTTCCTAAAAGTTAAATATCTAAGAACCTCCGTAGCGTTGCGATATCTGGCTCGCTTTAAATCTCGGAGGTAGTGGGTTCGATCCGCACGCTGGACAGGAAATCTTTGGGTAAATTCTAAACATTTCGTTCTGGTTGGTTGAGGGACTATCCTCCGTGCCTCGGAAAGCACGTAAAGTCATTGGTCCCGATTGTTATAACATCATCTATTATAATAATCGTACATTAAGGAACAGGCAGCAGCGTTTCCTTATGTAACATTATACTGCGGTCACCAACCCACCTGCCAAACGTGGTGACTGTGGCAAATACCCTCCCTCAGGAGGAGGCCCATGTTCAGCAGTGAACGTTATATGGGCTGATGATGAAAATACCTAAGTTGCGAATGTTCCACCTTAAGTAGAAATACACAGGGCACCTACCGTGTAAAGAATATTCAGAAGAAATTTCAATTAATTATAAAAAATTAATATGAATCACTGGGGTTTATGACAAATTTGTCAAAGAAACAAGCACGACGGACAATTACGGACCGGACAAATGTACACATTACAATTTGCGGTGCACTAGGTGTATTCTTGAGTAACTCCCGATTCATACGGAGTACTTATATGCATTATTCGCCCAATGAGCTAAAGTGTAATGCTAAATAAATTGTAAGAGATTATTTCCTATAAAATGCCATCGGATGTTTCTAGCGCTTGTTTATTGTGCATATTTGTATATAAATTTCAATATTTGTTGTGATAAATATATGAATATCTCAACGAAAATAGGAATTTCTTTAGTGTATAGGTCTCGTCCATTTTTCCTTGGAACCATTTCTACCTCTCTTTCACACATAACATTATAGCAAATGTCTTTTTCTACAGTCGGAACGTGCAAATCGTTTAAGATAGCTACATCCTCTCAAGTACAGTGGGGACCATTACAAAGGTACGCGCTAACCGCAAATGTGAAGCATTATGGCGGCACGCGATCGATGTCATACATAGACGATGCGCGTGCGATCAGCGGTCGCACTTGTCATTACGTTATAGAATGCACTGGAAAAAATTTGCTGCGAAATATTTAGAATTCCTTGTGGTGTTTTAAAGATAAAAGTCTTATCTATGATGGATTCAGTCCGAGATTATTAAAGTTATGCATCTATAGTAATATTATAGGTGAATTGGAAAGATTTGATTGATTGTTTGCATTGAATAGGCTCCGGAAATGCCGGACCGACTTCATAACTTTTATCACCATTAGAAAGCAAAGTTGTTAATAGTGGGTAGTATAGGCTATATTTAATTAGGAACGAGAGCTATGCGGAAAAAACCGCGCGCGGAAAGATGTTTGTGTTAAATAATTTAGCGACTACGGTGAAAATTTTTTACTTATTTCAATTTACCTACTCTCGGAATAAGCAAAGTAAGCATACTTAAAATACCTAACAGTCTAAAGTTACAACAATTTTAACGATAGCAGAAAACTCATCAATTTTTCTTAAGTGGATAATAATTAGTCTTGTGTAGTTCGTGAACGATGAACGAATAGGAGCCGTATCTTCGTACTGTACTAGAAGAAACGTTTCCGAATGCTGATTTGTAATCGGTCTAATAGATCAAATAGCTCTTTTCGTACTTCGTACATTGTAAACCGCGAGATCGTATAAGTGAGAGTAAGAACGAAAAATGAAATATCACTGACTGATTGTTTTTGACAAGTACGTCATACGAATTCATTCATAATAATGTAGGCGGTTGATCAGAATGACAGTCCTTGAGCCCTAAGCCTGTTTATGTATGAAGGAAAATCAAATATGTTAAATTAATACAATAGTAAGCATAATTTGGTCACCGTGGTGATTTGGTGGCTGCTCTGTGGTCCGCAAATACGTTCTAAGTACTAAACAATGTTCCTAGAGAACGTATTTGCTCTGTGGTCCGCGCTGTCCTATATGGAAATGCTGACCGAGCGCAAAGACCGAATAGAGCTGTTAGAGCTTATAGAATGAACTTGTTCACTGTCCGAAATGAACTAGTACGGAGCGATCTTGAAAATGACCGAGCAGGCACAAGACTAATAATAATGCAGTTATTTTAACAGATGCTAAATTTCTATCGAATTCAATTGAAAAAAACTCAGATCCAACATTTCAAAAACCTACGCTTTTGCTTTAAATACAATACTAGTAGAATGAATTCGTACTGTACACGATCGATTAACTCACACACACGTTTATCTTACTAAGAAATCATTAAAAAGAAAATCTACTACAACCTCCATATCTCTTAATACAACAATTGCGTTAAGAGACGAATACAATCAGACTGGAATAACTGGGAAAAACCATTGATGTTTTTGCACCTAATGCGCGTTTGATGTGGTCGGTGGAACGCGCCGTACAGGCTCTAGGCGCGTGCCTTGCGGTATGGGGGTTTTTACACACCTCTCTGCTGTTACCACAATAACTGACTAACGTACAACCTTGTCACACCATTATATAATACTTGTAGAAAATCTTTGAGCTATGGATAAAAGTACCTAATCAATACAAATAAATGTATTTGAAGTGTCTGTTTGTATAATAGAAAAATAACAGGTTTTCTAAATGTAAAATAAAACGAATGTATATTGAGATCAAAATACAATTTAAACATTTTATAATATCTGTCTATTTCTTCCGGCTAATCTCAATACCTTTTATAAGACTACTACTTCTGTTAGTTAGTTAGTAAATTGATCTCCAAAACGAAAGTATAGATTTAGACGGGTCTTTCATTGTTAAATTGCAAAATCCTCGGTATCGGTTTAGGTTATTTATAAGTAACTACCACTTTTTATACTTTTATAAATTGTGCGTATGTCATACTATTATATTTAACTTTCAGCTGAATATATTACAAATTTTAAACGTTGATTTCCTTTCGGGCTAAAAGTGTGCTATCTATATCTTGTCTAATTTCTTTATGCTAATGCTAATTTTTTTCGATTTAGACAGTCAGTACGTTGTCTTAAAGTCAGTCCGCTAGTTTCTTGTATATCTGTTAATTTAATAGCAACACATATCGATGAGTTGCAACTTAAATATACCTTATCTCCATACTATTGAACATAATCGTTAAGCAATCCGATTCTCTCTTTATTTTATGTTTCTGCTCATCATACACTCGACTTTCGGACTGTGCAAAGCTTTCCATGCGAAGTTCTACTTCAGCAGTTTTTTCAAGTAAGTCACCATTACTAACTAAACATAGCTTACATTTCCGCTAAGTCATGCTATATTCGTCCCTAGTCATTGTTTCAATAAGTGAGCACCTTGAGGCGGGAAAGGAAATGACTACTGGAGCACACTTGACTTAGTTATTAGATTCTTGTCATTCGTTTCCTCAGTAATCAGATCACGAACTGTTATGTTTGAGTAACTCCTACATAATAAATTGTGTTTGTCATTCAAGAGAAATATCATCTTCAAAATTTCATCAACAGTCATGCTTTAATTTAAAAAGGAAATTTGGCTCCATTATACAAATACCCATCGCATTTTGAATTTTGTATCGTTATTAATTATCTGGATATAACTTACTTGTAATCGAGTATTATTTTAGTCCAATAGTCCATTAACAAGAATAGTTTAGCCATTTATAAAATTTATAAAAAAAATAAACATTTTTAAAACCAACTGTTCTTCGGGTTGGTTTTTGTAAGCTCATACTTCCCTAGAGTAAATTTTTCAATCATTTGATTTAACCGCCACTCCCATTATCCTTTCTTCTTAAGGAACAAATAGCACCAAAATTTTGATATAGTGTCGCCGTTATTTCTGCAAACAAGAAGAGTTTCGATATGAAACTATTTGCAGACTCATTGATGTGTTGTAGAAGAATTAAATACAAAATTATTAACAGTTAATAATACAGGTATATTTTGAATGGATATTTTAATTTCTGTGACACCAAAACTTATAATTTCTATTGCTCTTTAAATGTAATTTTCCAGTGTTTGTATTTTTGGTATCCCAGAAAAGGCAAGTTTCATAAATAAATGCCAACATGCAAAAAAAACTTGCGTAAATAGCTTATAAATACTGTACTATGAGTTGTTTGCAACAGTTTCTTAATTTATTCCTCAATTGTCTTCAGTTTCAATTAAGTTTTTGTCGCTTTTCATTCAACATTCTTCAAATTCCCTCGATGGCGTTCACTGATTAATGACATTTTCTTGTTAGACGCACTCACATGATCTTACCTCTACCGCTAAACAGACAGCTCGAACAAAGAATGGCTTGAATGTAATCAATATTTTGCTACGCCCTGATGTGAATTTGATGAATATAATGTTGATGTATCAATTCTTTTATTAAAATTTATTTATGTGTAAACATCATCATTCATCTTAGAAACGACTTTGATGTTATACGTAAAAACTTTAAAATTTCAAGTCATAGCTAAACTTTCTAATTAAAGAATCATATTTATATTATTTGGACTTCATTATTTACCATGACCGTGGTAGATGTTATTTGCATCCTATTAAGTATAATTTAATTGAACACAGAGATGTTTAGATTGAAACATCACCGTTCATGGAGAAATAGTTAACTTTTTAATTATTATAATGATATAGACATATTCAAATACCTAATAATTTATAAACGTGTATTATTTTGTCATAAACAAATAAAAAACAGCATCATGTTGCCGTTACCTAGGTACATAATAAATTGCAATAAAATAAATTAAAAAACATTTTTATTTATGTTAACCAATTAGGTACATTTGTTATTTTCTTGCTAATATTTATTTATTTGTACATTTAATTGTTATTAAGTATTTGTAATGAAATTAATTGTTATATTTTATTTATTTTGTTAGTGACAAAAATGCTGGTGCCTGTCTAATTGTGGTAACTTGAACGATAAACTACGATTACGGACCACTAAAAGTGAAGTATCATATCACTTCTAGATTACACCTTAAAAATAAGTAAAAAAATCCGATAGATACATATAAACTAAGTTAGTCATGTCGACGTGGAGTCTTCCTCAATTACCGGCCGATCAAGTCCGTGTGACAGACGTTGAATTACAGAAAATTGCAAATAAAAGCGCCGTTTGATCGTACACGCGACTCTGAACACCATATGCCGTCTGCAATGCAATATTACCTATGATTGTGGTAATATGAATCTTTACTGCTTTCTCTCAAGTTGACGATTGATCGAAGTTTGTCCATAAAGATAATTAATACTTTCTCAAAAAGCATGTGATGCATTATTACGTCTTCTTTTATTGGCAATAAGTATATCAATTTATTAATTTAATGTAGCTTATTAATACAGTTACAATAACAAAGGAAATATATAACAAAAAACCTACAGCAATGAAGATATTTTTATTGAAGTTATAATCATATAGTTACGAGAATAGCCTCCAGGCATTCATGAAAAATGTCAATTTTTTTAAAAATTATATCTTCTTATAGGTGTTATTCCTCAAAAGGGTTACCTTGTGAAGTAAAAAATCTATAAGCAAGTATTATGTTCTGAACGTTATTTAAAGCCTAGTATAACAATACATATTTGTTTTTGTAATCAACTGTAAAGTTTAATGCAATCATGAAGACTTATAATTAGTTTTTTCACTCACTCATTGTCACACGTGTTTTCTCACACACGAACTGCAGTGAATTACGTAGTAAATGTGTACTATAGAATTTATAATTTGTTAAGTTTAATTACATTTTTACTACATTTATTCCCAAAGTGTAAACAATATGATAAGATGCTTCAAAAACATATGCCATCCCTTTAACAGGAGACAGTATTACGTCTTTGCTAATTTGAAATCTATTAAGTAATCTCATTCGTTCATTTATGTCTCCCGCTTTGCGCTGGAGGGAAGTGGAATTTTACTTTTCAAGTCCTCCTATGAACTTTCTGATTAAATTCGATGCGGGATCCAAGATATTTAGGCGTCCCGGGACCAGCCTAAGCCTTACTGCTTAGAGCCTCTTCCGTGAGTGCCGCTGTTGATCCTGGCTTACAGAAGTTACAATGGCGGGAGTGTGGGAGGGATTAGTAAGTGTAAAAATTGGCTTTTGGTGAAAATCTATAAAAACTACTCATCGAAAAGAAATACTTTCTCTAGGGATATTTTTTTATTCACTCATACAATAGTGTGATATTCCCATGGGTGTTTTTGCTAAGAATAGGTACGGTATTTAAAATAACTTTCATATATATATATGAAAACCCCATATTGTTAAAAAAAACACATAAGAAACTTTTGATTTGCAACAATCACAGTGATTACTGAAGAAATTTAAACAATTATATCATATGTCTTCAAATATATGTTTCCTTTGAATAAAGTCGTCCGCCAAACCTAGCTGTGCTGGCCGCACTTTCCTCCGTATCGCGTAGTGAGACAAGCCACTTACTCTTACGTTATTGTATATTCAGTTAAAAAAAAAAGTAAATTTATTATTTTAAGCTACCATCTACTGTGGAAAGTATGGCATATATTTTGGAAGCACCTTATATATTAATACAATAGCAAGTTATTATGTTCTTTTTTCTGTAACCATGACCAGGGATTATTATAATTCTGATTCCTATGGGAAAATACGATCAATGTCAAACACAAGGTCATCTATATGTGTAGGATTGCATAGCTCTATATTTTACTCTTATTGTCCTATCTCCCGTGCCCGTAGGAACTTCATAATTAAATATGTTACTCCTGCATAATGTAGCTTTCTAATGGTGAAAGTATTTTTGAAATCGCTCCAGTAGTTTAGGAGTTTATGCATTGATGCAAGCAAGCGAATCTTTCCTATTTATAATAAAGATTAACATATTAGTTCAGAATCGTATGACTGTTTGGAAGTCTTTAAATTATTCTTTAAATTCTGTATGAACCAAATTACCTAATGTTTTTCTTAATTTATGTTTCGTGGATCGTGGTTTAATATCTATATGATATATTATAAAAAATAAGCAACTCTATTCACTGTATTAATTAACACAATAATTGATGAGTATGTACCTACTCTAGATTTAAATTAAATCAATAGAATTCAAATACAACTTTAATTGAGGATATCACGACTTCTATTTATATGCCTTATATTAAGTATGTAATTGGCACAAATTGGTATAACTGTTTACATATAATTAATTAAATATATCTATGTCCATTCAAAATCATATAAGCGTAGTTCCGAAAACGTAATTATTTAATAATAAATTATGGTTTATAATAATAGCCCGTGGTTTATTGTATGTTCTGTTTAAATAAAACCGTTACTGAATGATAACATTTTGCAGATTTGAATGATTGCGCTGAAGGAGCGCAGATAGCTAAGAAATAATTTTCTAAAATTCACCACTGACGTAGATGTAACGGGGGTCCAAAGTTTAAATGGAGAGAAAAAATCTACGAACACGATGTCACGTACAAAAGCTAGTACTAAGACGTAAGTTGTTCTTTACCAAAAGCAATGTACCTCATCTGGGTTTAAAATTCCAGTTTTCGAAACAAAATTGCTTGATCAAAACCTAAAGAAAACTTTTCTAATACGATTAAATGTTTTGTCCAACACTCAATTGGTGCAATTTAAAGTCAACATCGCATGATACCACACAAAAACTCCTTAGTTCTCTACGATAAGAAAAAAAACATCTAAAACTGTTTACGAATGCCGCCGCTTTGAAATACGGTACCTAAAGGAAGAATCGAAACTTTCTTCGTCTATTCGAACGTCTGCAAAAAGCTGACATCGAAATTGTTCAGAGTTAGACTTGAATCGGAAAACGTAAGTGTCTACAGAAGCGACATTTGACAGTTTTCACCAGTATAGACCACTGTAGCTGTAGACGTGGTAATTTAGTACGGTCCTGTACTTTACTGTTCTCATGAATTGCTAAGACTTTCCTGAGATACTTTATTTATTTATTTTAAGATGTTATATTGAATACAATTTTTTTTTTCGTACGGACGTCTGTTAATCCCGAGGCTTTTGCTACTTTACCTATGCCCGGTGAAGTGGCAAAAGCCTCGGGGCTAACTACATAAGTCCGTCCGAAAAAAAATGCTACTTCACCGGGCATAAAGGTGAGCAGAGCTCCAGCCTAAATGAATGGTTTAAACACATTAAATACAATACCAGCGTATTTCGTCATATGTAAAAAGGTAAAATTGGTTTTATATTTAAGTTATTTACTTTATTTTTAAAGCACCTAGTTATTAGGTTATTACCTAGTTATTAGGTAGTTATAAACATTACAGCCTATAAACATTAAAGGTTAGGTTACTTTTAATGTTTATAGAATTCTTATAAAATGTGTAAACTGAAAGTGTATTGTGTAAGTGGAAAAAATAATATCAAGTTTTGATTTTATACAACAATAGTGCTAAAGAGAAAAAAATCACTACTCAGTTTTTTTTCAAATCAAATCAAATCAAATCAAATCAAATCAAATCAATATTTATTTGCATAAAACAGGATACATAATGATGTTGCAAAATTTATAAGTCCGCTGAATTATAACCTCATGGAGGTATGCAAATTTTAAATGTTGTCTTTATATTACATTAATTAATTAACAAAAAAAAAAACAAAAACAAAACATTAACGCCATGTTGCATGATCATAAATTTAAAAATGTCATTGTTACGGCAAAGAAAATAACATACAATGTCAAAAATACAATACAATACAATGTCAAAAATACAATACAATGTCAAAAATATAATACCATGTCAAAAATACAGTACAATGTCCAAAAGAAACAGCTAATGTAGTCAAAATTTATCAGAAAGAAAGTCTTGAACAGTGTAATAGCATTTTTCTATGACAAGGTTTCTTAATCTTAATTTGAATGTGTCTATATTTGTTTCCCTTACACGTTTGGGTACTTTATTATATATTTTTGGCCCCATACAAAAGATGCTATGATGCATTAATGTAGTTTTTGCCCTGCACAAACACAATTTACTGTCATCTCTTTGGTGGCGATGTGGATTTTCAGATATCATGTGAAACCGATTAAGATTTGATTTGACAAATACAGCTACTTCATAAATGTAGAGGGAGGGTAGGGTCATGATGCTATATTTTTTAAAATAAGGCATGCAACTATCGGTTGGCTTCAAAGAGAACATGGCCCTGATGCACCGTTTCTGTGCCCTGAAGATCATCAGTTTATTTGTTGAGTTACCCCAGAAGATAATACCATACCTAAGGGCCGACGCCACCAATCCATGATACGCTGTTAATAGTGCACTAACATTTACTATTTTTGCTAATTCATATAACGCATAAACTGTTTTACTAATTTTTTTACATAAGTGCTCTATATGTGGCTTCCATGTCAACTTACTGTCTATTACTAATCCTAGAAACTTAGTTGTGTCTACTTGTTGTATGTTTTGTTCGTCAATTTTTATGTTTAAAAGATTGCACGATGGAATACGTTGACTAAAATGCATTATTAACGTTTTCTTAATATTAATTTTTAGATTATTTAAAATCATCCAGTCAACAATTGCTCTAAGCGTATTATTTATTTCGCGTTCGTAGGTATTTTTATCAGCGAGCTTGATAGTGACCGTGCTGTCATCCGCAAATAGGGTTAGTGGATGTTTTACGGCTTTAGGCATGTCATTTATATAGAGAATGAATAAGAGCGGTCCGAGTACACTGCCTTGTGGTACTCCGTACACAATTTTTTTAGCCTCGGAACGGAATGTTTCTTCTTTTCTTGAAATTGTATTAATTCTAGTTACTTCTGTATGTTGTATACGATTTTTTAAATATGATTCTATTAACTTTAAAATGTTACCTCGTATTCCGTATGAATCAAGTTTCAATAGTAGAGTCTCGTGCTCTACGTAGTCGAAGGCTTGAGTCATATCCATGTAGATAGAGCAAATAGGTGATCTGTTATCAACATTTTTCATAATAACATCTAAGAAGTCATAAATGGCCATATTTATGGATTTATTTTTTCGGAATCCTTTTTGTTCTTGTGCTAGTAAACCTTTATTTTCAACATAGTTATACATTTCAGTATAGATATACTTTTCGAAGATCTTAGATATAACAGATATTAAGGTTATGGGTCGGTAGTTAGCTATATTATCTCTACATTCTTTTTTATAGATAGGCTTTACGACTACTGTTTTCAAC